>CM041781.1:11222379-11738648 GCA_023374045.1 Limonium bicolor | reverse complement strand
TATATTAGAGGTGCAATTTTGGGAAAGAACTTGCCTCTGTTTGCTGAATTTTTGGGTACGTCCGAACTTCCGTCCGGACTTGGAAGTTCGGACATGCCCCGTCGTTCTATAAAATTTTCCGAGTTCAGTGGTGTCCGAACTTCCGTCCGAACTTGGAAGTTCGGACACTCGAAAATTTTTCCCAGGCTAATTAGCTTCGACTTGTGTCCGACCTTCGATGTCCGGACAAGTTCGGACGCCTGTAAAATTTTCATCAGACTTGCTCTCGACTTGTGTCCGACCTTTGAAGTCCGGACACAAGTTCGGACTGGTTAAAATTTTCTTTGGTTTTGCCTCGACTTGTGTCCGAACTTCAAAGCCCGGACACAAGTTCGGACTTGTTGAAAATTTTCCCCAGAGTTTGCTTCGACTTGTGTCCGACCTTAGATGTCCGGACACAAGTTCGGACACAGTGTAAAGTTGGCCCAAAATTTTGTTTAAGGGTAGGAATTGATATCCAATGATAGGGATTAATATGTGATGATGTTATAAGGTCGTTAAGGGTAAATTAAGTGAGTTATAATGGTAATTGAGTGGTGAGAAGTTGTAACAAAGATGTAAAGTTATAAAACTACCGAACGGGGTAATCAAGGGCGCATTAGTCGTTAAATAATTATGTTACCCCGATGTTAATTAAAGATAGTTATAATGTTACCAGTGGTTCAAAGATTTCGAGGAACATGTGATGGCACACTAGAGTGCACCTTCGGTGACAGGTATGGTTTTCTTGCAACCTGTGTCCTACCGGATTACACCGGCTTGTATGCCAATGTGTTTTTCTGTGTGTTTGCCACCTTAAGAAAAGCATGAAATGAGTTTACAGTAATTCATATTGTGGCGTAATAATTCCGATACCGCTTAACCTTAGTTATGTGTTAAATATAGTTAACCGACCTTAGGTTCACATAAGAGATCGGTATTCGGAAAAACGTCCCAACCCACGGGAACGTTCTAACTACGGCTATCCATGCGATAATGTATGTTGTGATTAAGTGTGATGTATGTGACTTGTTTGATGTTGTTGTTATCGGATACTGTTATCCATGTTGTTAAAAAGGGATATTACTCCCCTTAGGTGTCTAACCGAGTTAGTAACACTATGTGATGGATGTATGTGATAAGTTCCATAAGGGAACCTCTAACTAATAAGTATATGTTATGTATGGAGAGGATCCGGTCTGTTCCGGTCGCGCGCGTTTTTGGGAGTTAATATATATTGTGAATTAACTCCCATCCTGTTATGTTAGGGTTGTTTTCCTTCATTGGATTCGACCTCCCAAGCTTAGCCAAAGCTTACCTACCCGACCTCCACATCGGGCTAGGAGGGAAATCATGTGTAATGTTGGTAGGGTGTCGATGCCTAAGTTCGCTTCGACTCCCTCTTGTTATGTTACGGTTGTTTTTCCTCCTTGAATTACAACCACCCACAAGCTTAACCAAGGCTTACCTACTCATCACTATTGGAGCTAGGGGGAAATTATGTATGTTGTGATCGGTCCTATAAGAGGCCGTCACTCCAGTAAAGGAAATGTATGTATGTTGTGCTCGGGCTTATATCACCCCGGCATTCCCTAAGTAAAGTCTATATCCTCTAAGAAAAGAGAAACTAAGTTGTGTATGTTATAAAGTGTGTGTGTGTGTTGTTAGAATGTGGGTGCTAACCTTGTTTGTATCCTATTAATGGATGTTGCTTATAAGCATGATATGTGTGAGTTGTGCATGTTTGAAATAAAATCAACCGCATGCTAAGACGACAATTAGTTGTGCGTGGCCCGGTAGCATGCGGGCTGCGGGATTACCATACCAGCAAAGGTGCTGACCCCCTTTGGGGGCCCCCATTACTTTTCAGGTACAATGAAGCTGGTAGCCGTTCGAGAGTAGGACGGGGTAGTCATTTGTATGTGGTAGTCATGAGAATGGTATATGTATGATAGGTGTAGTAAGACCGAAAATGTATCGGCGTTAGTTAGTAAATACTCGGTACAGTTGTAATGTAAGTGTATGATGAACGTTGGACATGGAACGAGATTAATGTGTAGTTGCTCGGGAGTTTAGTCCATCAGACCGGTACATTGTATGTATGTTAGCCTTGTTGGCCACGTGGGTGGCTAACGGCGTGTAACACCAAAGAGTTAAGTTATGTTGTGAGTTGTGATTTCCGCTGCAATGTATTGTTAAGTGTGTTGTTAGCAGTTGGGGTGTTACAAAAAGTGGTATCAGAGCGAAGTATCGCTCTGATGACTGAAGTACCGAGCTTAGGAAGTACCGAGTTAAGATTTTAGTACCTTGGGTTAAGGGTTGAGTGATAGCGTGAGAAGTACGCTAGTTAGGGAAATACCAGTGTGTACTGGATACCTACAGTATCCATCCCGCCCTCCACAAACCCTATTATATAACTTGGAAAGAACGCCAGAGAGATGGAAGTCCTCTCTTACTCGGGAATACCCGATCTGGCTGTTATTAAGTGCCCTAATGAGACGGAGGAGAACCTGTCATACGGTAGATTCCGAAAGGTGTGAATCCCGAAGACGGTTCCATTTGAACAATATTAACCGCTCTTGTTAGCGAAAAGTGAAGAATCTTATGCATAAGAGAATGGAATTTCCAGCACCCTGGGTCGACATGCGAGCAGTCGAGGACAACCAGCTTGCAAGCACTAACCGTGCAACAGTGGGAAGTGAAGTAGTAGAACCCGAGACGAGTGTCTACGGGACTACAATGTTAACGATACACCAACGGTATACCAACCGATAAAGGAACTACAATAGTACGAGGAGGATACAATACTAAGTAAGGGGTCTCCCAGAATGGGAACACCCTAGTTAATGGTTATCATGTAAGACAGTGAGAACTACACAGAAGATTTTGTTAAGACTGAATCAAGTAAGGGCCAGCAAGGCCACTGATGTTAGAGCGGGCGAAAGCAGTACCGCAGTCAATGTGTATTGAACCGATAACCAGTTAGTATGGCGCACTTGCCATGGCAAGTGCTGCTACAACAAGGTTGTGCGGAAGATTTTAAAACAACTACAAAGTACTTAAAGTTAAGTGGGATCATCATAACTGTGGAAGGGCTTGATAGCCTGACCTCTGTACTTGGAAATACACCAGTCAGCAAGAAGCTAGACATGGTTAGGCAAGGAAACGTTGTAGAACCACGAAAGTTTTTCTTTCAACCTAAATTTATTTTCAAACTCTTTTCAAAACCAAATTTTCTTTCAAACCCAACCTTTTTTAATTCTTTTAAAAACCAGACCAGAAGACCTACACCGGCCTCAGTGCCACATGGTAGGTAAGTTACCCAGTTACTTTTAAATAACCGGATGGAAACCGGTAAACCCAAGGGTAACAACCCGAGGGAATGGAGTGAGTTCATAATAATACAACAGTGGATAAACTTCCCTTGATTAAGTTCGGGAAGCATGGAATGCATATTATCAGGATAATATAAGAGGAGTTGACAACAGAATACTTCACCTAGGCGTGTGACGGACACTACGAGTGTACCAACAGTAATGTGGGACGACCGCACTCCGATAGGAGCTTGTGGGCCTGACAGACCTACTTATGGGTTAGTCAGGTAAGTAGCAATGTATCAGTAGGATACCCCACGTATGTATACGAGTGGAGTCTAGACCACGGGAAGTAGTCGACTCCATACTACGGTCAGAAGTAAAAGTCAAGCAAGAGCAATGGATTGCATCAAATGGTTGAAATAAAGGAACCCAGTTAAGTTAAGGAAGACTAAAGGAATTAGTAAGTGTATTTTAAGGAAATGTTTAAGGGTGAACAAGTGCGAAGGGCACTGACTAGCAAGTAAGGACATGGAATATGTCATAAGGAACCTGAAGGACGAACATATAGCTGGGTAAGAACCCAGCCTAAGTATGGTGAGGCAAATGCCTACAATGGATATGTTAATGTGCAATGATCGGGATGAGCTCCCGAGGTATCAATTTCACTAAAGAGGATATTTAACCCAACAAAGAACGCAGAGCGAGGTAGTAAATTAAACATACCAACAAGTGCAAGCCAGATGTGATGGCATAACCTAGTGACACCCAGGAGCTGTCCTTAAAAGGGTGTTTGGATCAACAGTGGTTGAACGAAATTACGTGACAGAAACACAAGGGTTGAGACTAACACCCAGCTTAAGCATAAGTCGTCAGGAGGAAGTCTGACATCTTTGAAGGGGCATCCCATGAAAGGAACCGTAATGCTACGACCTTGTCATTGAGCCCAATACGACCTCTAAACCATGTAATATTGTTTGGAGAAGTAAATGCGTGTGGACAGCCTACAGTGAGTAGAGCTCGAAACAATAGGGCTTATAAGCCATAAATGGAGTGTGTCAAGTAAATTTTATTAATCACAGAAGTTTATGTTATATAAGTAAGTAAAGTGGATAACGAACCACTGCTTTAAGAGTGGGGATACCTCTTGATACTGTGAGACCGCAACGGCGGTAGTTATGTAAACCAAGTTTAAGAGAGATGTTAGGAATGGACTATGATGTTGTTACCTAAGAGTGATTTGAATGAGTGTTATACGAAAAGAAGTGTTATACCAGTTGTGGAGACCGGATGAGTAAAAAAAAGTCTAATAACAACCACCATAGGTGTGTGATGCTAAATGTGTAATGAACAATGCTCGAAGAGCATAAAGACTCGAAGAATAGCGTGTCAGCAATCAGCCAAACAAGTGGCGAAACTCAGTGTAATGGCGGAGGCTAATATAATAGCGAATGCAGTATAAGTTAATGTTATACGATGAAAAGAGCACGGTGCGCAGTAAGCGACTGTTGCATAAGTATGGTCAAATAATAATGTGGCAACAAGACCAGTTACGAGTGAAACTCAATGGACATATAAGTAAGTGATGATACGCAGACCGGGCAATAAGCCAACGGTCGGTACTACGTGATAAGGAACTCAGTGTGAATTCCTATTGCTATCGCATAAGAGATTTACTGTCAAGAGTTTACGCCTCTGCACTCTGTAGGACTGAGTGTTTTGGTATCGCTCTGGTACAGTAATGATCAAGTGAGATAGCTAGGAAATTTGGAAAATGTTAAATGTGATAGAAGAACAAGAATTATGGTGTGATAAAACCGATGCATAGGAGAAGCACGGTCGTACCAATCAAAGGTACTTTGTTGACATGAGGGACTACAGTAACACGATTATTAAACATCGGTATGGAATATACCTCAAGTGTTGGGAATAACCAACAGAGTACTACACAATAGGTAGTAGCTCAAACGTAACCGACGGTAAGTCGGATAAAATTAAGTAAATCAGTGTGAAATACAGTAAGTATCATGGAAATGGATAGTAAGTTTTGTAACTCACCGAATTCGCTCACGGTAAGAAATACCACGCGTCGGTTGAGAAATCGTTATTACCAAGATAAAGGTGATAATCGGAAATGTACAATACAGTAAGGATAATGTATGGGGCAAACTAAGCTCTAAAGTTATCAAGAGTTGCGCAGCAGAAAGTAGTGAGCCAACAATTCAAGTGTTAAATGTGTGTAGTGAACAGGAGTAGATGGCTAATTATTAACGCCTATAGCCTCACAGGCCAGAATCGAAACCAGTTAAGAGTTAAAATAAACTCTAGTGAGAATTCTTGGTTAGGGACTAAACCGCCAATATGGCTAAGACCCTCGAACCAGAACACAGTGCCTAATAAACCGCGTGATGTTAAAACACTTCACGACGGTAGAATGTTCAAAACCAATGATTAAGTTATTGATTACGTGGGCGTAATCCCTTTTAAGGGGGGTAGAGCGCAAAACCGTTTAGTATGTTTTACCGTACAAGTGTACGTGAACTATGGTGTGCATAACACAAAATGATTTGTTTTGATGATTGGTGTGTGTGTTACATAAACATACACATTCATTCATGGTTAATTATGGTAATTGCGCACAGAAGATGCGAATACCATTGTGATAAGTGTGTTAAAGGATGTGTGTGAAAGTATAAGTATAAGGGAGTAGAAAAACTCCCGGGGAACTAAAACCCCAACAGTTTATGTTTATATGATACCAAGTGTAATATTGTGTAATATATTTTGATAAAAATATATATATATGGATATATGTAATATACATATATACAGTAGTGTGATTTATGAGGAGGTATGACACCAATGTAGAACCTAGCGAGAATTAAATTCCCTAGGTAACTTGATTTAAAATAAATCTGGAAGATGATTGATGGACATAGTTCCACCCTTGGAGATGTAATGATTATGACTAGATGGACTAAAAGATAGAAAATGGTATATGTTTGAATTAGATGCTGTTTGAAAATGAAGTGGGAGGTGAAACTTGATTATCATGAGATCAAGGGAAGCCGAACGCAATTGGGGCGGAAAGATAGTTCAACTCTGATGCTGATCACATTAGGGTTGGATGATTCTTGAAACTCCCTATAAGTGGTCATAAATAATCACATCAGGAGTAAGATGCAATTAGCAATAATTGGACTTAGAGTTGTATTGGTTTTCAAAAGAATTTTGAATAGGGTTTCAAATTTTCAATTGGTATTTTCGATACTTCAATAAATATTTTAAAGATTTGTAAGTGGTATTTTCAAAGGAAGGACTACCTTTATGTGACCTCGTAGAGGATTTTCAACTTGTACCCTTCCAATAAAGGATTTCTTTATACTTAACCTCATAGAGGGTATTTTCCTACTACTTGCTCACGAGCTGAGGACGTATGAGCCTTTGTCTTAGGACCGGTGACATGAGAAGTATATTTTAAAGATGTATGCAATTGCTTTGATCTCCCAAAGGAACGGGGACCAGAGTGTCCATCGCGACCGCTTCTGCGGGATCACAGTGTATATGAACTCTACATGGGTCTCGAACTCATGAAGAGATGGAAAAGGAATTTCTGGTTGATATACATGCTATGACATGTTGTGTGGTATGTGTAATAATTTTTATTTTGGACCTTGAGTCCTAATGGGATTGAATTCCGGAAGTGTTATGTTACTTAGACCACGTGTCTAAAGGTGTTATGTTATCAAGACCTATGTGTCTAAAGGATGTTGTGTTATCAAGACCACGAGTCTAAATGTTGTATGTACCCAGACCAAGAGTCAAAGGGTTGTTATGTATGTGTAAATGTTGTCAAGGTAGCCGGATCATCAAGTCCGAAAATACTATGTAATTACGTTATGTCATATTATGTATGTATGGATGTGTATATGTTACCCGGACCGTTAAGTCCGAGGTTGTGATGTAAATATGTTTGTTATGGAAGTTTATGTTACAAGTAATCCCCGTTCTAACCAATGATGCGTGGGAAGTGTGAACTTCGGGGACGAAGTTCTTTTAAGGGGGGTAGATTGAAATACCCCAAACCTTAATGTGTTAATTAAATGTATAATTATAATTTCCTAAGGCTAATTAAGCCCTTAAGATCATTGGTGAAGAAACGAAAACCAAAAAGAAAAAGAAAATGCGTAAACGCCACAAAACGTGAAAACACGTATTTAATTATTTTAGGAGGTACATAACCTTCGTTAGAGTTATAAATTATTTTTATACCTTAATTACACATAAGAACATGTGGGAAAATTCCGGAAGAAAACGGGTTCAAATAATGTTAAAACACTAACGGAGTCTTAAGCGCGTTTTTCGAGAAAAGCCCGAAAACGTGACTTTAAACAGTTAAACGACCCCGTAAAAATAATAGTTGATTTTGTAACAATAATTAAACATTAATGGGAGATTATAACCATTAGATTAAAGGAATGAGAAAGTTCCGGAAAACGGTCCGGTTAGTGTAGTGAACAGTGCTAAACCGGGTAAATAAACGAGCGTTTCCTTAAAAACGAAAAACGCTCCAGTGTGTTTTTTAGTGGGCCGTTTTATTATGTAAACAGCCACTCACACATGACTAGTAACTAATTAATAGAGTCAAAAATACAAACACCACTTATACCCCTTATTATCTCTCCTCCCTTATTTCCTTTTTCCCCTCTCTCTCTTCCTCTCTTTCCTCTCTTTCTTCCTCACCGTCTCCCTCCTCTCTCTTGCCGATGGAACTTCCCAACCAAGCCAACAATGGCTTCCTCCATTCTTCTTCATCCCCAAGCTCCATTTGAGCTCCAATCACAAAAATAATTACATATTCTTCTTCCTCTCATCCTCCTCTATCATCCTCTCTTTTCAAAATTCCAAAAGGATGAAGTTGACCTCCATGGGTTTTCACCATTTGAGGAGAAAATGGCACCAATGAGAAGCTTGGAGTCTCCTCTTTCTTCTAAGGTAAAAATTTCCAAGAACAAGTCATTCCCTCTTCATCTCTTGGTGTAATTGATTTTTCACCATTTTGATACCTTGTTTTCTCCTTGTTCTTGAGCTCCAAATTTATCCTTCAATGGTGGAGTAGTTTCCTTCTTGATTCAAGGGAGAAAATCCCTCTTAAAAGCTTATAAAAGGTAAACCCTAATTCTAGCCCTTTGATTAAATTGAGTTTCTAAGGGTTTAGATAATTAATTGTGTATGTTTTGTGTTCTTGGGTGTTGGGATGGAGTTTGGAAACTCCATGCCCTCTGAACTGATTTTGGAGAAGATGAGGAGCAAGAGGAGAAATTAAAGAGACTTGTGAGATTAAGGTAAGGAATCCACCTTAAACCTCGATATAATTGTTTTAGTGTTTGGGATTGGGTAAACAATTTAATGAACCCAAATTGTGGATTGAAATAGGTGTTGAAAATGTGTTTAGTTGGTGTGGAGAGATTTGTGAATTAATAGTTGAATTGAAGGCCTTAAGAGCCAAATGTTTAAAGGTGGAGATTGGTATTGTGTTTATGGAGTTATGGTGATATTGTTGATGTTGATGAGTTGAGGATTTATTGGGTGCTGTTAGGACCCTTGAAAGGGTGTGGCTAGATTAGGAATGAAGAGGTTGAGTTTTGATGATGATTGATGAGGATGAATATGTAAAGATTATGGGAAAGTTATGTCAAAATTTCTATGGAAGTGAGTGTTTGATGATGGTGTTATGGTTGAGAGGATTTAGGTGTTGATTTGGGATGTTTAATGTGGGAAGGAATGGTTGTTTATGACTTGTGAAACATGGAGTTAGGGTAGGTATATTAGAGGTGCAATTTTGGGAAGAACTTGCCTCTGTTTGCTGAATTTTGGGTACGTCCGAACTTCCGTCCGGACTTGGAAGTTCGGACATGCCCCGTCGTTCTATAAAATTTTCCGAGTTTCAGTGGTGTCCGAACTTCCGTCCGAACTTGGAAGTTCGGACACTCGAAAATTTTTCCCAGGCTAATTAGCTTCGACTTGTGTCCGACCTTCGATGTCCGGACACAAGTTCGGACGCCTGTAAAATTTTCATCAGACTTGCTCTCGACTTGTGTCCGACCTTTGAAGTCCGGACACAAGTTCGGACTGGTTAAAAATTTTCTTTGGTTTTGCCTCGACTTGTGTCCGAACTTCAAAGCCCGGACACAAGTTCGGACTTGTTGAAAATTTTCCCCAGAGTTTGCTTCGACTTGTGTCCGACCTTAGATGTCCGGACACAAGTTCGGACACAGTGTAAAGTTGGCCCAAAATTTTTGTTTAAGGGTAGGAATTGATATCCAATGATAGGGTAGGAGAATTAATATGTGTGATGTTATAAGGTCGTTAAGGGTAAATTAAGTGAGTTATAATGGTAATTGAGTGGTGAGAAGTTGTAACAAAGATGTAAAGTTATAAAACTACCGAACGGGGTCAATCAAGGGCGCATTAGTCGTTAAATAATTATGTTACCCCGATGTTAATTAAAGATAGTTATAATGTTACCAGTGGTTCAAAGGATTTCGAGGAACATGTGATGGCACACTAGAGTGCACCTTCGGTGACAGGTATGGTTTTCTTGCAACCTGTGTCCTACCGGATTACACCGGCTTGTATGCCAATGTGTTTTTCTGTGTGTTTGCCACCTTGTAAGATAAAACATGTAATGAGTTTACAGTAATTCATGATTGTGGCGTAAATAATTCCGATACCGCTTAACCTTAGTTATGTGTTAAATATTAGTTAACCGACCTTAGGTTCACATAAGAGATCGGTATTCGGAATAAACGTCCCAACCCACGGGAACGTTCTAACTACGGCTATCCATGCGATAATGTATGTTGTGATTAAGTGTGATGTATGTGACTTGTTTGATGTGTTGTTGTTATCGGATACTGTTATCCATGTTGTTAAAAAGGGATATTACTCCCCTTAGGTGTCTAACCGAGTTAGTAACACTATGTGATGGATGTATGTGATAAGTTCCATAAGGGAACCTCTAACTAATAAGTATATGTTATGTATGGAGAGGAGTCCGGTCTGTTCCGGTCGCGCGCGTTGTTTGGGAGTTAATATATATATGTGAATTAACTCCCATCCTGTTATGTTAGGGTTGTTTTCCTTCATTGGAATTCGACCTCCCACAAGCTTAGCCAAAGCTTACCTACCCGACCTCCACATCGAGCTAGGAGGGAAATCATGTGTAAATGTTGGTAGGGTGTCGATGCCTAAGTTCGCTTCGACTCCCTCTTGTTATGTTACGGTTGTTTTTCCTCCTTGAATTACAACCACCCACAAGCTTAACCAAGGCTTACCTAACTCATCACTATTGGAGCTAGGGGGAAATTATGTATGTTGTGATCGGTCCTATATGAGGCCGTCACTCCAGTAAAGGAAATGTATGTATGTTGTGCTCGGGCTTATATCACCCCGGCATTCCCTAAGTAAAGTCTATATCCTCTAAGAAAAGAGAAACTAAGTTGTGTATGTTATAAAGTGTAGTGTGTTGTTATGAATGTGGGTGCTAACCTTGTGTTTGTATCCTATTAATGGATGTTGCTTATAAGCATGATATGTGTGAGTTGTGCATGTTTGAAATAAAATCAACCGCATGCTAAGACGACAATTAGTTGTGCGTGGCCCGGTAGCATGCGGGGCTGGGGATTACCATACCAGCAAAGGTGCTGACCCCCTTGGGGGCCCCATTACTTTTCAGGTACAATGAAGCTGGTAGCCGTTCGAGAGTAGGACGGGGTAGTCATTTGTATGTGGTAGTCATGAGATGGTAATGTATGTATGATAGGTGTAGTAAGACCGAAATGTATCGGCGTTAGTTAGTAAATACTCGGTACAGTTGTAATGTAAGTGTATGATGAAGTTGGACATGGAACGGATTAATGTGTAGTTGCTCGGGAGTTTAGTCCATCAGACCGGTACATGTATGTATGTTAGCCTTGTTGGCCACGTGGGTGGCTAACGGCGTGTAACACCAAAGAGTTAAGTTATGTTGTGAGTTATGATTTCCGCTGCAATGTATTGTTAAGTGTGTTGTTAGCAGTTGGGGTGTTACAAAAAGTGGTATCAGAGCGAAGTATCGCTCTGATGACTGAAGTACCGAGCTTAGGAAGTACCGAGTTAAGATTTTAGTACCTTGGGTTAAGGGTTGAGTGATAGCGTGAGAAGTACGCAGTTAGGGAAATACCAGTGTGTACTGGATACCTACAGTATCCATCCCGCCCTCCACAAACCCTATTATATAACTTGGAAAGAACGCCAGAGAGATGGAAGTCCTCTCTTACTCGGGAATACCCGATCTGGCTGTTATTAAGTGCCCTAATGAGCACGGAGAACCTGTCATACGGTAGATTCCGAAAGGCGTGAATCCCGAAGACGGTTCCATTTGAACAATATTAACCGCTCTTGTTAGCGAAAAGTGAAGAATCTTATGCATAAGAGAATGGAATTTCCAGCACCCTGGGTCGACATGCGAAGCAGTCGAGGACAACCAGCTTGCAAGCACTAACCGTGCAACAGTGGAGAAGTGAAGTAGTAGAACCCGAGACGAGTGTCTACGGGACTACAATGTTAACCGATACACCAACGGTATACCAACCGATAAAGGAACTACAATGTAGTACGAGGAGGATACAATACTAAGTACAAGGGGTCTCCCAGAATGGGAACCACCCTAGTTAATGGTTATCATGTACAGACAGTGAGAACTACACAGAAGATTTAGTGTTAAGACTATAGAATCAAGTAAGGGCCAGCAAGGCCACTGATGTTAGAGCGGGCGAAAGCAGTACCGCAGTCAATGTGTATTGAACCGATAACCAGTTAGTATGGCGCACTTGCCATGGCAAGTGCTGCTACAACAAGGTTGTGCGGAAGATTTCTTTTTTAAAACAACTACAAAGTACTTAAAGTTAAGTGGGGGCATCATAACTGTGGAAGGGCTTGATAGTCTGACCTCTGTACTTGGAAATACACCAGTCAGCAAGAAGCTAGACATGGTTAGGGCAAGGAAACGTTGTAGAACCACGAAAGTTTTTCTTTCAACCTAAATTTATTTTCAAACTCTTTTCAAAACCAAATTTTCTTTCAAACCCAACCTGTTTTAATTCTTTTAAAAACCAGACCAGAAGACCTACACCGGCCTCAGTGCCACATGGTAGGTAAGTTACCCAGTTACTTTTAAATAACCGGATGGAAACCGGTAAATCCAAGGGTAACAACCCGAGGGAATGGAGTGAGTTCATAATAATACAACAGTGGATAAACCTTCCCTTGATTAAGTTCGGGAAGCATGGAATGCATATTATCACAGGATAATATAAGAGGAGTTGACAACAGAATACTTCACCTAGGCGTGTGACGGACACTACGAGTGTACCAACAGTAATGTGGGACGACCGCACTCCGATAGGAGTTTGTGGGCCTGACAGACCTACTTATGGGTTAGTCAGGTAAGTAGCAATGTATCAGTAGGATACCCCACGTATGTATACGAGTGGAGTCTAGACCACGGGAAGTAGTCGACTCCATACTACGGTCAGAAGTAAAAGTCAAGCAAGAGCAATGGATTGCATCAAATGGTTGAAATAAAGGAACCCAGTTAAGTTAAGGAAGACTAAAGGAATTAGTAAGTGTATTTTAAGGAAATGTTTAAGGGTGAACAAGTGCGAAGGGCACTGACTAGCAAGTAAGGACATGGAATATGTCATAAGGAACCTGAAGGACGAACATATAGCTGGGGTAAGAACCCAGCCTAAGTATGGTGAGGCAAATGCCTACAATGGATATGTTAATGTGCAATGATCGGGATGAGCTCCCGAGGTATCAATTTCACTAAAGAGGATATTTAACCCAACAAAGAACGCAGAGCGAGGTAGTAAATTAAACATACCAACAAGTGCAAGCCAGATGTGAGGGCATAACCTAGTGACACCTAGGAGCTGTCCTTAAAAGGGTGTTTGGATCAACAGTGGCTGAACGAAATTACGTGACAGAAACACAAGGGTTGAGACTAACACCCAGCTTAAGCATAAGTCGTCAGGAGGAAGTCTGACATCTTTGAAGGGGCATCCCATGAAAGGAACCGTAATGCTACGACCTTGTCATTGAGCCCAATACGACCTCTAAACCATGTAATATTGTTTGGAGAAGTAAATGTATGTGGACAGCCTACAGTGAGTAGAGCTCGAAACAATAGGGCTTATAAGCCATAAATGGAGTGTGTCAAGTAAATTTTATTAATCACAGAAGTTTATGTTATATAAGTAAGTAAAGTGGATAACGAACCACTGCTTTAAGAGTGGGGATACCTCTTGATACTGTGAGACCGCAACGGCGGTAGTTATGTAAACCAAGTTTAAGAGAGATGTTAGGAATGGACTATGATGTTGTTACCTAAGAGTGATTTGAATGAGTGTTATACGAAAAGAAGTGTTATACCAGTTGTGGAGACCGGATGAGTAAAAAAAAAGTCTAATAACAACCACCATAGGTGTGTGATGCTAAATGTGTAATGAACAATGCTCGAAGAGCATAAAGACTCGAAGAATAGCGTGTCAGCAATCAGCCAAACAAGTGGCGAAACTCAGTGTAATGGCGGAGGCTAATATAATAGCGAATGCAGTATAAGTTAATGTTATACGATGAAAAGAGCACGGTGCGCAGTAAGCGACTGTTGCATAAGTATGGTCAAATAATAATGTGGCAACAAGACCAGTTACGAGTGAAACTCAATGGACATATAAGTAAGTGATGATACGCAGACCGGGCAATAAGCCAACGGTCGGTACTACGTGATAAGGAACTCAGTGTGAATTCCTATTGCTATCGCATAAGAGATTTACTGTCAAGAGTTTACGCCTCTGCACTCTGTAGGACTGAGTGTTTTGGTATGCTCTGGTACAGTAATGATCAAGTGAGATAGCTAGGAAATTTGGAAAATGTTAAATGTGATAGAAGAACAAGAATTATGGTGTGATAAAACCGATGCATAGGAGAAGCACGGTCGTACCAATCAAAGGTACTTTGTTGACATGAGGGACTACAGTAACACGATTATTAAACATCGGTATGGAATATACCTCAAGTGTTGGGAATAACCAACAGAGTACTACACAATAGGTAGTAGCTCAAACGTAACCGACGGTAAGTCGGAAGAAATTAAGTAAATCAGTGTGAAATACAGTAAGTATCATGGAAATGGATAGTAAGTTTTGTAACTCACCGAATTCGCTCACGGTAAGAAATACCACGCGTCGGTTGAGAAATCGTTATTACCAAGATAAAGGTGATAATCGGAAATGTACAATACAGTAAGGATAATGTATGGGGCAAACTAAGCTCTAAAGTTATCAAGAGTTGCGCAGCAGAAAGTAGTGAGCCAACAATTCAAGTGTTAAATGTGTGTAGTGAACAGGAGTAGATGGCTAATTATTAACGCCTATAGCCTCACAGGCCAGAATCGAAACCAGTTAAGAGTTAAAATAAACTCTAGTGAGAATTCTTGGATAGGGACTAAACCGCCAATATGGCTAAGACCCTCGAACCAGAACACAGTGCCTAATAAACCGCGTGATGTTAAAACACTTCACGACGGTAGAATGTTCAAAACCAATGATTAAGTTATTGATTACGTGGGCGTAATCCCTTTTAAGGGGGGTAGAGCGCAAAACCGTTTAGTATGTTTTACCGTACAAGTGTACGTGAACTATGGTGTGCATAACACAAAATGATTTGTTTTGATGATTGGTGTGTGTGTTACATAAACATACACATTCATTCATGGTTAATTATGGTAATTGCGCACAGAAGATGCGAATACCATTGTGATAAGTGTGTTAAAGGATGTGTGTGAAAGTATAAGTATAAGGGAGTAGAAAAACTCCCGGGGAACTAAAACCCCAACAGTTTATGTTTATATGATACCAAGTGTAATATTGTGTAATATATTTTGATAAAAATATATATATATGGATATATGTATATATACAGTAGTGTGATTTATGAGGAGGTATGACACCAATGTAGAACCTAGCGAGAATTAAATTCCCTAGGTAACTTGATTTAAAATAAATCTGGAAGATGATTGATGGACATAGTTCCACCCTTGGAGATGTAATGATTATGACTAGATGGACTAAAAGATAGAAAATGGTATATGTTTGAATTAGATGCTGTTTGAAAATGAAGTGGGAGGTGAAACTTGATTATCATGAGATCAAGGGAAGCCGAACGCAATTGGGGCGGAAAGATAGTTCAACTCTGATGCTGATCACATTAGGGTTGGATGATTCTTGAAACTCCCTATAAGTGGTCATAAATAATCACATCAGGAGTAAGATGCAATTAGCAATAATTGGACTTAGAGTTGTATTGGGTTTTCAAAAGAATTTTGAATAGGGTTTCAAATTTTCAATTGGTATTTTCGATACTTCAATAAATATTTTAAAGATTTGTAAGTGGTATTTTCAAAGGAAGGACTACCTTTATGTGACCTCGTAGAGGATTTTCAACTTGTACCCTTCCAATAAAGGATTTCTTTATACTTAACCTCATAGAGGGTATTTTCCTACTACTTGCTCACGAGCTGAGGACGTATGAGCCTTTGTCTTAGGACCGGTGACATGAGAAGTATATTTTAAAGATGTATGCAATTGCTTTGATCTCCCAAAGGAACGGGGACCAGAGTGTCCATCGCGACCGCTTCTGCGGGATCACAGTGTATATGAACTCTACATGGGTCTCGAACTCATGAAGAGATGGAAAAGGAATTTCTGGTTGATATACATGCTATGACATGTTGTGTGGTATGTGTAATAATTTTTATTTTGGACCTTGAGTCCTAATGGGATTGAATTCCGGAAGTGTTATGTTACTTAGACCACGTGTCTAAAGGTGTTATGTTATCAAGACCTATGTGTCTAAAGGATGTTGTGTTATCAAGACCACGAGTCTAAATGTTGTATGTACCCAGACCAAGAGTCAAAGGGTTGTTATGTGTAAATGTTGTCAAGGTAGCCGGATCATCAAGTCCGAAAATACTATGTAATTACGTTATGTCATATTATGTATGTATGGATGTGTATATGTTACCCGGACCGTTAAGTCCGAGGTTGTGATGTAAATATGTTTGTTATGGAAGTTTATGTTACAAGTAATCCCCGTACTCTAACCAATGATGCGTGGGAAGTGTGAACTTCGGGGACGAAGTTCTTTTAAGGGGGGTAGATTGAAATACCCCAAACCTTAATGTGTTAATTAAATGTATAATTATAATTTCCTAAGGCTAATTAAGCCCTTAAGATCATTGGTGAAGAAACGAAAACCAAAAAGAAAAAGAAAATGCGTAAACGCCACAAAACGTGAAAACACGTATTTAATTATTTTAGGAGGTACATAACCTTCGTTAGAGTTATAAATATATTTTTATACCTTAATTACACATTAAGAACATGTGGGAAAATTCCGGAAGAAAACGGGTTCAAATAATGTGTTAAAACACTAACGGAGTCTTAAAGCGCGTTTTTCGAGAAAAGCCCGAAAACGTGACTTTAAACAGTTAAACGACCCCGTAAAAATAATAGTTGATTTTGTAACAATAATTAAACATTAATGGGAGATTAGTAACCATTAATTAAAGGAATGAGAAATTCCGGAAAACGGTCCCGGTTAGTGAACTGCTAAACCGGGTAAATAAACGAGCGTTTCTGTTAAAAACGAAAAACGCTCCAGCGTGTTTATTTAGTGGGGTTTTATTATGTAAACAGCACTCACACATGACTAGTAACTAATTAATAGAGTCAAAAATACAAACACCACTTATACCCCTTATTATCTCTCCTCCCTTATTTCCTTTTTCCCCTCTCTCTCTTCCTCTCTTTCCTCTCTTTCTTCCTCCACCGATCTCCCTCCTCTCTCTCTGCCGATGGAACTTCCCAAACAAGCCAACAATGGCTTCCTCCATTCTTCTTCATCCCCAAGCTCCATTTGAGCTCCAATCACAAAAATAATTACATATTCTTCTTCCTCTCATCCTCCTCTATCATCCTCTCTTTTCAAAATTCCAAAAGGATGAAGTTGACCTCCATGGGTTTTCACCATTTGAGGAGAAAATGGCACCAATGAGAAGCTTGGAGTCTCCTCTTTCTTCTAAGGTAAAAATTTCCAAGAACAAGTCATTCCCTCTTCATCTCTTGGTGTAATTGATTTTTCACCATTTTGATACCTTGTTTTCTCCTTGTTCTTGAGCTCCAAATTTATCCTTCAATGGTGGAGTAGTTTCCTTCTTGATTCAAGGGAGAAAATCCCTCTTAAAAGCTATAAAAGGTAAACCCTAATTCTAGCCCTTTGATTAAATTGAGTTTCTAAGGGTTTAGATAATTAATTGTGTATGTTTTGTGTTCTTGGGTGTTGGGATGGAGTTTGGAAACTCCATGCCCTCTGAACTGATTTTGGAGAAGATGAGGAGCAAGAGGAGAAATTAAAGAGACTTGTGAGATTAAGGTAAGGAATCCACCTTAAACCTCGATATAATTGTTTTAGTGTTTGGGATTGGGTAAACAATTTAATGAACCCAAATTGTGGATTGAAATAGGTGTTGAAAATGTGTTTAGTTGGTGTGGAGAGATTTGTGAATTAATAGTTGAATTGAAGGCCTTAAGAGCCAAATGTTTAAAGGTGGAGATTGGTATTGTGTTTATGGAGTTATGGTGATATTGTTGATGTTGATGAGTTGAGGATTTATTGGGTGCTGTTAGGACCCTTGAAAGGGTGTGGCTAGATTAGGAATGAAGAGGTTGAGTTTTGATGATGATTGATGAGGATGAATATGTAAAGATTATGGGAAAGTTATGTCAAAATTTCTATGGAAGTGAGTGTTTGATGATGGTGTTATGGTTGAGAGGATTTAGGTGTTGATTTGGGATGTTTAATGTGGGAAGGAATGGTTGTTTATGACTTGTGAAACATGGAGTTAGGGTAGGTATATTAGAGGTGCAATTTTGGGAAGAACTTGCCTCTGTTTGCTGAATTTTTGGGTACGTCCGAACTTCCGTCCGGACTTGGAAGTTCGGACATGCCCCGTCGTTCTATAAAATTTTCCGAGTTTCAGTGGTGTCCGAACTTCCGTCCGAACTTGGAAGTTCGGACACTCGAAAATTTTTCCCAGGCTAATTAGCTTCGACTTGTGTCCGACCTTCGATGTCCGGACACAAGTTCGGACGCCTGTAAAATTTTCATCAGACTTGCTCTCGACTTGTGTCCGACCTTTGAAGTCCGGACACAAGTTCGGACTGGTTAAAAATTTTCTTTGGTTTTGCCTCGACTTGTGTCCGAACTTCAAAGCCCGGACACAAGTTCGGACTTGTTGAAAATTTTCCCCAGAGTTTGCTTCGACTTGTGTCCGACCTTAGATGTCCGGACACAAGTTCGGACACAGTGTAAAGTTGGCCCAAAATTTTTGTTTAAGGGTAGGAATTGATATCCAATGATAGGGATTAATATGTGATGATGTTATAAGGTCGTTAAGGGTAAATTAAGTGAGTTATAATGGTAATTGAGTGGTGAGAAGTTGTAACAAAGATGTAAAGTTATAAAACTACCGAACGGGGTCAATCAAGGGCGCATTAGTCGTTAAATAATTATGTTACCCCGATGTTAATTAAAGATAGTTATAATGTTACCAGTGGTTCAAAGGATTTCGAGGAACATGTGATGGCACACTAGAGTGCACCTTCGGTGACAGGTATGGTTTTCTTGCAACCTGTGTCCTACCGGATTACACCGGCTTGTATGCCAATGTGTTTTTCTGTGTGTTTGCCACCTTGTAAGATAAAACATGTAATGAGTTTACAGTAATTCATGATTGTGGCGTAAATAATTCCGATACCGCTTAACCTTAGTTATGTGTTAAATATTAGTTAACCGACCTTAGGTTCACATAAGAGATCGGTATTCGGAATAAACGTCCCAACCCACGGGAACGTTCTAACTACGGCTATCCATGCGATAATGTATGTTGTGATTAAGTGTGATGTATGTG
Organism: Limonium bicolor; assembly: GCA_023374045.1. Classification (NCBI taxonomy): domain Eukaryota; kingdom Viridiplantae; phylum Streptophyta; class Magnoliopsida; order Caryophyllales; family Plumbaginaceae; genus Limonium; species Limonium bicolor. The sequence continues at coordinate 11,719,241 of CM041781.1, read as the reverse complement.
ACTTGTTTGATGTGTTGTTGTTATCGGATACTGTTATCCATGTTGTTAAAAAGGGATATTACTCCCCTTAGGTGTCTAACCGAGTTAGTAACACTATGTGATGGATGTATGTGATAAGTTCCATAAGGGAACCTCTAACTAATAAGTATATGTTATGTATGGAGAGGAGTCCGGTCTGTTCCGGTCGCGCGCGTTGTTTGGGAGTTAATATATATATATGTGAATTAACTCCCATCCTGTTATGTTAGGGTTGTTTTCCTTCATTGGAATTCGACCTCCCACAAGCTTAGCCAAAGCTTACCTACCCGACCTCCACATCGGCTAGGAGGGAAATCATGTGTAAATGTTGGTAGGGTGTCGATGCCTAAGTTCGCTTCGACTCCCTCTTGTTATGTTACGGTTGTTTTTCCTCCTTGAATTACAACCACCCACAAGCTTAACCAAGGCTTACCTAACTCATCACTATTGGAGCTAGGGGAAATTATGTATGTTGTGATCGGTCCTATATGAGGCCGTCACTCCAGTAAAGGAAATGTATGTATGTTGTGCTCGGGCTTATATCACCCCGGCATTCCCTAAGTAAAGTCTATATCCTCTAAGAAAAGAGAAACTAAGTTGTGTATGTTATAAAGTGTAGTGTGTTGTTATGAATGTGGGTGCTAACCTTGTGTTTGTATCCTATTAATGGATGTTGCTTATAAGCATGATATGTGTGAGTTGTGCATGTTTGAAATAAAATCAACCGCATGCTAAGACGACAATTAGTTGTGCGTGGCCCGGTAGCATGCGGGCTGCGGGATTACCATACCAGCAAAGGTGCTGACCCCCTTTGGGGGCCCCCATTACTTTTCAGGTACAATGAAGCTGGTAGCCGTTCGAGAGTAGGACGGGGTAGTCATTTGTATGTGGTAGTCATGAGAATGGTATATGTATGATAGGTGTAGTAAGACCGAAAATGTATCGGCGTTAGTTAGTAAATACTCGGTACAGTTGTAATGTAAGTGTATGATGAACGTTGGACATGGAACGAGATTAATGTGTAGTTGCTCGGGAGTTTAGTCCATCAGACCGGTACATTGTATGTATGTAGCCTTGTTGGCCACGTGGGTGGCTAACGGCGTGTAACACCAAAGAGTTAAGTTATGTTGTGAGTTGTGATTTCCGCTGCAATGTATTGTTAAGTGTGTTGTTAGCAGTTGGGGTGTTACAGCCATTCAACCGAATCAGACCATCTTCATGCAACTTAAAGTCATACTTCTTCTTCTCAAATGTACCATTTTCGATCTTTTGTTGATTTCAGTTAGGTAAGGGTCGCTCAACTGAGCGTCTCACACCTCGTCAACCATGCTAGAAGAAGCGAGTAGCGAATGGAGCGAGTGTGCTCGACGGCTCAGGGCGCCGGCTACAACGTTTGCCTTCCCTTCCTTATACTGTAGGTCGATGTCGTAGTCTGAGAGAAACTCCATCCATCCACCTTCTCTGTCTCAAGTTCGATTCTTCTATGTGAATACATACTGTAAGCTTATGGTCGGAGTAGATGGTGATGCTTACCCCATAGAGATAGTGTCGCCATATATTCAAGGCAAAGACAATGGCTCCTAACTCTAAGTCGTGAGTCGGGTAATTCTCCTCATGCTTTTTCAGCTGGCGGGAGGCATAAGCTACAACCTTGCCATGTTGCATGAGTACGCATCCCATTCCTTTGCCTGATGCATCGCAATATACCTCAAATCCCTCTGTGCCCTCTGGAAGAGTATGGATGGGCGCTGAGGTCAATGAGTCCTTTAGGCTCTGAAATGATACTTCGCACTCGTCTGTCCATACAAACGGTGCATCTTTCTTCATCAGTGTAGTCATGGGCTTAGCGACTTTCGAGAAGTCCTTTACAAATCTCCGGTAGTAACCGGCTAGACCAAGAAAGCCCCGGATGTCGGTAACAGTCTTAGGTCTAGGCCATGATCGTACAACTTCTATCTTAGAAGGGTCAATTGAGATACCTGCGCTCGAGATGACATGAACGAGGAATGATACCTGATCTAGCCAGACCTCGCATTTGGAGAACTTCGCATACAGCTGGTTCTCGCGCAGTGTCTCAAGCACTTTCCTCAAATGAATTTCATGCTCCCTGTTGATTTTGAGTATACGAGGATGTCATCAAAAACTACTACGGAGGTGTCCAACTGCTCACTGAATAGTCGATTCATGAGGTCCATGAATTTTGTTGGTGCGTTTGACAAACCGAATGGCATGACGGTGAATTCGTAGTGGCCATATCTGGTACGGAATGTCGTTTTCTCGATATCTTGCTCTTTGATAGCAATTTGATGGTACCCAGAACGGAGGTCGATCTTGGAGAAGACTGAGGCTCCTTTGAGTTGGTCGAATAGGTCGTCGATGAGTGGCAACGGGTATTTATTCTTGACTGTAACCACATTCAACTCGCGGTAGTCAATACACAGTCGGAGACTACCGTCCTTCTTCTCACAAAAGGACCGGTGCTCCCCAGGGTGATACGCTCGGGCGTATAAACCCTTTGTCGAGTAGGTCATGTAACTGTTCTTTCAACTCTGTCATTTCAGCAGGTGCCATGCGGTACGGTGCCCTAGCAATGGGACCGGTACCTGGTAAAAGGTCAATCTCAAATTCTACCGCTCTCTGAGGTGGCATGTCGGGTTGCTCCTTAGGGAATACATCGGGAAATTCGGATACAATTGGTACTTCAGGATTGAACTCTGGATCTCTCTCCAGGTCTTGTACATAGCACAAATACACTTCTTTGCCCTTTCTGAGCTCCCGGTACATAGCCATGGCGGAGATGACTGTGGTCGAGGGCTCTCTCGGTCTCTAGCGGTAAGATACGGTAACCCCAGAAGGACTCTTGAGCAGTTGTCGATGCTTGGCGCAGAGGATCCTACCCCTGTGCCGCTCCAACCAATTCATTCCGATTATCAAGTCGAATCCCAATCCATTAAACTCGATGAAGGAGATGGGAAACTTCGCCTTTGATTTGGATTGTGGCTGATTTGTAATATTTGGTACACTTTACTTGCTCCTTCGATGGGAGAGTAACCAGAAAATTCGTAGCTCGTCCGCATCTAGTTTCAACCTCTTCACAAAGATGGTGATACGAAGGTGTGAGAGGCGCCGGAGTCGAATAACACATTGGCTTCAATGCCGTTCACTAGGAAGTTTCCCGTTAAGATGGTGCCGCTTTTGCCGGCTTGTGCTTCGGTGAGGATACTCAGGTTTCCTTCGGTACTGAGTCCATAACCTATTGAATTCACAAGTGGTTAAGTAATGATGGTGGACACAAGTGGAATTTAAGTCAACACTGATCTTTATTGATAAACCAATCATCATACATACGTGTCTCTAATACACGTTACTAATAGATTACATGAGACTATGAATTTAATACTTCCTAAAGGTAAGGTTCAGGCGTCCTGGTTTCATGTGTGTGGCATTGAATATTGTCGGTGGTGCCGTATTCAACTTGATCTTGTTGATCCCGTGATACAGCATCCTAGAGTTTCCACCCATGATTAGGACATCTCCTGATCTCAATACCAGTTTCTGTGCGAGGTCCACACGCTTCTGCTCGCTATACATAAATACGGCGTCATCACCAATGGACCAAGACACTACGGCCACTCCTTGTTCAAGAGATTCCTGTCTCATCTTTGTCTTGGTGTAACCCAAGTCGTCCTTCTTTCTCATAGAAGTTGACGATACAGACGTCCGCTTCAATTGCAGGGATCGGATCATATTCGCATTGTTGTGCAAGTTCTACTGATTGTGTGACAAGTGTCTGAAATTCTGGAGGTATTGTCGGTGGCGTCGCTCCGTCTTGTGTTCGTGTCTCTTGGTATGTCTTGCTATAAGGATTCCAATCCTTTCCCAAGCACATCATCTTCAGCTACATCTTCGCTCCACCGGGGAATTCGGGTTTATAAAATCCTCCTTGACCCGTTCCTAGCTCGTTGCATCGTCGAATAATTGAGATTTGTGCTTCGGGTGTCAGGTATCCCTTAATAGAATCATCCTGGTCGGATGATCTGACACTGTTCGTTGGTGTAGTAGTGATTGGTGATGTCGGTCTCTTCTTGATTCACTTTCAAAGGTATCGGAACACAGATACTAAAGTTTCCTATAGTTATGAATTTCATCTACGGTGAGTACTAGTTTCAACTACGTCATTTCATGCTCAATACACACTTCAATTCATTTACTCATGCATTCACTCATACGATTACTCTAATACTTAGACATGCTTCTCAAGGATTCAAAGTTTAGATTAATTACCTGGGCCGGACTTAGAATCGGACCCGTCACGGTCAATGACATGCAAGAAAGGCTGCCTCTGGGGTGCCCCTCTGAGGTCCCCGGGATCCTGTCCCTGTGGTGCCTGCTGGGTCGGTGCATCGCCAGATGCAACCTCCTTGCCTTCCCTTTGCTTGTAGCTTTGGAAGTTCCCTCGGGGTTTAGCATTTTCGGGGCACATGTTGGCTCGGTGTCCGGGCTTCTGACAGTTGTAGCACCGGATTTCTCTCCCTTGGCAATCCTTGCCGGGATGGTCTTGGTTGCATTTTCTACACACATAGGTGCGGCCGTCGTAGAAGGTTTTGGTGAAACCGGAGCCAGAACTTGAGGTTTAGAGGGTTAGCACATGTGTGCGTGGATATACTAGATATGATACTTGTACGAATATGAATTAGGAATAGAAGTTTACCTTAGGAGGGGTGTGATCTCAGTGGCTTCGCAGCCACCGGTGCAGATGACCCTAGCTGAAGAATCTCAACCAGGTTGCCCTTCTCAGCATGGGCACTGCTATCACTTAGGAAGTTCTTTGAGGTTTGATTGAAGAACTTTCCCTTCTTTTCTTCAAGCTTTTGCCTGGTTCTGCTCCTCAGCACTTGTATTCTTACTATTGGCTTTGCGCTTCAGCGCGGTTTCTACATCCCGTAGTTGGCAAGTGATTTCAACGCGAGAAGCCGCGTGATAAACACTCCTGAAGTTTCAGGTATTAGCCGGGATTCACACTTAAAAGATAGGGGCAAAGATCTAAGAATTTAAGGAATTGAAATGGTACTAAGGGTTAACCGATTTTACCTGAAGGGAGGTAAATCGTGTGTAGCCCATACCGTACCGCAAGCGATGGCTCAGATCGCCATAGAAGCGATCGACCAACACCTGGCCGGTGTATCCTAGGTCGGGTAGAAGGCGGAGAATGGAGGTGAAGGTGCGTAGTACTCGTCGACAGACATCTTCTCTGTCATTCTCTAGGCATCCAGATTAAGCCTTTCTTGGTTTTCACATGCTCCAGATAGTCTATTTGGATCGAAGGAGAGAGGCAAAGGACTCCCAATCAAAGGTGGGGTCATCGACATATTCGTGCTTGACAAGCTTCCACCAATCCATGGCTGCAATCCTTTAGATAGTAAGCCGCTACTCTAACTCGGACTCTAGCAGGAGAGTCGAGGTCTCGAACAAGCCGTCTCCATCTCGGAGATGTAGGCCTCTAGCTTAGCCGGATCGCTCTCGCCTCTAAAGCAAGGGAGGTCGGAGATCTGCGATGGCTTTTACCAGTTTTACTTCTCTGGGTGGAGGGGGAGGGATTGTCCCGTTTGAGTCTGTTGTTTTATTGGGGTTGTGATTGCGTTTGAGTGTAATTTTGGGTAGCATCGTGCTACCGTGGCGGCGACGATCTCAGACTATCGTCTGCGCGCCCGGTCCGTCGTGGTCCATCGGCGACCTGGACCTCTCCTGACATCTGATGAAATTAACATTCGCTTTAGGTTGTGACATATGACCAGTTGAACTTGAATTAAGCAAGGGTATCGTTTCATAGAATGTCAAGGGTATCCGTTGTTAACAACGGTAGTCCTTGTTAGGTTTCTAAGTATCCGTCTTAAGACGGTTGAAATCCTAACATGGTAATCCCTATGCTGTAACTAAAGACATCAGAGCGTAACTACGCTCTGATACCACTTTTTGTACACCCCTACCGTTGTAGAAATATGCGAACTACTTCTTCAACCTAGGCAGTGTACTAGTCGTTTTGCGGGATAGTGGATTTGTGGGGTGTCGAACTCTTGGGGACCTTGCTGTGATTTAACTGATAGTGAATTTAATTGAGAATTCTAATTAGACTACTGAACAGAAACTTATCATTTTTTTGAGAGAAATTGTGGTTCAGAACTTAATGTAAATAAAACAGTAGAAAGAACAATTAATTAAAACAGATTAATATTAGCAGTTATGAAACTCTTTTGTTTTTAAAGAAGCATCCGGGTTGTTTTGCTCACCATTTTACTCAATTATATTATTGTAGACTTCCCCACTTTAGCAATAAACTCAAGAACCTTAATTAGTTATTGACCGTTCCCTGTCTAATAAACCCTGATTAATTTAAATAACAAGCGCAATACCTTGTTCAAGTTATTAATAAATTAATCGCATTATTAATAATTCCTATTGGAGACTGGTTAACCTATAGGTGAAAACTCATCTAGTCATTGACCTGTTTTGACTTCTCTTGTCTAGAATCTTGTCTCAGCACTGCATTTTGACAAGAACCTACAAATATCACTTTAATAAATGGCCTAAATATTAAAGCGCATTAAGGAGGAGAATCAAAATATTGCTTGAACAGATTATATTAGAAAGTCTACGTAACACAGTTTAGTAAAATAAGCTTACTTCTCAACCCGGGAGCTAAGGTTTTTACTCAGACATAATTATACAAACGGACGTCGTAAATGACAGCCATTAAAATAGATTACAGTTGAAGAAAAGGAAGAGCTGCATTCGCGGGCGCTGGAGTGGAGTTTATGTGGAAGCAGTGTGATTTTTGGGAGAAAACGTGAGTAATAAAGAGAGAAAGCTTGGGGCAATTGTGCGCAGGTTTTTCTGATGCAGTAGCAGTCTTTATATAGAGGAGAGGAAGAAGAAGATCCGTACGAATTTGTTTGCCGGTTGATTGCTTCTCTAATTGAGGGGGACAGAGACAAACGCAGTAGAGTAGATAAGAAGAAGATTGATTGCTCATTAATGCAGGCAGTGGACGAGTGGACGAAGTCGGCGGCGAACCAATTGCAGACGGCGCGAGCGAGGAAGAAGAAGATAAGCTCGCCAACATTTATACACGACCGCTTGATAACTTGCGGTCCCCTCTGTGTTGTCCGCCAATTAACCAGCGGTTCCATGTGTCTTGTCCGCCTGTTAAGGAGGCGGTCCTATGTATGTTGTCCGCCTGTTATTGGCGGTTCCCTCTGTTTGACCGCGAGGCGGTCTTCTGTGTCTTGTCCGCCAGTTAGGAGGCGGTAGCCCAATGTCACGTCCGCCTCCTTTGAGGCGGTAGCCCACTCTTGTGTGCGAGGCGGTGCATTAGAGTTGACCGCCCATTATGGGGCGGTGCACTCTATGTTGTCCGTGCGTTATTATATATTATACATATATAACAATCTTCAACTGGCTCTACATTCTTCGTTATAAGTCCGTTTTCTGAGCCGTTTGCGTCTATGTGTTCGTCTTTATCTACTTTACTCCCAGCTTGGTTTTCCTCATGTTTGAACAATAATTTGTGAGATAAACAATAAAACATAAACCAGAGGAAAATTAACCGAAGTGGAGAAATGAGCAAGAAAAGTGCTAATATTATATAAAATACACCTATAAATCATGCTCATTTGGACACTTATCACACCCCCACACTTATCTTTTGCTTGTCCTCAAGCAAATCTTTCTGACATAATGTTTAAACAAGTTAAACAGACAATAATCAAGTAAGGAGAGCACAGAAGAGGTAATTGCCAATCTTTTCAGATTTTTAAAAGGGTACTAATAACAATAATTTTACTAGATATATTTCTCTATTTCTGAGAATAACTCTGTAGTCCTTTAAAAGAAAGAGAAGCAGTACCATGAGAATTCTGCTTTTAACCCTGAGCCAATCCACCATTTTCTTTCACATTTCCTTGAACGACAAGGGGCATGAAGTAAAATCTTATTCCATTATACCTTTCAATGCCACATACTCATGATCCATAATGACGATTTTTTCATTTTAGTACCGAATGCACAGATACTTCATTTTTTAAGTTCATTTTTTCCACTTCAGACTTTTCTCTCCACCCTTGTAGCAGTTTTGGGTCTACTATCCCAGATACCGAGTACCTTAGGTAGTCGGGTGATGAAGCACCCCTAAGAACTTAATAACCGAGTGGACGAGGCCTGTTTAGGATCAGAATATGCCTGTTTGGATCAGAGGAGTACCTTGCCTTGTTCTTTTTCCACCATTTCTTTCTAAATCAAATCCAGGCTCAAAGTCAAAACAAAATTCAAATGTAATTTCCTCAGAATTTTTTTAGTAAGGAGCAGAGTGTTTTTTTTTTTTGTGTACCCTTTAAACCTGTTAATACCAGCATTACTCCCTCTATGGCTCTTCTTTGATTATTAATCACTTAACAAATTTAAACAGTGTCGAAAAGGAAAACTTAAACTTAAGAGCAAGCTTTTGATTATTATCTCTCCCCCACACTTGAACCAAAGCAATGCCCTCATTGCATAGAAAGAATTAAAATAACAGGGCATGCAAACTACTGGGTAATGATCAAAAAGCATGGTAATAAGAGATATTTAAATTTAAAGAGCAAGGTATGGATAGTGTACTCCCTGATTCATGCAGAATATGTAGAGTAGCTCCCCCACACTTGAGTTCAGCTGTAGAATGACGTAATATTTCCTGAAGAAATATTCTAAACAGCCAGAAGAACTCAAGTTAATTCTCCTCGTTCTCTCTTCTTTCTTTTTATTTCACTCTTTTTTTTGCATAAATAAAATACAGAATAAAACAATACAGATTAAAAAGATAGATAGTAGGGTGCCTCCTACCAAGCCGCCCATCTTTAAGGTCTTTGGCTAGACCGTACCTCATTGATTTAAGTTGTAACTGGTTCTTTGAAAGAAGCGCAGAAGCTTCTTCGTTATCCAACGTGTTTCCCATATACAATTTTATCGCGCTCCATTGACTTTAAATGATCCACCCTTCTTATTGTCCAATTCCACCGCTCCATAAGGGGAGGTAGATATTATTTTAAATGGTCCAGACCAGAAGGATTTTAACTTACCTGGGAAGAACTTTAGTCGGGAATTATAAAGGAGGACATAATCTCCCACTTTGAAGTCTCGCTTGGCAATCATCTTATCGTGCCAACGCTTGGTCCTCTCCTTATAAATCACTGCATTTTCATACGAGTTGTACCTTAGTTCTTCCAGTTCTGTCAACTGGAACTTTCTTCTTTCACCGGCTTTTTGTAGATCGAAGTTCAACACCTTTAGAGCCCAATAAGATTTATGCTCTAATTCCACAGGCAGGTGACATGCCTTCCCAAAAACCAGTTTGTAGGGAGACACGCCGATAGGTGTTTTGAAGGCGGTACGGTATGCCCAGAGTGCATCATCCAATTTAATGGACCAATCCTTTCGAGAAGAGCTCACCGTCTTCTGTAGAATCCATTTTAGCTCTCTATTTGTTATCTCTGCCTGACCATTCGTTTGAGGATGGTATGGTAGAGCAACCTTATGGCGGACTCCATATTTTTTCAGGAGAGCATCAAATTGGCGATTACAGAAGTGAGAACCACCATCACTGATGATTGCTCGTGGAACACCGAATCGACTGAAAATGTTTTTCTTTATGAACTTCATCACAACTTTACCATCATTAGTAGAGCAAGCAAGGGCTTCCGCCCATTTAGAAACATAATCGACTGCTACTAAGATGTATAAATTTCCAAATGAATTTGGGAAGGGTCCCATAAAATCAATCCCCCAAACATCAAATAATTCAACCTCTAGCATATTGTTTAAGGGAAGTTCATTACGGCGAGAAATATTACCTTGCCTTTGACACCGATCACAAGTAGACACAAAAGCATGACAGTCTTTGTGAAGGGTGTTCCAATAGAAACCGGATTCAAGTACCTTTGTAGCTGTACGGGTTGCACCGTGATGTCCGCCGGTTTCTCTAGAATGGCAATGGAGAAGAATGTTTCTGATTTCTGTCTCTGGGACACATCTCCTGATAATACCATCTGCACAGATTTTGAAAAGAAATGGATCATCCCATAAATAATGCTTGACAATAGAAAAGAACCTTTTTCTCTGCTGATAAGTCATATCAGCTGGGATGATCTTTGTAGCCAGATAATTTGCAATGTCGGCAAACCAAGGGTCTCTTGCCGTTTGAATTGTGAAAACTGCCTCGTCCGGGAAAAATTCATTGATGGGTCTCTCGTCTCTGGTCCCTCCATTTGGAAGTGGTCAGCCACGACATTCTGGATACCTCTCTTATCCCTTATCTCGATGTCGAATTCTTGTAAGAGAAGTATCCATCTTATCAACCTTGGTTTTGCATCTGCTTTGGCAAATAAATACTTAAGAGCAGAATGATCAGTATGAATAATGACCTTACTACCCAATAAATATGAACGAAATTTATCCAAAGCGAAGACGACTGCCAGTAATTCTTTTTCGGTGGTGGCATAATTTTTCTGAGCATCATTTAAAGTGCGCTTGCATAATAGATTACTCTCAGAACCTTATCTATTTCTGGCACAAAACGGCGCCCACCGCATAATCACTGGCGTCACACATAATTTCAAAGGGTTGTGACCAATCGGGTGATACAACAATAGGAGCAGAGACAAGTTTTTCTTTCAACAAATTAAAAGCTGCTAAACATTCATCAGAAAAATGAAATTTAGCATCTTTAGTCAGTAAAGTGCAGAGAGGCTTAGAAATCTTGGAAAAGTTTAATGAATCGTCTGTAAAAACCTGCATGTCCAAGAAAACTTCGAATACCTCTGACAGTAGTAGGAGGGGGAAGTTTTTCTATTACCTCGATTTTAGCTCGGTCTACCTCAATACCTTTGGAAGACACGTTATGTCCTAGCACGATTCCTTCACGAACCATGAAGTGACATTTTCCCAGTTCAGGACTAGATTGTGTCTTCACACCTGGCCAAAATAAGATCAAGATTCTCCAGGCAAGTATCAAATGTCGAACCAAAAACAGAGAAGTCATCCATAAAGACTTCTATACATTTTCAATGTAATCAGAGAAAATAGCCATCATGCACCGTTGAAAAGTAGCTGGTGCATTACATAATCCAAATGGCATTCTTTATAAGCGTATGTTCCATAAGGACAGGTAAAAGTAGTTTTATCCTGGTCTTCTGGAGCAATTGGGATCTGAAAATATCCGGAATAGCCATCTAGAAAACAATAATAGTCCTGACCTGCTAACCTTTCCAGCATTTGGTCAATAAAAGGTAAGGGAAAGTGATCCTTGTGTGGCGGTATTCAATTTCCTGTAGTCTATACAGACTCTCCAACCGGTAGTGGTGCGTTGAGGAATCAACTCACCTTTCTCGTTGGGAACTACAGTTATTCCGCCCTTCTTGGGTACCACCTGCACTGGGCTTACCCATTTGCTATCTGAAATTGGATAGATAATGCCAGCGTCAAGTAGTTTTATTACCTCTTTCTTGACCACCTCTTTAAGAACGGGGTTGAGACGCCTCTGTGGTTGTGCTAAAGCCCTGAAATCATCTTCCATGTAAATTCGATGAGAGCACAGAGATGGGCTTATTCCTTTGATATCCGCTATTGACCAACCGATAGCGGTTTTATGACGGCGTAGCACCCCTAAAAGTTCCTCCTCCTGCACATCTGTCAATTTAGAAGAAATATAACTGGTAGATCAGATGGCTTTTTTAAAGGCGTATTTTAAATGAGGAGGAAGAGGTTTCATTTCGACTGTAGGTGCTTTTTCGATGGATGGCTTGGGTCTGTCTGCGTTTCGTTCTACTGGCTCGAATTTTGGTCGGTAGGATTGGAAATATGGCTTATGTTTGTTTAACTCTTCAGCCATGAAAGCAATATCGGGATTTTCGTCCTCAGCTTCACAAGATGCCATAAGACATCTTTCCAGAATTGTTTCTTCGTCTCTGCTGAGGAACGTCTCCTGTACTAAAGAGTCAATAGTGTCAATAGAAAAACAGTTTTGTGTATCAGAAGGACGCTTCATGTTCCTGGTCATGTCAAAAACTACCTGCTCATCATGAAGCCTTAAAATTATTTTTCCTCCTTCAACATCAATTAAAGTTCTCGCAGTTCTCATAAAAGGTCTACCTAAGATTAGTGGGACATCTTTATCTTCCTCAATGTCTATAACAATGAAATCAGCGGGGAAAATAAACTTGCCAACAGAAACCACTAAATCTTCAATTTTTCCTTCGGGGTGAATTATGGAACGATCAGCTAGTTGGAGCTGAACAGGAGTAGGAGAGCATTGACCTATGCCTAATTTCTTGAATATAGATAAAGGCATTAAATTAATGCTAGCCTAAATCACAAACCCGTTACCACAATTTATGTCTTCAATTGCACAAGGAATGATAGGGAGACCTGGATCTCCTAACTTCGGTGGTAGCTTTTTAAGAGTACTGCAGAAACTCTTTCGGTTAGTTTCACCGTGTCATTTTCCTGTAAAGATCGCCTGTTAGACAAGATATCTTTCATAAATTTTGCATAAATGGGCATTTGCGTTAAGGCATCAGAAAAAGGAATATTAATAGTTAATTTCTTAAAAATGTTAAGAAATTTTCCAAATTGGTCATCCAAATTCTTTTTCTTTAATCTGTCAGGAAATGGGATTGGAATATCATATGAAACCTGTGACGGTTTTATAGTAAGGGATTCAGGAGACTCCTTCTCCTTGGAAATTGTTACGTCTTCTTTGTCAGATTTTTGTTGATCAGATTTCTTCTCAGTTTCAGGGGCAGTGGATACCAACTCTTTCCCGCTCCTTAGGGTTATTGATTTTACATGATCCCTGGGATTTGGATCCGTTTGGCTTGGGAGTGACCCTGCTGGTCTTTGAGCCAACTGTTGGGAAATCTGACCTATCTGTCTTTCCAAATTCGTGGTTATGGTAGCCTGATCAGCAACTTTGGCCTCTATCTCAGTAAATTTTGAATTCATCGCCTGACCTTGTTTCAGAAGCTGATTCATCATGCCTTTTAACTCGCCAATGTCTCCTTGTGAGTTGGTTGGCTGTTCCTGTTGTCGGTTGTACTGCGGTTGTCGGTTTTGGTTAAAACCTTGGTTGCTTGTCTGGTTGAATCCTTGGTTGCTCGTCTGGGGCTCATAATTCCTCCATGGTTGTTGGTTGCTCCTCCAATTGTTTTGGTTGTATGAGTTTTGATAAGGAACCCCTGGTCTGTTGTTAATTAAACTTACCTCTTCAAGGGTCTGTTGCAACCTGAACCATCGCAGTTGGTGGTTTCATGAGCTCCTCCACAGTTTTCGCAACAGGGAGTCAGATATGGAGAAGTGGCCACTGCCTTTGCAGCTTTTTGTTGTGGTTGACTAAGCGTTAGTTTTTCCACAACTTTCGTGAGTGCAGCTAGTTGAGCAGACACATGATCCTGGGGGGAATACTGTAGATACCGGTTTCTTTTTTAACTTCACCTCTCCCCTTGTTTTTACACCATTGTCTGGTGCTGGCGGTCATCTGGTCTAGTAGATCAACTGCTTCTTCTCCGGTCATTTTCATAAAATTTCCTCCAGATGAGGAACTTAGCAACAATTTGTTAGAATCATTCAAGCCTCTAAAGAATGATAAACAAGCTCCTGGCTACTCATACCGTGATGTGGACATAATATCTGTAATTCTTTGAATCTATCCCACGAATCATAGAGAGATTCACCTGGTTCTTGACAGAAGTTGGTGATTTCAGCAATTTTCTCCTTGTTTTGGAGGGGGTAGTATTTCGCCAGAAATTTGTTTGCTAACTCAGCCCAACTGTGGATACTGCTGGGTTGTAAGCTTCTCAACCACCTGGAGGCGCCATCTTTCAATGAATAGGGGAACAATTGCAGACGAATGCGTTCGTTCAGACTTCCTGATTTGTTGAAAGTGTTACAAAAATCAAGAAATGCAGATATGTGGTGTGGAGCATCATCTGAATCTAGCCCACTGTATTGGCCCTGGTGGTAGAGTGTGGTAATGAAACTGGTTTTGAATTGCCAGGCGTCTAGTTCAGCCTGAGTGACCTGAGGAAGGATAATAGCAGAAGGCCTCCCTTCAACTGATGGTTGTTGGTATTCGCAAAGAGTTTGTCGAGTTGCCATCTCTACACGTTGTTGTCGTCTTTCTCTGTGAAGATATCTTTCAATCTCAGGCTCAAATTCGTTTTGAGGACTGCCTGCAGATCGAGTACGACGCATATATAGAAACAACTAAAGTGTTAATGTTAGAGTTAGTATACTGGAAATTATAAGTTAGAGACAATGGAAATTAAGAGTTAAGACAATGGAAATTAAGAGTAGGACAATGGAAATTAAGAGTTAAGGACAATGGAAATGAAATGTTAAGGACAAAAAATTATAAGTTAGTAGTTAGAGACAATGGAAATTAATGACAGAAATTTTAAGTTAGTAGTTAAGGACAGAAATTTGAAGTTAATAAATACTGTACTGGAAATTTTAAGGTAATAAATACTGTACAGAATATTAAGGACAATGGAAGAAATAACAATAATATATGACAATAATATTAAGAAGTTAGAAGTTAGTAGTCCAAAGTCCGATGTCCGTAGTTAGATGTCCGAAGTCCGATAGTCCGATAGTAAACTCAATAAAATTAAGAACTGTCAGTTAACCGTGCCGGAGGTCCCCGGCAACGGCGCCAAAAACTTGTTGTAGAAATATGCGACTACTTCTTCAACCTAGGCAGTGTACCTAGTCGTTTTGCGGGATAGTGGATTTGTGGGGTGTCGAACTCTTGGGGACCTTGCTGTGTGATTTAACTGATAGTGAATTTTAATTGAGAATTCTAATTAGACTACTGAACAGAAACTTATCATTTTTTTGAGAGAAATTGTGGTTCAGAACTTAATGTAATAAAACAGTAAAAGAACAATTAATTAAAACAGATTAATATTAGCAGTTATGAAACTCTTTTGTTTTTAAAGAAGCATCCCGGGTTGTTTTGCTCACCTATTTTACTCAATTATATTATTGTAGACTTCCCCACTTTAGCAATAAACTCAAGAACCTTAATTAGTTTATTGACCGTTCCCTGTCTAATAAACCCTGATTAATTTAAATAACAAGCGCAATACCTTGTTCAAGTTATTAATAAATTAATCGCATTATTAATAATTCCTATTGGAGACTGGTTAACCTATAGGTGAAAACTCACTTCTAGTCGTTGACCTGTTTTGACTTCTCTTGTCTAGAATCTTGTCTCAGCACTGCATTTTGACAAGAACCTACAAATATCACTTTAATAAATGGCCTAAATATTAAAGCGCATTAAGGAGGAGAATCAAAATATTGCTTGAACAGATTATATTAGAAAGTCTACGTAACACAGTTTAGTAAAATAAGCTTACTTCTCAACCCGGGAGCTAAGGTTTTTACTCAGACATAATTATACAAACGGACGTCGTAAATGACAGCCATTAAAATAGATTACAGTTGAAGAAAAGGAAGAGCTGCATTCGCTGGCGCTGGAGTGGAGTTTTATGTGGAAGCAGTGTGATTTTGGGAGAAAACGTGAGTAATAAAGAGAGAAAGCTTGGGGCAATTGTGCGCAGGTTTTTCTGATGCAGTAGCAGTCTTTATATAGAGGAGAGGAAGAAGAAGATCCGTACGAATTTGTTTGCCGGTTGATTGCTTCTCTAATTGAGGGGACAGAGACAAACGCAGTAGATAGATAAGAAGATTGATTGCTCATTAATGCAGGCAGTGGACGAGTGGACGAAGTCGGCGAACGAACCAATTTGCAGACGGCGCGAGCGAGGAAGAAGAAGATAAGCTCGCCAACATTTATACACGACCGCTTGATAACTTGCGGTCCCCTCTGTGTTGTCCGCCAATTAACCAGCGGTTCCATGTGTCTTGTCCGCCTGTTAAGGAGGCGGTCCTATGTATGTTGTCCGCCTGTTATTTGGCGGTTCCCTCTGTCTTGACCGCGAGGCGGTCTTCTGTGTCTTGTCCGCCAGTTAGGAGGCGGTAGCCCAATGTCACGTCCGCCTCCTTTGAGGCGGTAGCCTCACTCTTGTGTGCGAGGCGGTTGCATTAGAGTTGACCGCCCATTATGGGGCGGTGCACTCTATGTTGTCCGTGCGTTATTATATATTATACATATATATAACAATCTTCAACTGGCTCTACATTCTTCGTTATAAGTCCGTTTCTGAGCCGTTTGCGTCTATGTGTTCGTCTCTTTATCTACTTTACTCCCAGCTTGGTTTTCCTCATGTTTGAACAATAAATTTGTGAGATAAAACAAAAAACATAAACCAGAGGAAAATTAACCGAAGTGGAGAAATGAGCAAGAAAAGTGCTACTAATATTATATATAAATACACCTATAAATCATGCTCATTTGGACACTTATCACTACCGTTAATCTAATGCTTACCGTCTAATTGTCCTGATAATCAAAGTTACTCGCAGCGGAAATACTACAACTACTACTACAGCGGGTGATACAACGCCGCTAACCGCCCATACGGCTAGCAAGGCTATTACTACTTACAGTGACGGTCTGATGCCTAAGTATACCGAGCTACTACAATTCATATCGATTTAAAAGATAACATACTTGCATTACTGAATCACCGAGATATTTAAAGTATTTGTTTACATCCCTGTCCCAATCTTCCCAAAGAATGAGTCTACCAACTACTCATCTATACCAATTTCCATCCCTTCATTGTTAAAAGGGGTGTACCCTATGGTACACCGGCTAACAAAAAACCTACAGCCGTGTACAACATAGTACACCTTTCACAATTCATTGTTTACAGACAAAAAGAAATCAAACTAAGTCTTCATCATCTTCACCCTTCTCTTGCACCTGCATTTTATTAAAAACGGTGCCCCAAGGGGCTCAGCAAAAGCTGCGCATAACTCCGCATATTCCGCGTGCTAACAAGGGCACGCCGACTATTTAAGATCGAATAGGCATGCGGTTCATTTTGAACATACATACATGCTTTGCATCCAAATACATTCATTCACAATACCGTTCACAATCCATAGAGCAACAAATCGCATACACATTACTTACCTTCCCAAGGGTTAGCCAAATTGTGCATCCGGGTTAATCGGAATGCTCGTTACTCTTTTACTCATTACACATTACTTGCTCCTACTTTACTTACTTACTTTCATTTACTTACTTACTCATTTTACTTACTTACTTTTACTCATGTTAAGTCGGTATGACCTCCGGCCCGGGGGCTACACTGTCCCACCACCGGGATTTACTTGACTTACCAATCCGGGATGCTACCCATTTAAGGGGTTTGGGCCGCGGACCAGCTTGAGAGTCAGGACTTGGATCCAACCTCTTGTGTCTCCACATCCTCACGCATGGCCGAAACTATATGGACTTCTACTTCTAATTTAATTACCAATTAAGTTAGATTGGTTAGCTCATTAGGAATAGTTAGAAGTCCAATCACAAACACATTCGGTCACAGTACAATATATATCATACATACACACACTCATACTCATCCATACATTTCATGAATTATACAAACTATGATTTAAAGATAATATTCAACAATATACAACACTACATATTCACAGGTAAACATGATAACTCTGAATCGTGCATTTATCTTATTGGTGATCAATTAGCGCACAACACACAAATCAGAGTAGTAACCAAGGTAGCATACGGGGCATGGAATTCATACCATTTACCGTTGTACTTGTATCCCAACTTTCCTTCGGTGCTCACAAATCAAGTCCAATAACATACATGTGATCGCGTGATTAATTGTCTACAATTAACTTAACTCGTATCCCTATTACTTTCGTAACTCTTATTACTATGTCTTTACACTTCTTATATTTACAAATTGTTTACTTACTCTTTTTACTTTAAGTTCATTTACTTACTTAGTAATGGTATACTTATATATGTACATATGTATATGTAGGTGTACTATATATATATATATATACTTATTGTTATTAATTTTTTTTATTGTGACTCGACCGACCTTACCCAGGGTCAGTCCCAAGGTCGGTCGAAGTCAGTAGGGAATTACGCTAGAAAATTTTAGGGCCGACCGACCAGCAAGTCCGGTCCCAAGGTCGGTCCATTCCAGTGAGTTACGGACAGAAAATTTTTAGCCCGACCAACCTTGCAAGTCCGGTCGCAAGGTCGGTCCATTCCAGTAAGTTACATGACGGGAAAATTTGAGTCGACCGACCTTGCAAGTCCAATCGCAAGGTCGGTCCATTCCAGTAGGTGACATTACGGGAAATTCTTCTGGCCGACCGACCTTGCATGTCCGGTCCCAAGGTCGGTCAATTCCAGAAGGTTTCCGTCCTTTGTAAATCTGGGCTCGACCGACCTTGCAAGTCCGGTCCCAAGGTCGGTCCGGCCCAGTAATTGCATTTTTATTTCTGTTTTCAGTCCCTCTTCTTACCCATTACTTCCCCATTGTTCCTACACTTAATCCCACATGTTTTAACACTAATTAAAACCTCCTAATACACCTTAGTTCATCCACTAACTCCTTACACATTTCTATACCAATCTACACACTTGTTTTCTAAATTCATTTCAGCACTCACCTTGTTCTTCCTAGTTGCATTATGCTACAGTTTTTAACTCTCATTACCTCCATCTGGAGTTCCCTCTTCTAATGTCATTTCTAAAGCTTACATTGCATTACACACCTCTCCTAACTTACCCACTGACTAACTCAAATCAAAATCTGTTGCAAACATATATTTTTCACCTAGTTTCTAGTTTCTTAAGTGTTCTAGTCTAGGTAAATTTCGCATAGTCTCCACTATATTTATACGCTCTCACCACATGTTCTAGTTCACCATTCATCCCTCATTTCACCTGTTTGTAAACAACAACAATATACCAATTTCTTCAACACAAATACTACCCATTCAACACATTAAATTCCTGCACTCAACCTCCCATTCCCAACTATGTTTCAACAAGTTTTACATGTCTTTTAAAGGTTCAAAACATTAGGATTTCCTTACACATTACTCTACCACTACATTACCATTTTCATTACTCATTTCAAACTACTAAAAATCTGTTACATACACATATACAAGGCTACACAAAGATGAGTATGATTACCTTGTTTCTCCTCTAGTTCTTTCCTTTCCTTCTTCTTCCTTCTTTCTCTTTCCACCGGTTTTAGTAACCTAAATTCTCTAAAACTACAACCCATATATACACACCATTTTAATACACTAACCCTTAACCATTCTTTAAAGCTTAATGCATATTTTAGGGTTTAGAATTCCATTACCTTGCAAGGTATATGTGGAGCTTGGAGTGGCTCAAGAACAATATTTCTCACCCTCCAAAAGTGCCAAAATCGGCTAGAGTACAAAGGAGCAAACAAGAGTTTAGCTTCAAATTTCGTTTTGCCCACAAGGGCTAGAAAAAGGTAAGTTTTCAAGAATATTTTTTACCTCAAATGAACAAGGAGGAGGAGGTGGTTCTAATGGTAGTCTTGAAGCTCCAAATGCTCCACACCCATGAGGTGAAGATTCTGTTTTCGAATTTTGAAAGGAGGAATATGTTCTCCTTGATAGGGGATTCCAATGGTACAAGTTTTGTAATTTTTGAGAAGGTTTGATGGGTTAACAAGAGGAGAGAAGTGAGGTTTGTGTGGGTTGTTTCATTTCTCCATTGTTATCGCCCAAGGAGGAAGAAATAGATGAGATGAGAGTGAGGGAGATGGGTTACGTGAGTGAAGAGAATGTGAGGTAGGAGAGAGAGTGTGAGATAGGTAGTAAAGTAGTTTACTTTTTGGCTTTTTATTTGTTTTGTCCTTTTGTACATAAGAAGAGGATTAAGGGGTGTGAGTGGGGGCATGGGATCGGACACACACACAGCCCATATGGGTTTGTAAAATTTTATTTACAATATTGGACACACTAGTTTGGGTTATTTATGTTTCTACCCCACAACTTCCCGCTTTTGACAGTTTTTACTAATTTCTCGGTTTACTGATTTTATTGGTTATAAAGCTTCACTAATATTTATTAATGACTATTTAGTTGACCAAAATTGTTACGAGTCTATTTGACCCGCTTAAAGTCACGTTTTCCCCGGTTACCTCGAAAAACGCTTTAAGGTTCGTTAGTGCTTTTATTATCCGTTTTAAGGATCCGTTTTCTTCGGGATTTGTTCCCTCATGATTATTTACGCTTAATTAAGCTTCTAAATTACTTATTAGCCTAATTAATCACTATTTTTAATTACGGGGTATTTCAATCTACCCCCTTAAGAAACTTTGCCCTCAAAGTTGCTCAAGGTTAATAGTTTAATATCTCTACTCATTAGGCAAACCAATTGCCATAATGCATCTTACTACCACCTATAAGGTGTTTACTTCTTCTACATTACAAACATACACAATTCAAGCACATACGAATTCACAGTACACAATACACCATTTCCATACATGCCATCACATCCACATTACACAATACACCAATGCAAATCATAATACACATTACACAGATACATTACACGTTACACAACACGCATCCATACACTACACATTACACATACATACATTCACATACCAAATTCACTTGCACTACATGTGCCATAAAAAAGTCTATTACAATACCTACATACTATGCAATGCTCACCCCGAAGCAATGCAAAAGCAAAAAGGCTACCCCCCTTAAAAGGGGTATGCCCCGTACCCGTATTTACTAAATACTAACTATCTAGTCTATGAACAACTGTGGGTACTTCGCCTTCATGGCATCTTCCAACTCCCATGTCGCTTCTTCGACATCATGGTTTGACCATAGGACCTTCACCATTCGTATAGACTTATGGCGAGTGTCTCTGGTCTTCCTATCAAGGATTCTCACTAGGGTTTCGACATATCTCATGGTCGGCTCAATGGATAGTCTCTCGGGCTCTAGGACATGAGAAGGATCGGCAATATACTTCTTGAGTTGTGACACATGAAATACATCATGGACACGTCCCAAGTCCTCAGGTAATGCTAACCTGTAGGCTACAGCTCCAACTCTTTCGGTGATAGCATACGGCCCTACAAACTTTGGGCTCAGCTTGCCCTTCTGGCCAAATCGGAAGACACCCTTCATAGGTGAAACGCACAAGAACACTTGGTCGCCCACGGCGAACTCAAGGTCGCGTCGTCGCACATCCGCATTGGATTTCTGTCTATCTTGGGCTGCCTTCATATTAGCTCGAATTCGCTGAACTTCAGCTTGCACTTGCTCAAGGTACTCCGGTCCTATGATGACCGCTTCACTCGACTCATCCCAACACAAGGGTGTACGGCAAGGTCTACCGTATAGGGCTTGGAAAGGCGACATCTTAATCGAAGCATGTAGCTATTATTGTAGAAAACTCGATAAGATGAAGCTTATCTAACCAACTCCCCTGAAAGTCTAAGGCACATGCCCTGAGCATGTCCTCTAGTGTCTGGATGGTCCTTTCTGTCTGACCGTCGGTCTGAGGATGGAAGGCAGTACTCAGCTTCAATTCTGTACCCAGCGCATCCCGTGTAGCTCTCAGTATCTCGAAAGGAATCTGGTGTCGCGGTCAGATACTATAGTTTTAGGGACTCCGTGATGTCTGATAATCTCCTTGTCGAATAGCTCTGCAAGCTTCACTACCTTCCAGGTGTCCTTCATCGTATGAATCTGGCAACCTTGGTAAGGCGATCGACTACAACCCAGATCATGTTGAGTCCTCCCCTAGCAGGTGGGAGTCCTACAACAAAATCCATGGAGATATCATGAAATTTCCACTCTGGAACTGGCATCGATTGTACCATTCCGCCCGGTCTACGATGTTCAAACTTTACTTTCTGGCATGTCAAGCATCTCAATACATATTCCGTCACATCCGATTTCATTCCAGACCACCAGAAGTACCTCTTCATGTCTTTGTACATCTTGGAGGCTCCCGGATGGACTGACAATGTGGAACTGTGTGACTCTCGCAGGATGCGATCCCTTAGCTCAGCATTGCTTCGGGGGACGCATAGCCTGCCATTCAACCGAATCAGACCATCTTCATGCAACTTAAAGTCATACTTCTTCTTCTCAAATGTACCATTTTCGATCTTTTGTCTGATTTCGGTTAGGTAAGGGTCGCTCAACTGAGCGTCTCGCACCTCGTCAACCAAGCTAGAAGAAGCGAGTAGCGAATGGAGCGAGTGTGCTCGACGGCTCAGGGCGCCGGCTACAACGTTTGCCTTCCCTTCCTTATACTGTAGGTCGATGTCGTAGTCTGAGAGAAACTCCATCCACCTTCTCTGTCTCAAGTTCAATTCTTTCTGTGTAAATACATACTGTAAGCTCTTATGGTCGGAGTAGATGGTGATGCTTACCCCATAGAGATAGTGTCGCCATATATTCAAGGCGAAGACAATGGCTCCTAACTCTAAGTCGTGAGTCGGGTAATTCTCCTCATGCTTTTTCAGCTGGCAGGAGGCATAAGCTACAACCTTGCCATGTTGCATGAGTACGCATCCCATTCCTTTGCCTGGTGCATCGCAATATACCTCAAATCCCTTTGTGCCCTCTGGAAGAGTAAGGATGGGCGCTGAGGTCAATGAGTCCTTTAGGCTCTTAAATGATACTTCGCACTCGTCTGTCCATACAAACGGTGCATCTTTCTTCATCAGTGTAGTCATGGGCTTAGCGACTTTCGAGAAGTCCTTTACAAATCTCGGTAGTAACCGGCTAGACCAAGAAAGCTCCGGATGTCGGTAACAGTCTTGGTCTAGGCCATGATCGTACAACTTCTATCTTAGAAGGGTCAATTGAGATACCTGCGCTCGAGATGACATGACCGAGGAATGATACCTAATCTAGCCAGACTCGCATTTGGAGAACTTCGCATACAGCTGGTTCTCGCGCAGTGTCTCAAGCACTTTCCTCAAATCAATTTCATGCTCCTCTGCTGATTTTGAGTATACGAGGATGTCATCAATAAATACTACTACGGAGGTGTCCAACTGCTCACTGAATAGTCGATTCATGAGGTCCATGAATTTTGCTGGTGCGTTTGACAAACCGAATGGCATGACGGTGAATTCGTAGTGGCCATATCTGGTACGGAATGCCGTTTTCTCGATATCTTGCTCTTTGATAGCAATTTGATGGTACCCAGAACGGAGGTCGATCTTGGAGAAGACTGAGGCTCCTTTCAGCTGGTCGAATAGGTCGTCGATGTGTGGCAACGGGTATTTATTCTTGACTGTAACCGCATTCAACTCGCGGTAGTCAATACACAGTCGGAGACTACCGTCCTTCTTCTTCACAAAGAGGACCGGTGCTCCCCAGGGTGATACGCTCGGGCGTATCAACCCTTTGTCGAGTAGGTCACGTAACTGTTCTTTCAACTCTGTCATTTCAGCAGGTGCCATGCGGTACGGTGCCCTAGCAATGGGACCGGTACCTGGCAAAAGGTAATCTCAAATTCACCGCTCTCTGTGGTGGCATGCCGGGTAGCTCCTTAGGGAATACATCGGGAAATTCGGATACAATTGGTACTTCAGGATTGAACTCTGGATCTCTCTCCAGGTCTTGTACATAGCACAAATACACTTCTTTGCCCTTTCTGAGCTCCCGGTACATAGCCATGGCGGAGATGACTGTGGTAGAGGCTCTCTCGGTCTCTAGCGGTAAGATACGGTAACCCCAGAAGGACTCTTGAGCAGCAGTCGATGCTCGGCACAGAGGATCCTACCCCTGTGCCGCTCCAACCAATTCATTCGATTATCAAGTCGAATCCCAATCCATTAAACTCGATGAAGGAGATGGGAAACGCTTCGCCTTTGATTTGGATTGTGGCTGATTTGTAATATTTGGTACACTTTACTCGCTCCTTCGATGGGAGAGTAACCAGAAAATTCGGTAGCTCGTCCGCATCTAGTTTCAACCTCTTCACAAAAGATGGTGATACGAAGGTGTGAGAGGCGCCGGAGTCGAATAACACATTGGCTTCAATGCCGTTCACTGGGAAGGTTCCCGTTAAGATGGTGCCGCTTTTGCCGGCTTGTGCTTCGGTGAGGATACTCAGGTTACCTTCGGTACCGAGTCCACAACCTATTGAATTCACAAGTGGTTAAGTAATGATGGTGGACACAAGTGGAATTTAAGTCAACACTCTCTTTATTGATAAACCAACCATCATACATATCATGTCTCTAATACACGTTACTAATAGATTACATGAGACTATGAATTTAATACTTCCTAAAGGTAAGGTTCAGGCGTCCTGGTTTCATGTGTGTGGCATTGATTATTGCCGTGGTGCCGTATTCAACTTGATCTTGTTGATCCCGTGATACAGCATCCTAGAGTTTCCACCCATGATTAGGACATCTCCTGATCTCAATACCAGTTTCTGTGCGAGGTCCACACGCTTCTGCTCGCTATACATAAATACGGCGTCATCACCAATGGACAAGACACTACGGCCACTCCTTGTTCAAGAGATTCCGTTGTCTCATCTTTGTCTTGGTGTAACCCAAGTCGTCCTTCTTTCTCATAGAAGTTGACGATACAGACGTCCGCTTCAATTGCGGGGATCGGATCATATTCGCATTGTTGTGCAGTTCTACTGATTGTGTGACAAGTGTCTGAAATTCTGGAGGTATTGTCGGTGGCGTCGCTCCGTCTTGTGTTCGTGTCTCTTGGTATGTCTTGGTATAAGGATTCCAATCCTTTCCCAAGCACATCATCTTCAGCTTCATCTTCGCTCCACCGGGGAATTCGGGTGTATAAAATCCTCTTGACCCGTTCCTAGCTCGTTGCATCGTCGAATAATTGAGATTTGTGCTTCGGGTGTCAGGTATCCCCTTAATAGAATCATACCTGGTCGGATGATCTGACACTGTTCGTTGGTGTGTAGTAGTGATTGGTGATGTCGGTCTCTTCTTGATTCGCTTTCAAAGGTATCGGATAACAGATACTAAAGTTCCTATAGTTATGAATTTCATCTACGGTGAGTACTAGTTTCAACTACGTCATTTCATGCTCAATACACACTTCAATTCATTTACTCATGCATTCACTCATACGATTACTCTAATACTTAGACATGCTTCTCAAGGATTCAAAGTTTAGATTAATTACCTGGGCCGGACTTAGAATCGGACCCGTCACGGTCAATGACATGCAAGACAGCTGCCTCTGGGGTGCGCCCCTCTGAGGTCCCCGGGATCCCTGTCCCTGTGGTGCCTGCTGGGTCGGTGCATCGCCAGATGCAACCTCCTTGCCTTCCCTTTGCTTGTAGCTTTGGAAGTTCCCTCGGGGTTGGCATTTTCGGGGCACATTTGGCTCGGTGTCGGGCTTCTGACAGTTATAGCACCGGATTTCTCTCCCTTGGCAATCCTTGCCGGGATGGTCTTGGTTGCATTTTCTACACACATAGGTGCGGCCGTCGGAGAAGGTTTTGGTGAAACCGGAGCCAGAACCTGAGGTTTAGAGGGTTAGCACATGTGTGCGTGGATATACTAGATATGATACTTGTACGAATATGAATTAGGAATAGAAGTTTACCCTTAGGAGGGTGTGATCTCAGTGGCTTCGCAGCCACCGGTGCAGATGACCCTAGCTGAAGAATCTCAACCGGGTTGCCCTTCTCAGCATGGGCACTGCTATCACTTGGGAAGTTCTTTGAGGTTTGATTGAAGAACTTTCCCTTCTTCTTCTTCCAGCTTTTGCCCTGGTTCTGCTCCTCAGCACTTGTATTCTACTATTGGCTTTGCGCTTCAGCGCGGTTTCTTCATCCCGTAGTTGGCAAGTGATTTCAACACGAGAAGCCGCGTGATAACACTCCTGAAGTTTCAGGTATTAGCCGGGATTCTCACTTAAAAGATAGGGGCAAAGATCTAGAATTTAAGGAATTGAAATGGTACTGAGGGTTAACCGATTTTTACCTGAAGGGAGGTAAATCGTGTGTAGCCCATACCGTACCGCAGGCGATGGCTCAGACCGCCATAGAAGCGATCGACCAACACCTGGCCGGTGTATCCTAGGTCGGGTAGAAGGCGGAGAATGGAGGTGAAGGTGCGGTAGTACTCGTTGACAGACATCTTCTCTGTCATTCTCAAGGCATCCAGCTCTAGCCTTTTCTTGGTTTTCACATGCTCCAGATAGTATTTGGATCGAAGGAGAGAGGCAAAGGACTCCCAATCAAAGGGGGTCATCGACATATTCGTGCTTGACAAGCTTCCACCAATCCATGGCTGCATCCTTTAGATAGTAAGCCGCTACTCTAACTCGGACTCTAGCAGGAGCTTCGAGGGTCTCGAACGCAGTCTCCATCTCGGAGATGTAGGCCTCTAGCTTAGCCGGATCGCTCTCGCCTCTAAAGCAGGGAGGTCGGAGATCTGCGATGGCTTTTACCCAGTTTACTTCTCTGGGTGGAGGGGGAGGGATTGGTCCCGTTTGAGTCTGTTGGTTTTGTTGGGTTTGTTGCATTGCGGTGATTACTTGGGGTAGCATCTGTGCTACGTGGCGGCGACGATCTCAGCTATCGTCTGCGCGCCCGGTCCGTCGTTGGTCCCTCGCGACCTGGACCTCTTCCTGACATCTGAATATTTAACATTCGTATTAGGTTGTGACATATGACCAGTTGGTCTAGAATTTAAGCAAGGGTATCGTTCATAAGAACGTCAAGGGTATCCGTTGTTAACAACGGTAGTCCCTAGTTAGGTTTCTAAGTATCGTCTTAAGATGGTTGAAATCCTAACTCGGTAATCCCTATGCTCGGTAACTAAAGACATCAGAGCGTAACTACGCTCTGATACCACTTTTTGTAACACCCCTACCGTTAATCCTATGCTTACCGTCTAATCGTCCTGATAATCAAAGTTACTCGCAGCGGAAATACTACTACTACTAATACTACTACGGCGGGTGATACAACGCCGCTAACCGCCCATACGGCTAGCAAGGCTATTACTACTTACAGTGACGGTCTGATGCCTAAGTATACCGAGCTACTACAATTCATATCGATTATAAAAGATAACATACTTGCATTACTGGATCACCGAGTATTTAAAGTATTTGTATACATCCCTTTCCCATCTTCCCAAAAGAATGAGTTTCTACCAACTACTCATCTATACCAATTTCCATCCCTTCATTGTCAAAAGGGGTGTACCCTATGGTACACCGGCTAACAAAAACCTACAGTCGTGTACAACATAGTACACCTTTCACAATTCATTGTTTACAGACAAAAAGAAATCAAACTAAGTCTTCATCATCTTCACCCTTCTCTTGCACCTGCATTCATATTAAAAACGGTGCCCCAAGGGGCTCAGCAAAATCTGCGCATGAACTCTGCATATACCGCGTGCTAACAAGGGCACGCCGACTATTTAAGATCGAATAGGCATGCGTTCATTTTGAACATACATACATGCTTTGCATCCAATACATTCATTCACAATACCGTTCACAATCCATACAGCAACACAATCGCATACACATTACTTATTCCCAAGGGTTAGCCAAATTGTGCATCCGGGTTAATCGGAATGCTGTTACTCTTTTACTCATTACACATTACTTGCTCCTACTTTACTTACTTACTTTCATTTACTTACTTACTCATTCTTACTTACTTACATTTACTCATGTTAAGTCGGTATGACCTCCGGCCCGGGGACTACACTGTCCCACCACCGGGATTTACTTGACTCACCAATCCGGGATGCTACCCATTTAAGGGGTTTGGGCCGCGGACCAGCTTAAGAGTCAGGACTTGGATCCAACCTCTTGTGTCTCCGCATCCTCACGCATGGCCGAAACTATATGGACTTCTACTCATTCCAATTTAATTACCAATTTAAGTTAGATTGGTTAGCTCATTAGGAATAGTTAGAAGTCCAATCACAAACACATTCGGTCACAGTACATATATATCATACATACACACACTCATACTCATCCATACATTTCATGAATTATACAAACTATGATTTAAAGATAATATTCAACAATATAACACTACACATATTCACAGGTAAACATGATAACTCTGAATCGTGCATTTATCTTATTTGGTGATCAATTAGCGCATAACACACAAATCAGAGTAACCAAGGTAGCATACGGGGCATGAGGAATTCATACCGTTCACCGTTGTACTTGTATCCCAACTTTCCTTCGGTGCTCACAAATCAAGTCCTATAACATACATGTGATCGAGTGATTAATTGTCTACAATTAACTTAACTCGTATCCCTATTACTTTCTTAACTCTTACTTACTATGTCTTTACACTTCTTATATTTACAAATTGTTTACTTACTCTTTATTACTTTAAGTTCATTTACTTACTTAGTAATGGTATACTTATATATGTACATATGTATATGTAGGTGTACATATATATATACTTATTGTAATTAATTTTTTTATTGTGACTCGACCGACCTTACCCAGGGTCGGTCCCAAGGTCGGTCGAAGTCAGTAGGGAATTACGCTGGAAAATTTTAGGGCCGACCGACCTTGCAAGTCCGGTCCCAAGGTCGGTCCATTCCAGTGAGTTACGGACGGAAAATTTTTAGCCCGACCGACCTTGCAAGTCCGGTCGCAAGGTCGGTCCATTCCAGTAAGTTACATGACGGGAAAATTTTGAGTCGACCGACCTTGCAAGTCCGGTCGCAAGGTCGGTCCATTCCAGTAGGTTACATTACGGGAAATTCTTCTGGCCGACCGACCTTGCATGTCCGGTCCCAAGGTCGGTCCATTCCAGAAGGTTTCCGTCCTTTGTAAATCTGGGCTCGACCGACCTTGCAAGTCCGTCCCAAGGTCGGTCCGGCCCAGTAATTGCATTTTTATTTCTGTTTTCAGTCCCTCTTCTTACCCATTACTTCCCCATTGTTCCTACACTTAATCCCACATGTTTTAACACTAATTAAACCTCCTAATACACCTTAGTTCATCCACTAACTCCTTACACATTTCTATACCAATCTACACACTTGTTTTCTAAATTCATTTCAGCACTCACCTTGTTCTTCCTAGTTGCATTATGCTACAGTTTTTAACTCTCATTACCTCCATCTGGAGTTCCCTCTTCTAATGTCATTTCTAAAGCTTACATTGCATTACACACCTCTCCTAACTTACCCACTGACTAACTCAAATCAAAATCTGTTGCAAACATATATTTTTCACCTAGTTTCTAGTTTCTTAAGTGTTCTAGTTCTAGGTAAATTTCACCATAGTCTCCACTATATTTATACGCTCTCACCACATGTTCTAGTTCACCATTCATCCCTCATTTCACCTGTTTGTAAACAACAACAATATACCAATTTCTTCAACACAAATACTACCCATTCAACACATTAAATTCCTGCACTCAACCTCCCATTCCCAACTATGTTTCAACAAGTTTTACATGTCTTTTAAAGGTTCAAAACATTAGGATTTCCTTACACATTACTCTACCACTACATTACCATTTTCATTACTCATTTCAAACTACTAAAAATCTGTTACATACACATATACAAGTCTACACAAAGATGAGTATGATTACCTTGTTTCTCCTCTATTCTTTCCTTTCCTTCTTCTTCCTTCTTTCTCTTTCCACCGGTTTTAGTAACCTAAATTCTCTAAAACTACAACCCATATATACACACCATTTTAATACACTAACCCTTAACCATTCTTTAAAGCTTAATGCATATTTTAGGGTTTAGAAATTCCATTACCTTGCAAGGGTATATGTGGAGCTTGGAGTGGCTCAAGAACAATATTTCTCACCCTCCAAAAGTGCCAAAATCGGCTAGAGTACAAAGGAGCAAACAAGAGTTTAGCTTCAAATTTCGTTTTGCCCACAAGGCTAGAAAAAGGTAAGTTTTCAAGAATATTTTTACCTCAAATGAACGAGGAGGAGGTGGTTCTAATGGTAGTCTTGAAGCTCCAAATGCTCCACACCCATGGAGGTGAAGATTCTCGTTTTTGAATTTTGAAAGGAGGAATATGTTCTCCTTGATGAGGGGATTCCAATGGTACAAGTTTTGTAATTTTTGGAGAAGGTTTGATGGGTTAACAAGAGGAGAGAAGTGAGGTTTGTGTGGGTTGTTTCATTTCTCCATTGTTATCGCCCAAGGAGGAAGAAAATAGAGAGTGAGGGAGATGGGTTACGTGAGTGAAGAGAATGTGAGGTAGGAGAGAGAGTGTGAGATAGGTAAGTAAAGTAGTTTACTTTTTGGCTTTTTATTTGTTTTGTCCTTTTGTACATAAGAAGAGGATTAAGGGGTGTGAGTGGGGGCATGGGATCGGACACACACACAGCCCATATGGGTTTGTAAAATTTTATTTACAATATTGGACACACTAGTTTGGGTTATTTATGTTTCTACCCCACAACTTCCCGTTTTTGACAGTTTTTACTAATTTCTCGGTTTACTGATTTTATTGGTTCTAAAGCTTCACTAATATTTATTAATGACTATTTAGTTGACCAAATTGTTACGAGTCTATTTGACCCGCTTAAAGTCACGTTTTCCCCGGTTACCTCGAAAAACGCGCTTTAAGGTTCGTTAGTGCTTTTAATCCGTTTTAAGGATCTGTTTTCTTCGGGATTTGTTCCCTCATGATTATTTATGCTTAATTAAGCTTCTAAATTACTTATTAGCCTAATTAATCGCTATTTTTAATTACGGGGTATTTCAATCTACCCCCCTTAAGAAACTTTGCCCTCAAAGTTGCTCAAGGTTAATAGTTTAATATCTCTACTCATTAGGCAAACCAATTGCCATAATGCATCTTACTACCACCTATAAGGTGTTTACTTCTTCTACATTACAAACATACACAATTCAAGCACAATACGAATTCACGTACACAATACACCATTTCCATACATGCCATCACATCCACATTACACAATACACCAATGCAAATCACAATACACATTACACAGATACATTACACGTTACACATACGCATCCATACACTACACATTACACATACATACATTCACATCAAAATTCACTTGCACTACATGTGCCATAAAAAGTCTATTACAATACCTACATACTATGCAATGCTCACCCCGAAGCAATGCAAAAGCAAAAAGGCTCTACCCCCCTTAAAAGGGGTATGCCCCGTACCCGTATTTACTAAATACTAACTATCTAGTCTATGAACAACTGTGGGTACTTCGCCTTCATGGCATCTTCCAACTCCCATGTCGCTTCTTCGACATCATGGTTTGACCATAGGACCTTCACCATTCGTATAGACTTATGGCGAGTGTCTCTGGTCTTCCTATCAAGGATTCTCACTAGGGTTTCGACATATCTCATGGTCGGCTCAATGGATAGTCTCTCGGGCTCTAGGACATGAGAAGGATCGGCAATATACTTCTTGAGTTGTGACACATGAAATACATCATGGACACGTCCCAAGTCCTCAGGTAATGCTAACCTGTAGGCTACAGCTCCAACTCTTTCGGTGATAGCATACGGCCCTACAAACTTTGGGCTCAGCTTGCCCTTCTGGCCAAATCGGAAGACACCCTTCATAGGTGAAACGCAAGAACACTTGGTCGCCCACGGCGAACTCAAGGTCACGCGTCGCACATCCGCATTGGATTTCTGTCTATCTTGGGCTGCCTTCATATTAGCTCGAATTGCTGAACTTCAGCTTGCACTTGCTCAAGGTACTCCGGTCCTATGATGACCGCTTCACTCGACTCATCCCAACACAAGGGTGTACGGCAAGGTCTACCGTATAGGGCTTGGAAAGGCGACATCTTAATCGAAGAATGATAGCTATTATTGTAAAAAACTCGATAAGATGAAGCTTATCTAACCAACTCCCCTGAAAGTCTAAGGCACATGCCCTGAGCATGTCCAGTGTCTGGATGGTCCTTTCTGTCTGACCGTCGGTCTGAGGATGGAAGGCGGTACTCAGCTTCAATTCTGTACCCAGCGCATCCCGTGTAGCTCTCTAGTATCTCGAAAGGAATCTGGTGTCGCGGTCAGATACTATAGTTTTAGGACTCGTGATGTCTGATAATCTCCTTGTCGAATAGCTCTGCGAGCTTCACTACCTTCCAGGTGTCCTTCATCGGTATGAATCTGGCAACCTTGGTAAGGCGATCGACTACAACCCAGATCATGTTGAGTCCTCCCCTAGCAGGTGGGAGTCCTACAACAAAATCCATGGAGATATCATGAAATTTCCACTGGAACTGGCATCGATTGTACCATTCCCCCGGTCTACGATGTTCAAACTTTACTTTCTGGCATGTCAAGCATCTCAATACAAATTCCGTCACATCCGATTTCATTCCAGACCACCAGAAGTACCTCTTCATGTCTTTGTACATCTTGGAGGCTCCCGGATGGACTGACAATGTGGAACTGTGTGACTCTCGCAGGATGCGATCCCTTAGCTCAGCATTGCTTCGGGGGACGCATAGCCTGCCATTCAACCGAATCAGACCATCTTCATGCAACTTAAAGTCATACTTCTTCTTCTCAAATGTACCATTTTCGATCTTTTGTCTGATTTCGGTTAGGTAAGGGTCGCTCAACTGAGCGTCTCGCACCTCGTCAACCAAGCTAGAAGAAGCGAGTAGCGAATGGAGCGAGTGTGCTCGACGGCTCAGGGCGTCGGCTACAACGTTTGCCTTCCCTTCCTTATACTGTAGGTCGATGTCGTAGTCTGAGAGAAACTCCATCCACCTTCTCTGTCTCAAGTTCAACTCTTTCTGTGAATACATACTGTAAGCTTTTATGGTCGGAGTAGATGGTGATGCTTACCCCATAGAGATAGTGTCGCCATATATTCAAGGCGAAGACAATGGCTCCTAACTCTAAGTCGTGAGTCGGGTAATTCTCCTCATGCTTTTTCAGCTGGCGGGAGGCATAAGCTACAACCTTGCCATGTTGCATGAGTACGCATGCCATTCCTTTGCCTGTGCATCGCAATATACCTCAAATCCCTTTGTGCCCTCTGGAAGAGTAAGGATGGGCTGAGGTCAATGAGTCCTTTAGGCTTTAAATGATACTTCGCACTCGTCTGTCCATACAAACGGTGCATCTTTCTTCATCAGTGTAGTCATGGGCTTAGCGACTTTCGAGAAGTCCTTTACAAATCTCCGGTAGTAACCGGCTAGACCGAGAATGCTCCGGATGTCGGTAACAGTCTTAGGTCTAGGCCATGATCGTACAACTTCTATCTTAGAAGGGTCAACGAGATACCTGCGCTCGAGATGACATGACCGAGGAATGATACCTGATCTAGCCAGAACTCGCATTTGGAGAACTTCGCATACAGCTGGTTCTCGCGCAGTGTCTCAAGCACTTTCCTCAAATCAATTTCATGCTCCTCTGCTGATTTTGAGTATACGAGGATGTCATCAATAAATACTACTACGGAGGTGTCCAACTGCTCACTGAATAGTCGATTCATGAGGTCCATGAATTTTGCTGGTGCGTTTGACAAACCGAATGGCATGACGGTGAATTCGTAGTGGCCATATCTGGTACGGAATGCCGTTTTCTCGATATCTTGCTCTTTGATAGCAATTTGATGGTACCCAGAACGGAGGTCGATCTTGGAGAAGACTGAGGCTCCTTTCAGCTGGTCGAATAGGTCGTCGATGCGTGGCAACGGGTATTTATTCTTGATTTTAACCGCATTCAACTCGCGGTAGTCAATACACAGTCGGAGACTACCGTCCTTCTTCTTCACAAAGAGGACTGGTGTCCCCAGGGTGATACGCTCGGGCATATAAACCCTTTGTCGAGTAGGTCACGTAACTGTTCTTTCAACTCTGTAATTTCAGCAGGTGCCATGCGGTACGGTGCCCTAGCAATGGGACCGGTACCTGGCAAAAGGTCAATCTCAAATTCTACCGCTCTCTGAGGTGGCATGCCGGGTAGTCCTTAGGGAATACATCGGGAAATTCGGATACATTGGTACTTCAGGATTGAACTCTGGATCTCTCTCCAGGTCTTGTACATAGCACAAATACACTTCTTTGCCCTTTCTGAGCTCCCGGTACATAGCATGGCGGAGATGACTGTGGTCAAAGGCTCTCTCGGTCTCTAGCGGTAAGATAGGTAACCCCAGAAGGACTCTTGAGCAGCAGTCGATGCTCGGCGCAGAGGATCATACGCCTGTGCCGCTCCAACCAATTCATTTGATTATCAAGTCGAATCCCAATCCATTAAACTCGATGAAGGAGATGGGAAACGCTTCGCCTTTGATTTGGATTGTGGCTGATTTGTAATATTTGGTACACTTTACTCGCTCCTTCGATGGGAGAGTAACCAGAAATTCGGTAGCTCGTCCGCATCTAGTTTCAACCTCTTCACAAAGATGGTATACGAAGGTGTGAGAGGCCGGAGTCGAATAACACATTGGCTTCAATGTCGTTCACTGGGAAGGTTCCCGTTAAGATGGTGCCACTTTTCCCGGCTTGTGCTTCAGTGAGGATACTCAGGTTACCTTCGGTACCGAGTCCACAACCTATTGAATTCACAAGTGGTTAAGTAATGATGGTGAACAAGTGGAATTTAAGTCAACACTGCTCTTTATTGATAAACCAACCATCATATATACTGTGTCTCTATACACGTTACTAATAGATTACATGAGACTATGAATTTAATACTTCCTAAAGGTAAGGTTCAGGCGTCCTGGTTTCATGTGTGTGGCATTGATTATGCCGGTGGTGCCGTATTCAACTTGATCTTGTTGATCCCGTGATACAGCATCCTACAGTTTCCACCCATGATTAGGAAATCTCCTGATCTCAATACCAGTTTCTGTGCGAGGTCCACACGCTTCTGCTCGCTATACATAAATACGGCGTCATCACCAATGGACAAGACACTACGGTCACTCCTTGTTCAGAGATTCCATTGTCTCATCTTTGTCTTGGTGTAACCCAAGTTGTCCTTCTTCTCATAGAAGTTGACGATACAGACGTCCGCTTCAATTGCGGGGATCGGATCATATTCACATGTTGTGCAAGTTCTACTGATTGTGTGACAAGTGTCTGAAATTCTGGAGGTATTGTCGGTGGCGTCGCTCCGTCTTGTGTTCGTGTCTCTTGGTATGTCTTGGTATAAGGATTCCAATCCTT
Source organism: Limonium bicolor (assembly GCA_023374045.1). Lineage (NCBI taxonomy): Eukaryota > Viridiplantae > Streptophyta > Magnoliopsida > Caryophyllales > Plumbaginaceae > Limonium > Limonium bicolor. Next base: position 11,684,014 of record CM041781.1, on the reverse strand, counting down.
TCCCATGCACATCATCTTCAGCTTCATCTTCGCTTAACCGGGGAATTCGGGTGTATAAAATCCTCCTTGACCCGATCCTAGCTCGTTGCATCGTCGAATAATTGAGATTTGTGCTTCGGGTGTCAGGTATCCCCTTAATAGAATCATACCTGGTCGGATGATCTGACACTGTTCGTTGGTGTAGTAGTGATTGGTGATGTCGGTCTCTTCTTGATTCGCTTTCGAAGGTATCGGATAACAGATACTAAAGTTTCCTATAGTTATGAATTTCATCTACGGTGAGTACTAGTTTCAACTACGTCATTTCATGCTCAATACACACTTCAATTCATTTACTCATGCATTCACTCGTACGATTACTCTAATACTTAGACATGCTTCTCAAGGATTCAAAGTTAGATTAATTACCTGGGCCGGACTTAGAACGAACCCGTCACGGTCAATGACATGCAAGACAGGCTGCCTCTGGGGTGCGCCCCTCTGAGGTCCCCGGGATCCCTGTCCCTGTGGTTCCTGCTGGGTCGGTGCATCGCCAGATGCAACCTCCTTGCCTTCCCTTTGCTTGTAGTTGGAAGTTCCCTCGGGGTTTGGCATTTTCGGGGCATATGTTGGCTCGGTGTCCGGGCTTCTGACAGTTGTAGCACCGGATTTCTCTCCCTTGGCAATCCTTGGATGGTCTTGGTTGCATTTTCTGCACACATAGGTGGCCGTCGGAGAAGGTTTTGGTGAAACCGGAGCCAGAACCTGAGGTTTAGAGGGTTAGCACATGTGTGCGTGGATATACTAGATATGATACATGTACGAATATTAATTTGGAATAGAAGTTTACCCTTAGGAGGGTGTGATCTCAGTGGCTTCGCAGCTTCCGGTGCAGATGACCCTAGCTGAAGAATCTCAACCGGGTTGCCCTTCTCAGCATGGGCACTACTATCACTTGGGAAGTTCTTTGAGGTTTGATTGAAGAACTTTCCCTTCTTATTCTTCCAGCTTTTGCCCTAGTTCTGCTCCTCAGCACTTGTATTCTTACTATTGGCTTTACGCTTCAGCGCAGTTTCTTCATCCCGTAGTGGCAAGTGATTTCAACACGAGAAGCCGCGTGATAACACTCCTGAAGTTTCAGGTATTAGCCAGGATTCAAACTTAAAAGATAGGGGCAAAGATCTAAAATTTAAGGAATTGAAATGGTACTGAGGGTTAACCGAGTTTTTCCTGAAGGGAGGTAAATCGTGTGTAGCCCATACCGTACCGCAGGCGATGGCTCAGACCGCCATAGAAGCGATCGACCAACACCTAGCCGGTGTATCCTAGGTCGGGTAGAAGGCGGAGAATGGAGGTGAAGGTGCGGTAGTACTCGTTGACAGACATCTTCTCTGTCATTCTCAAGGCATCCAGCTCTAGCCTTTTCTTGGTTTTCACATGCTACAAATAGTATTTGGATCGAAGGCGAGAGGCAAAGGACTCCCAATCAAAGGTGGGGTCATCGACATATTCGTGCTTGACAAGCTTTCACCAATCCATGGCTGCATCCTTTAGATAGTAAGCCGCTACTCTAACTCGGACTCTAGCAGGAGCTTCGAGGGTCTCGAACGTCGTCTCCGTCTCGGAGATGTAGGCCTCTAGCTTAGCCGGATCGCTCTCGCCTCTAAAGCAGGGAGGTCGGAGATCTGCGATGGCTTTTACCCAGTTTACTACTCTGGGTGGAGGGGGAGGGATTGGTCCCGTTGAGTCTGTTGGTTTTGTTGGGTTTGTTGCATTGCGGTGATTATTTGGGGTAGCATCTGTGCTACCGTGGCGGCGACGATCTCAGCTATCGTTGCGCGCCGGTCCGTCGTTGGTCCCTCGGCGACCTGGACCTTTCCTGATATCTGAATATTTAACATTCGCATTAGGTTGTGACATATGACCAGTTGGTCTTGAATTTAAGCAAGGGTATCCGTTGTTAACAACGGTAGTCCCTAGTTAGGTTTCTAAGTATCTGTCTTAAGACGGTTTAAATTCTAACTCGGTAATCCCTATGCTCGGTAACTAAAGACATCAGAGCGTAACTACGCTCTGATACCACTTTTTGTAACACCCCTACCGTTAATCCAATGCTTACCGTCTAATCGTCCTGATAATCAAAGTTACTCGCAGCGGAAATACTACTACTACTACGGCGGGTGATACAACGCCGCTAACCGCCCATACGGCTAGCAAGGCTATTACTACTTACAATGACGGTCTGATGCCTAAGTATACCGAGCTACTACAATTCATATCGATTATAAAAGATAACATACTTGCATTACTGGATCACCGAGTATTTAAAGTATTTGTTTACATCCCTGTCCCATCTTCCCAAAAGAATGAGTTTCTACCAACTACTCATCTATACCAATTTCCATCCCTTCATTGTTAAAAGGGGTGTACCCTATGGTACACGGCTAACAAAAACCTACAGCCGTGTACAACATAGTACACCTTTCACAATTCATTGTTTACAGACAAAAAGAAATCAAACTAAGTCTTCATCATCTTCACCCTTCTTGCACCTGCATTTTTATTAAAAACGGTGCCCCAAGGGGCTCAGCAACAGCTGCGCATGAACTCCGCATATAACCGCGTGCTAACAAGGGCACCGACTATTTAAGATCGAATAGGCATGCGGTTCATTTTGAACATACATACATGGTTTGCATCCAACATACATTCATTCACAATACCGTTCACAATCCATAGAGCAACACAATCACATACACATTACTTACCTTCCCAAGGGTTAGCCAAATTGTGCATCCGGGTTAATCGGAATGCTCGTTACTCTTTTACTCATTACACATTACTTGCTCTACTTTACTTACTTACTTTCATTTACTTACTTACTCATTCTTACTTACTTACTTTACTCATGTTAAGGGGTTTGGGCCGAGGACCAGCTTGAGAGTCAGGACTTGGATCCAACCTCTTGTGTCTCCACATCCTCACGCATGGCCGAAACTATATCGGACTTCTACTCATTCTAATTTAATTACCAATTAAGTTAGATTGGTTAGCTCATTAGGAATCAGTTAGAAGTCCAATCACAAACACATTCGGTCACAGTACAATATTATCATACATACACACACTCATACTCATCCATACATTTCATGAATTATACAAACTATGATTTAAAGATAATATTCAACAATATACAACACTACATATTCACAGGTAAACATGATAACTCTGAATCGTGCATTTATCTTATTTGGTGATCAATTAGCGCACAACACACAAATCAGAGTAACCAAGGTAGCATACGGGCATGAGGAATTCATACCATTACCGTTGTACTTGTATCCCAACTTTCCTTCGGTGCTCACAAATCAAGTCCAATAACATACATGTGATCGAGTGATTAATTGTCTACAATTAACTTAACTCGTATCCCTATTACTTTCGTAACTCTTACTTACTATGTCTTTACATTCTTATATTTACAAATTGTTTACTTACTCTTTATTACTTTAAGTTCATTTACTTACTTAGTAATGGTATACTTATATATGTACATATGTATATGTAGGTGTACATATATATATATACTTATTGTTTAATTTTTTTTTATTGTGACTCGACCGACCTTACCCAGGGTCAGTCCCAAGGTCGGTCGAAGTCAGTAGGGAATTACGCTAGAAAATTTTAGGGCCGACCGACCTTGCAAGTCCGGTCCCAAGGTCGGTCCATTCCAGTGAGTTACGGACAGAAAATTTTTAGCCCGACCAACCTTGCAAGTCCGGTCGCAAGGTCGGTCCATTCCAGTAAGTTACATGACGGGAAAATTTTGAGTGACCGACCTTGCAAGTCCAATCGCAAGGTCGGTCCATTCCAGTAGGTGACATTACGGGAAATTTTCTGGCCGACCGACCTTGCATGTCCGGTCCCAAGGTCGGTCAATTCCAGAAGGTTTCCGTCCTTTGTAAATCTGGGCTCGACCGACCTTGCAAGTCCGGTCCCAAGGTCGGTCGGCCCAGTAATTGCATTTTTATTTCTGTTTTCAGTCCCTCTTCTTACCCATTACTTCCCCATTGTTCCTACACTTAATCCCACATGTTTGTAACACTAATTAAACCTCCTAATACACCTTAGTTCCACTAACTCCTTACACATTTCTATACCAATCTACACACTTGTTTTCTAAATTCATTTCAGCACTCACTTGTTCTTCCTAGTTGCATTACGCTCTCACCACATGTTCTAGTTCACCATTCATCCCTCATTTCACCTGTTTGTAAACAACAACAATATACCAATTTCTTCAACACAAATACTACCCATTCAACACATTAAATTCCTGCACTCAACCTCCCATTCCCAACTATGTTTCAACAAGTTTTACATGTCTTTTAAAGGTTCAAAACATTAGGATTTCCTTACACATTACTCTACCACTACATTACCATTTTCATTACTCATTTCAAACTACTAAAAATCTGTTACATACACATATACAAGTACACAAAGATGAGTATGATTACCTTGTTTCTCCTCTAGTTCTTTCCTTTCCTTCTTCTTCCTTCTTTCTCTTTCCACCGGTTTTAGTAACCTAAATTCTCTAAAACTACAACCCATATACACACCATTTTAATACACTAACCCTTAACCATTCTTTAAAGCTTAATGCATATTTTAGGGTTTAGAAATTCCATTACCTTGCAAGGGTATATGTGGAGCTTGGAGTGGCTCAAGAACAATATTTCTCACCCTCCAAAAGTGCCAAAATCGACTAGAGTACAAGGAGCAAACAAGAGTTTAGCTTCAAATTTCGTTTTGCCCACAAGGCTAAAAAGGTAAGTTTTCAAGAATATTTTTACCTCAAATGAACAAGGAGGAGGAGGTGGTTCTAATGGTAGTCTTGAAGCTCCAAATGCTCCACACCCATGGAGGTGAAGATTCTTTTCGAATTTTGAAAGGAGGAATATGTTCTCCTTGATAGGGGATTCCAATGGTACAAGTTTTGTAATTTTTGGAGAAGGTTTGATGGGTTAACAAGAGGAGAGAAGTGAGGTTTGTGTGGGTTGTTTCATTTCTCCATTGTTATCGCCCAAGGAGGAAGAAAATAGAGAGTGAGGGAGATGGGTTACGTGAGTGAAGAGAATGTGAGGTAGGAGAGAGAGTGTGAGATAGGTAAGTAAAGTAGTTTACTTTTTGGCTTTTTATTTGTTTTGTCCTTTTGTACATAAGAAGAGGATTAAGGGGTGTGAGTGGGGGCATGGGATCGGACACACACACAGCCCATATGGGTTTGTAAAATTTTATTTACAATATTGGACACACTAGTTTGGGTTATTTATGTTTCTACCCCACAATTCCCGCTTTTGACAGTTTTTACTAATTTCTCGGTTTACTGATTTTATTGGTTATAAAGCTTCACTAATATTTATTAATGACTATTTAGTTGACCAAATTTTACGAGTCTATTTGACCCGCTTAAAGTCACGTTTTCCCCGGTTACCTCGAAAAACGCGCTTTAAGGTTCGTTAGTGCTTTTTATCCGTTTTAAGGATCCGTTTTCTTTTCTTCGGGATTTGTTCCCTCATGATTTTTACGCTTAATTAAGCTTCTAAATTACTTATTAGCCTAATTAATCTATTTTTAATTACGGGGTATTTCAATCTACCCCCCTTAAGAAACTTTGCCCTCAAAGTTGCTCAAGGTTAATAGTTTAATATCTCTACTCATTAGGCAAACCAATTGCCATAATGCATCTTACTACCACCTATAAGGTGTTTACTTCTTCTACATTACAAACATACACAATTCAAGCACAATACGAATTCACGTACACAATACACCATTTCCATACATGCCATCACATCCACATTACACAATACACCAATGCAAATCACAATACACATTACACAGATACATTACACATTACACATACGCATCCATACACTACACATTACACATACATACATTCACATACCAAATTCACTTGCACTACATGTGCCACATAAAAGTCTATTACAATACCTACATACTATGCAATGCTCACCCCGAAGCAATGCAAAAGCAAAAAGGCTCTACCCCCTTAAAAGGGGTATGCCCCGTACCCGTATTTACTAAATACTAGACTATCTAGTCTATGAACAACTGTGGGTACTTCGCCTTCATGGCATCTTCCAACTCCCATGTCGCTTCTTCGACATCATGGTTTGACCATAGGACCTTCACCATTCGTATAGACTTATGGCGAGTGTCTCTGGTCTTCCTATCAAGGATTCTCACTAGGGTTTCGACATATCTCATGGTCGGCTCAATGGATAGTCTCTCGGGCTCTAGGACATGAGAAGGATCGGCAATATACTTCTTGAGTTGTGACACATGAAATACATCATGGACACGTCCCAAGTCCTCAGGTAATGCTAACCTGTAGGCTACAGCTCCAACTCTTTCGGTGATAGCATACGGCCCTACAAACTTTGGGCTCAGCTTGCCCTTCTGGCCAAATCGGAAGACACCCTTCATAGGTGAAACGCGCAAGAACACTTGGTCGCCCACGGCAAACTCAAGGTCGTCGTCGCACATCCGCATTGGATTTCTGTCTATCTTGGGCTGCCTTCATATTAGCTCGAATTGCTAAACTTCAGCTTGCACTTGCTCAAGGTACTCCGGTCCTATGATGACCGCTTCACTCGACTCATCCCAACACAAGGGTGTACGGCAAGGTCTACCGTATAGGGCTTGGAAAGGCGACATCTTAATTGAAGCATGATAGCTATTATTGTAAGAAAACTCGATAAGATGAAGCTTATCTAACCAACTCCCCTGAAAGTCTAAGGCACATGCCCTGAGCATGTCCTCTAGTGTCTGGATGGTCCTTTCTGTCTGACCGTCGGTCTGAGGATGGAAGGCGGTACTCAGCTTCAATTCTGTACCCAGCGCATCCCGTGTAGCTCTCCAGTATCTCGAAAGGAATCTGGTGTCGCGGTCAGATACTATAGTTTTAGGGACTCCGTGATGTCTGATAATCTCCTTGTCGAATAGCTCTGAGCTTCACTACCTTCCAGGTGTCCTTCATCGGTATGAATCTGGCAACCTTGGTAAGGCGATCGACTACAACCCAGATCATGTTGAGTCCTCCCCTAGCAGGTGGGAGTCCTACAACAAAATCCATGGAGATATCATGAAATTTCCACTCGGAACTGGCATCGATTGTACCATTCCGCCCGGTCTACGATGTTCAAACTTTACTTTCTGGCATGTCAAGCATCTCAATACATATTCCGTCACATCCGATTTCATTCCAGACCACCAGAAGTACCTCTTCATGTCTTTGTACATCTTGGAGGCTCCCGGATGGACTGACAATGTGGAACTGTGTGACTCTCGCAGATGCGATCCCTTAGCTCAGCATTGCTTCGGGGGACGCATAGCCTGCCATTCAACCGAATCAGACCATCTTCATGCAACTTAAAGTCATACTTCTTCTTATCAAATGTACCATTTTCGATCTTTTGTCTGATTTCGGTTAGGTAAGGGTCGCTCAACTGAGCGTCTCGCACCTCGTCAACCAAGCTAGAAGAAGCGAGTAGCGAATGGAGCGAGTGTGCTCGACGGCTCAGGGCGTCAGCTACAACGTTTGCCTTCCCTTCCTTATACTGTAGGTCGATGTCGTAGTCTGAGAGAAACTCCATCCACCTTCTCTGTCTCAAGTTCAATTCTTTCTGTGTGAATACATACTGTAAGCTCTTATGGTCGGAGTAGATGGTGATGCTTACCCCATAGAGATAGTGTCGCCATATATTCAAGGCGAACAATGGCTCCTAACTCTAATCGTGAGTCGGGTAATTCTCCTCATGCTTTTTCAGCTGGCGGGAGGCATAAGCTACAACCTTGCCATGTTGCATGAGTACGCATCCCATTCCTTGCCTGGTGCATCGCAATATACCTCAAATCCCTTTGTGCCCTCTGGAAGAGTAAGGATGGGCGCTGAGGTCAATGAGTCCTTTAGGCTCTGAAATGATACTTCGCACTCGTCTGTCCATACAAACGGTGCATCTTTCTTCATCAGTGTAGTCATGGGCTTAGCGACTTTCGAGAAGTCCTTTACAAATCTCCGGTAGTAACCGGCTAGACCAAGAAAGCTCCGGATGTCGGTAACAGTCTTAGGTCTAGGCCATGATCGTACAACTTCTATCTTAGAAGGGTCAACTGAGATACCTGCGCTCGAGATACATGACCGAGGAATGATACCTATCTAGCCAGAACTCGCATTTGGAAACTTCGCATACAGCTGGTTCTCGCGCAGTGTCTCAAGCACTTTCCTCAAATCAATTTCATGCTCCTCTGCTGATTTTGAGTATACGAGGATGTCATCAATAAATACTACTACGGAGGTGTCCAACTGCTCACTGAATAGTCGATTCATGAGGTCCATGAATTTTGCTGGTGCGTTTGACAAACCGAATGGCATGACGGTGAATTCGTAGTGGCCATATCTGGTACGGAATGCCGTTTTCTCGATATCTTGCTCTTTGATAGCAATTTGATGGTACCCAGAACGGAGGTCATCTTGGAGAAGACTGAGGCTCCTTTCAGCTGGTCGAATAGGTCGTCGATGCGTGGCAACGGGTATTTATTCTTGATTAACCGCATTCAACTCGCGGTAGTCAATACACAGTCGGAGACTACCGTCCTTCTTCTTCACAAAGAGGACTGGTGCTCCCCAGGGTGATACGCTCGGGCATATAAACCCTTTGTCGAGTAGGTCACGTAACTGTTCTTTCAACTCTGTAATTTCAGCAGGTGCCATGCGGTACGGTGCCCTAGCAATGGGACCGGTACCTGGCAAAAGGTCAATCTCAAATTCTACCGCTCTCTGAGGTGGCATGCCGGGTAGCTCCTTAGGGAATACATCGGGAAATTCGGATACATTTGGTACTTCAGGATTGAACTCTGGATCTCTCTCCAGGTCTTGTACATAGCACAAATACACTTCTTTGCCCTTTCTGAGCTCCCGGTACATAGCCATGGCGGAGATGACTGTGGTCAAAGGCTCTCTCGGTCTCTAGCGGTAAGATACGGTAACCCCAGAAGGACTCTTGAGCAGCAGTCGATGCTCGGCGCAGAGGATCCTACCCTGTGCCGCTCCAACCAATTCATTCTGATTATCAAGTCGAATCCCAATCCATTAAACTCGATGAAGGAGATGGGAAACGCTTCGCCTTTGATTTGATTGTGGCTGATTTGTAATATTTGGTACACTTTACTCGCTCCTTCGATGGGAGAGTAACCAGAAAATTCGGTAGCTCGTCCGCATCTAGTTTCAACCTCTTCACAAAAGATGGTGATACGAAGGTGTGAGAGGCACCGGAGTCGAATAACACATTGGCTTCAATGTCGTTCACTGGGAAGGTTCCCGTTAAGATGGTGCCACTTTTCCGGCTTGTGCTTCGTGAGGATACTCAGGTTACCTTCGGTACCGAGTCCACAACCTATTGAATTCACAAGTGGTTAAGTAATGATGGTGAACACAAGTGGAATTTAAGTCAACACTGCTCTTTATTGATAAACCAACCATCATATATCTGTGTCTCTAATACACGTTACTAATAGATTACATGAGACTATGAATTTAATACTTCCTAAAGGTAAGGTTCAGGCGTCCTGGTTTCATGTGTGTGGCATTGATTATTGCCGGTGGTGCCGTATTCAACTTGATCTTGTTGATCCCGTGATACAGCATCCTACAGTTTCCACCCATGATTAGGAAATCTCCTGATCTCAATACCAGTTTCTGTGCGAGGTCCACACGCTTCTGCTCGCTATACATAAATACGGCGTCATCACCAATGGACAAGACACTACGGCCTCCTTGTTCAAGAGATTCCATTGTCTCATCTTTGTCTTGGTGTAACCCAAGTTGTCCTTCTTTCTCATAGAAGTTGACGATACAGACGTCCGCTTCAATTGCGGGGATCGGATCATATTCATTGTTGTGCAAGTTCTACTGATTGTGTGACAAGTGTCTGAAATTCTGGAGGTATTGTCGGTGGCGTCGCTCCTCTTGTGTTCGTGTCTCTTGGTATGTCTTGGTATAAGGATTCCAATCCTTTCCCATGCACATCATCTTCAGCTTCATCTTCGCTTAACCGGGGAATTCGGGTGTATAAAATCCTCCTTGACCCGATCCTAGCTCGTTGCATCGTCGAATAATTGAGATTTGTGCTTCGGGTGTCAGGTATCCCCTTAATAGAATCATACCTGGTCGGATGATCTGACACTGTTCGTTGGTGTAGTAGTGATTGGTGATGTCGGTCTCTTCTTGATTCGCTTTCGAAGGTATCGGATAACAGATACTAAAGTTTCCTATAGTTATGAATTTCATCTACGGTGAGTACTAGTTTCAACTACGTCATTTCATGCTCAATACACACTTCAATTCATTTACTCATGCATTCACTCATACGATTACTCTAATACTTAGACATGCTTCTCAAGGATTCAAAGTTTAGATTAATTACCTGGGCCGGACTTAGAACCGACCCGTCACGGTCAATGACATGCAGCAGGCTGCCTCTGGGGTGCGCCCCTCTGAGGTCCCCGGGATCCCTGTCCCTGTGGTGCCTGCTGGGTCGGTGCATCGCCAGATGCAACCTCCTTGCCTTCCCTTTGCTTATAGCTTTGGAAGTTCCCTCGGGGTTTGGCATTTTCGGGGCATATGTTGGCTCGGTGTCCGGGCTTCTGACAGTTGTAGCACCGGATTTCTCTCCCTTGGCAATCCTTGATGGGATGGTCTTGGTTGCATTTTCTGCACACATAGGTGCGGCCGTCGGAGAAGGTTTTGGTGAAACCGGAGCCAGAACCTGAGGTTTAGAGGGTTAGCACATGTGTGCGTGGATATACTAGATATGATACATTACGAATATTATTTGGAATAGAAGTTTACCCTTAGGAGGGTGTGATCTCAGTGGCTTCGCAGCCACCGGTGCAGATGACCCTAGCTGAAGAATCTCAACCGGGTTGCCCTTCTCAGCATGGGCACTACTATCACTTGGGAAGTTCTTTGAGGTTTGATTGAAGAACTTTCCCTTCTTATTCTTCCAGCTTTTGCCCTAGTTCTGCTCCTCAGCACTTGTATTCTTACTATTGGCTTTGCGCTTCAGCGCAGTTTCTTCATCCCGTAGTTGGCAAGTGATTTCACACGAGAAGCCGCGTGATAACACTCCTGAAGTTTCAGGTATTAGCCAGGATTCTAACTTAAAAGATAGGGGCAAAGATCTAAGAATTTAAGGAATTGAAATGGTACTGAGGGTTAACCGATTTTTCCTGAAGGGAGGTAAATCGTGTGTAGCCCATACCGTACAGGCGATGGCTCAGACCGCCATAGAAGCGATCGACCAACACCTAGCCGGTGTATCCTAGGTCGGGTAGAAGGCGGAGAATGGAGGTGAAGGTGCGGTAGTACTCGTTGACAGACATCTTCTCTGTCATTCTCAAGGCATCCAGCTCTAGCCTTTTCTTGGTTTTCACATGCTACCGATAGTATTTGGATCGAAGGCGAGAGGCAAAGGACTCCCAATCAAAGGTGGGGTCATCGACATATTCGTGCTTGACAAGCTTCCACCAATCCATGGCTGCATCCTTTAGATAGTAAGCCGCTACTCTAACTCGGACTCTAGCAGGAGCTTCGAGGGTCTCGAACGTCGTCTCCATCTCGGAGATGTAGGCCTCTAGCTTAGCCGGATCGCTCTCGCCTCTAAAGCAGGGAGGTCGGAGATCTGCGATGGCTTTTACCCAGTTTACTACTCTGGGTGGAGGGGAGGGATTGGTCCCGTTTGAGTCTGTTGGTTTTGTTGGGTTTGTTGCATTGCGGTGATTATTGGGGTAGCATCTGTGCTACCGTGGCGGCGACGATCTCAGCTATCGTCTGCGCGCCCGGTCCGTCGTTGGTCCCTCGGCGACCTGGACCTCTTCCTGATATCTGAATATTTAACATTCGCATTAGGTTGTGACATATGACCAGTTGGTCTTGAATTTAAGCAAGGGTATCGTTCATAAGAACGTCAAGGGTATCCGTTGTTAACAACGGTAGTCCCTAGTTAGGTTTCTAAGTATCTGTCTTAAGACGGTTGAAATCTAACTCGGTAATCCCTATGCTCGGTACTAAAGACATCAGAGCGTAACTACGCTCTGATACCACTTTTTGTAACACCCCTACCGTTAATCCAATGCTTACCGTCTAATTGTCCTGATAATCAAAGTTACTCGCAGCGGAAATACTACTACTACTACTACGACGGGTGATACAACGCCGCTAACCGCCCATACGGCTAGCAAGGCTATTATTACTTACAGTGACGGTCTGATGCCTAAGTATACCGAGCTACTACAATTCATATCGATTATAAAAGATAACATACTTGCATTACTGGATCACCGAGTATTTAAAGTATTTGTTTACATCCCTGTCCCATCTTCCCAAAGAATGAGTTTCTACCAACTACTCATCTATACCAATTTCCATCCCTTCATTGTCAAAAGGGGTGTACCCTATGGTACACCGGCTAACAAAAACCTACAGCCGTGTACAACATAGTACACCTTTCACAATTCATTGTTTACAGACAAAAAGAAATCAAACTAAGTCTTCATCATCTTCACCCTTCTCTTGCACCTGCATTTATTAAAACGGTGACCGCAAGGGGCTCAGCAAAATCTGCGCATGAACTACCTCATATACCGCTGCTAACAGGGCACGCCGACTATTTAAGATCGAATAGGCATGCGGTTCATTTTGAACATACATACATGCTTTGCATCCAATACATTCATTCACAATACCGTTCACAATCCATAGAGCAACACAATCGCATACACATTACTTACCTTCCCAAGGGTTAGCCAAATTGTGCATCCGGGTTAATCGGAATGCTCGTTACTCTTTTACTCATTACACATTACTTGCTCCTACTTTACTTACTTACTTTCATTTACTTACTTACTCATTCTTACTTACTTACTTTTACTCATGTTAAGTCGGTATGACCTCCGGCCCGGGGGCTACACTGTCCCACCACCGGGATTTACTTGACTTACCAATCCGGGATGCTACCCATTTAAGGGGTTTGGGCCGCGGACCAGCTTAGAGTCAGGACTTGGATCCAACCTCTTGTGTCTCCGCATCCTCACGCATGGCCGAAACTATATCGGACTTCTACTCATTCTAATTTAATTACCAATTTAAGTTAGATTGGTTAGCTCATTAGGAATCAGTTAGAAGTCCAATCACAAACACATTCGGTCACAGTACAATATATATCATACATACACACACTCATACTCATCCATACATTTCATGAATTATACAAACTATGATTTAAAGATAATATTCAACTATACAACACTACATATTCACAGGTAAACATGATAACTCTGAATCGTGCATTTATCTTATTTGGTGATCAATTAGCGCACAACACACAAATCAGAGTAACCAAGGTAGCATACGGGGCATGAGGAATTCATACCATTTACCGTTGTACTTGTATCCCAACTTTCCTTCGGTGCTCACAAATCAAGTCCAATAACATACATGTGATCGAGTGATTAATTGTCTACAATTAACTTAACTCGTATCCCTATTACTTTCGTAACTCTTACTTACTATGTCTTTACACTTCTTATATTTACAAATTGTTTACTTACTCTTTATTACTTTAAGTTCATTTACTTACTTAGTAATGGTATACTTATATATGTACATATGTATATGTAGGTGTACATATATATATATATATACTTATTGTTATTAATTTTTTTTTATTGTGACTCGACCGACCTTACCCAGGGTCGTCCCAAGGTCGGTCGAAGTCAGTAGGGAATTACGCTGGAAAATTTTAGGGCCGACCGACCTTGCAAGTCCGGTCCCAAGGTCGGTCCATTCCAGTGAGTTACGGACGAAAATTTTTAGCCCGACCACCTTGCAAGTCCGGTCGCAAGGTCGGTCCATTCCAGTAAGTTACATGACGGGAAAATTTTGAGTCGACCGACCTTGCAAGTCCAATCGCAAGGTCGGTCCATTCCAGTAGGTTACATTACGGGAAATTCTTCTGGCCGACCGACCTTGCATGTCCGGTCCCAAGGTCGGTCCATTCCAGAAGGTTTCCGTCCTTTGTAAATCTGGGCTCGACCGACCTTGCAAGTCCGGTCCCAAGGTCGGTCCGGCCCAGTAATTGCATTTTTATTTCTGTTTTCAGTCCCTCTTCTTACCCATTACTTCCCCATTGTTCCTACAGTTTATCCCACATGTTTTAACACTAATTAAACCTCCTAATACACCTTAGTTCATCCACTAACTCCTTACACATTTCTATACCAATCTACACACTTGTTTTCTAAATTCATTTCAGCACTCACCTTGTTCTTCCTAGTTGCATTATGCTACAGTTTTTAACTCTCATTACCTCCATCTGGAGTTCCCTCTTCTAATGTCATTTCTAAAGCTTACATTGCATTACACACCTCTCCTAACTTACCCACTGACTAACTCAAATCAAAATCTGTTGCAAACATATATTTTTCACCTAGTTCTAGTTTCTTAATTTCTTAAGTGTTCTAGTCTAGGTAAATTTCGCATAGTCTCCACTATATTTATACGCTCTCACCACATGTTCTAGTTCACCATTCATCCCTCATTTCACCTGTTTGTAAACAACAACAATATACCAATTTCTTCAACACAAATACTACCCATTCAACACATTAAATTCCTGCACTCAACCTCCCATTCCCAACTATGTTTCAACAAGTTTTACATGTCTTTTAAGGTTCAAACATTAGGATTTCCTTACACATTATCTACCCTACCATAATTACCATTTTCATTACTCATTCAAACTACTAAAATCTGTTACATACACATATACAAGGCTACACAAAGATAGTTGATTACCTTGTTCTCCTCTAGTTCTTTCCTTTCCTTCTTCTTCCTTCTTTCTCTTTCCACCGGTTTTAGTAACCTAATTCTCTAAAACTACAACCCATATATACACACCATTTTAATACCTAACCCTAACCATTCTTTAAAGCTTAATGCATATTTTAGGGTTTAGAAATTCCATTACCTGCAAGCGTATATTGGAGCTTGGAGTGGCTCAAGAACCATATTTCTCACCCTCCAAAAGTGCCAAAATCGGCTAGAGTACAAGGAGCAAACAAGAGTTTAGCTTTCAAATTTCGTTTTGCCACAAGGGCTAGAAAAAGGTAAGTTTTCAAGAATATTTTTACCTCAAATGACAAGGAGGAGGAGGTTGTTCTAATGGTAGTCTTGAAGCTCCAAATGCTCCACACCCCATGGAGGTGAAGATTCTTGTTTTCGAATTTTGAAAGAGGAATATGTTCTCCTTGATTAGGGGATTCCAATGGTACAAGTTTTGTAATTTTTGGAGAAGGTTTTGATGGGTTAACAGAGGAGAGAAGTGAGGTTTGTGGGGGTTGTTTCATTTCTCTCCATTGTTATCGCCCAGGAGGAGAAAAATAGAGAGTGAGGGAGATGGGTTACGTTGAGTGAAGAGAAGTGAGGTAGGGAGAGAGTGTGAGATAGGTAGTAAAGTAGTTTACTTTTTGGCTTTTATTTGTTTTGTCCTTTTGTACATAAGAAGAGGATTAAGGGGTGTGGGGGGCATGGGATCGGACACACACACAGCCCATATGGGTTTGTAAAATTTTATTTACAATATTGGACCACACTAGTTGGGTTTATTTATGTTTCTACCCCACAAATTCCCTTGCTTTTGACAGTTTTTACTAATTTCTCGGTTTACTGATTTTATGGTTATAAAGCTTCACTAATATTTATTAATGACTATTTAGTTGACCAAATTGTTACGAGTCTATTTGACCCGCTTAAAGTCACGTTTTCCCCGGTTACCTCGAAAAACGCGCTTTAAGGTTCGTTAGTGCTTTTTATCCGTTTTAAGGATCCGTTTTCTTCGGGATTTGTTCCCTCATGATTATTTACGCTTAATTAAGCTTCTAAAATTACTTATTAGCCTAATTAATCACTATTTTTAATTACGGGGTATTTCAATCTACCCCCCTTAAGAAACTTTGCCCTCAAAGTTGCTCAGGTTAATGTTTAATATCTCTACTCATTAGGCAAACCAATTGCCCATAATGCATCTTACTACCCACCTATAAGGTGTTTACTTCTTCTACATTACAACATACACAATTCAAGCACACTACGAATTCACATACACAATACACCATTTCCATACATGCCATCACATCCACATTACACAATACACCAATGCAAATCATACAATACACATTACACAGATACTTACACGTTACACATACACATCCATACACTACACATTACACATACATACATTCACATACCAAATTCACTTGCACTACATGTGCCATAAAAAGTCTATTACAATACCTACATACTATGCAATGCTCACCCCGAAGCAATGCAAAAGCAAAAAGGCCTAACATACCCCCCTTAAAAGGGGTACCCCCGTACCCGTATTTCTAAATAACTAGACTATCTAGTCTATGAACCAATGTGGGTACTTTCGCCTTCATGGCATCTTCCAACTCCCTGTCGCTTCTTCGACATCATGGTTTGACCATAGGACCTTCACCATTCGTATAGACTTATGGCGAGTGTCTCTGGTCTTCCTATCAAGGATTCTCACTAGGTTTTCGACATATCTCATGGTCGGCTCAATGGATGTCTCTCGGGCTCTAGACATGAGAAGGATCGGCAATATATTCTTGAGTTGTGACACATGAAACATCATGGACACGTCCCAAGTCCTCAGGTAATGCTAACCTGTAGGCTACAGCTCCAACTCTTTCGGTGATAGCATACGGCCTACAAACTTTGGGCTCAGCTTGCCCTCTGGCCAAATCGGAAGACACCCTTCATAGGTGAAACTACAAGAACACTTGGTCGCCCACGGCGAACTCAAGTCTCGTCGTCGCACTCCCCGCATTGGATTTCTGTCTATCTTTGGGCTGCCTTCATATTAGCTCGAATTCGCTGAACTTCAGCTTGCACTTGCTCAAGGTACTCCGGTCCTATGATGACCGCTTCACTCGACTCATCCCAACACAAGGGTGTACGGCAAGGTCTACCGTATAGGGCTTGGAAAGGCGACATCTTAATCGAAGCATGGTAGCTATTATTGTATGAAAACTCGATAAGATGAAGCTTATCTAACCAACTCCCCTGAAAGTCTAAGGCACATGCCCTGAGCATGTCCTCTAGTGTCTGGATGGTCCTTTCTGTCTGACCGTCGGTCGAGGATGGAAGGCAGTACTCAGCTTCAATTCTGTACCCAGTGCATCCCGTGTAGCTCTCCAGTATCTCGAAGGAATCTGGTGTCGCGGTCAGATACTATAGTTTTAGGGACTCCGTGATGTCTGATAATCTCCTTGTCGAATAGCTCTGCAAGCTTCACTACCTTCCAGGTGTCCTTCATCGATATGAATCTGCAACCTTGGTAAGGCGATCGACTACAACCAGATCATGTTGAGTCCTCCCCTAGCAGTGGGAGTCCTACAACAAAATCCATGGAGATATCATGAAATTTCCACTCTGGAACTGGCATCGATTGTACCATTCCGCCCGGCTTACGATGTTCAAACTTTACTTCTGGCATGTCAAGCATCTCAATACATATTCCGTCACAATCCGATTTCATTCCAGACCACCAGAAGTACCTCTTCATGTCTTTGTACTCTTGGAGGCTCCCGGATGGACTGACAATGTGGAACTGTGTGACTCTCGCAGGATGCGATCCCTTAGCTCAGCATTGCTTCGGGGGACGCATAGCCTGCCATTCAACTGAATCAGACCATCTTCATGCAACTTAAAGTCATACTTCTTCTTCTCAAATGTACCATTTTCGATCTTTTGTCTGATTCGGTTAGGTAAGGGTCACTCAACTGAGCGTCTCGCACCTCGTCAACCAACGCTGGAAGGCCAGCGCCTTTTCGCAATGGAGCGAGTGTGCTCGACGCTCAGGGCGCCGGCTACAACGTTTGCCTTCCCTTCCTTATACTGTAGGTCGATGTCGTAGCCTGAGAGAAACTCCATCCACCTTCTCTGTCTCAAGTTCAATTCTTTCTGTGTGAATACATACTGTAAGCTCTTATGGTCGGAGTAGATGGTGATGCTTACCCCATAGAGATAGTGTCGCCATATATTCAAGGCGAAGACAATGGCTCCTAACTCTAAGTCGTGTGTCGGGTAATTCTCCTCATGCTTTTTCAGCTGGCGGGAGGCATAAGCTACAACCTTGCCATGTTGCATGAGTACGTATCCCATTCCTTTGCCTGGTGCATCGCAATATACCTCAAATCCCTTTGTGCCCTCTGGAAGAGTAAGGATGGGCGCTGAGGTCAATGAGTCCTTTAGGCTCTGAAATGATACTTCGCACTCGTCTGTCCATACAAACGGTGCATCTTTCTTCATCAGTGTAGTCATGGGCTTAGCGACTTTCGAGAAGTCCTTTACAAATCTCCGGAGTAACCGGCTAGACCAAGAAAGCTCCGGATGTCGGTAACAGCTTTGGTCTAGGCCATGATCGTACAACTTCTATCAGAAGGGTCAATTGAGATACCTGCGCTCGAGATGACATGACCGAGGAATGATACCTCATCTAGCCAGACTCGCATTTGGAGAACTTCGCATACAGCTGGTTCTCGCGCAGTGTCTCAAGCACTTTCCTCAAATCAATTTCATGCTCCTCTGCTGATTTTGAGTATACGAGGATGTCATCAATAAATACTACTACGGAGGTGTCCAACTGCTCACTGAATAGTCGATTCATGAGGTCCATGAATTTTGCTGGTGCGTTTGACAAACCGAATGGCATGACGGTGAATTCGTAGTGGCCATATCTGTACAGAATGCCGTTTTCTCGATATCTTGCTCATTGATAGCAATTTGATGGTACCCAGAACGGAGGTCGATCTTGGAGAAGACTGAGGCTCCTTTCAGCTGGTCGAATAGGTCGTCGATGTGTGGCAACGGGTATTTATTCTTGACTGTAACCGCATTCAACTCGCGGTAGTCAATACACAGTCGGAGACTACCGTCCTTCTTCTTCACAAAGAGGACCGGTGCTCCCCAGGGTGATACGCTCGGGCGTATAAACCCTTTGTCGAGTAGATCACGTAACTGTTCTTTCAACTCTGTCATTTCAGCAGGTGCCATGCGGTACGGTGCCCTAGCAATGGGACCGGTACCTGGCAAAAGGTTAATCTCAAATTCCACCGCTCTCTGGTGGCATGGCCGGGTAGCTCCTTAGGAATACATCGGGAAATTCGGATACAAGTGGTACTTCAGGATTGAACTCTAGATCTCTCTCCAGGTCTTGTACATAGCACAAATACACTTCTTTGCCCTTTCTGAGCTCCCGGTACATAGCCATGGCGGAGATGACTGTGGTAGAAGGCTCTCTCGGTCTCTAGCGGTAAGATACGGTAACCCCAGAAGGACTCTTGAGCAGCAGTCGATGCTCGGCACAGAGGATCCTACCCCTGTGCCGCTCCAACCAATTAATTTCGATTATCAAGTCGAATCCCAATCCATTAAACTCGATGAAGGAGATGGGAAACGCTTCGCCTTTGATTTGGATTGTGGCTGATTTGTAATATTTGGTACACTTTACTCGCTCCTTCGATGGGAGAGTAACCAGAAAATTCGGTAGCTCGTCCGCATCTAGTTTCAACCTCTTCACAAAAGATGGTGATACGAAGGTGTGAGAGGCGCCGGAGTCGAATAACACGTTGGCTTCAATGCCGTTCACTGGGAAGGTTCCCGTTAAGATGGTGCCGCTTTTGCCGGCTTGTGCTTCGGTGAGGATACTCAGGTTACCTTCGGTACCGAGTCCACAACCTATTGAATTCACAAGTGGTTAAGTAATGATGGTGGACACAAGTGGAATTTAAGTCAACACTGCTCTTTATTGATAAACCAACCATCATACATACCGTGTCTCTAATACACGTTACTAATAGATTACATGGACTATGAATTTAATACTTCCTAAAGGTAAGGTTCAGGCGTCCTGGTTTCAAGTGTGTGGCATTGATTATTGCCCGTGGTGCCGTATTCAACTTGATCTTGTTGATCCCGTGATACAGCATCCTAGAGTTTCCACCCATGATTAGGACATCTCCTGATCTCAATACCAGTTTCTGTGCGAGGTCCACACGCATCTGCTCGCTATACATAAATACGGCGTCATCACCAATGGACTAAGACACTACGGCCACTCCTTGTTCAAGAGATTCCGTTGTCTCATCTTTGTCTTGGTGTAACCCAAGTCGTCCTTCTTTCTCATAGAAGTTGACGATACAGACGTCCGCTTCAATTGCGGGGATCGGATCATATTCGCATTGTTGTGCATGTTCTACTATTGTTGTGACAAGTGTCTGAAATTCTGGAGGTATTGTCGGTGGCGTCGCTCCGTCTTGTGTTCGTGTCTCTTGGTATGTCTTGGTATAAGGATTCCAATCCTTTCCCAAGCACATCATCTTCAGCTTCATCTTCGCTCCACCGGGGAATTCGGGTGTATAAAATCCTCATTGACCCGTTCCTAGCTCGTTGCATCGTCGAATAATTGAGATTTGTGCTTCGGGTGTCAGGTATCCCCTTAATAGAATCATACCTGGTCGGATGATCTGACACTGTTCGTTGGTGTAGTAGTGATTGGTGATGTCGGTCTCTTCTTGATTCGCTTTCAAAGGTATCGGATAACAGATACTAAAGTGTCCCTATAGTTATGAATTTCATCTACGGTGAGTACTAGTTTCAACTACGTCATTTCATGCTCAATACACACTTCAATTCATTTACTCATGCATTCACTCATACGATTACTCTAATACTTAGACATGCTTCTCAAGGATTCAAAGTTTAGATTAATTACCTGGGCCGGACTTAGAACGGACCCGTCACGGTCAATGACATGCAAGACAGTCTGCCTCTGGGGTGCGCCCCTCTGAGGTCCCCGGGATCCCTGTCCCTGTGGTTCCTGCTGGGTCGGTGCATCGCCAGATGCAACCTCCTTGCCTTCCCTTTGCTTGTAGCTTTGGAAGTTCCCTCGGGGTTTGGCATTTTCGGGGCACATTTGGCTCGGTGTTCGGGCTTCTGACAGTTATAGCACCGGATTTCTCTCCCTTGGCAATCCTTGCCGGGATGGTCTTGGTTGCATTTTCTACACACATAGGTGCGGCCGTCGGAGAAGGTTTTGGTGAAACCGGAGCCAGAACCTGAGGTTTAGAGGGTTAGCACATGTGTGCGTGGATATACTAGATATGATACTTGTACGAATATGAATTAGGAATATAAGTTTACCCTTAGGAGGGTGTGATCTCAGTGGCTTCGCAGCCACCGGTGCAGATGACCCTAGTGAAGAATCTCAACCGGGTTGCCCTTCTCAGCATGGGCACTGCTATCACTTGGGAAGTTCTTTGAGGTTTGATTGAAGAACTTTCCCTTCTTCTTCTTCCAGCTTTTGCCCTGGTTCTGCTCCTCAGCACTTGTATTCTACTATTGGCTTTGCGCTTCAGCGCGGTTTCTTCATCCCGTAGTTGGCAAGTGATTTCAACACGAGAAGCCGCGTGATAACACTCCTGAAGTTTCAGGTATTAGCCGGGATTCTCACTTAAAAGATAGGGGCAAAGATCTATGAATTTAAGGAATTGAAATGGTACTGAGGGTTAACCGATTTTTACCTGAAGGGAGGTAAATCGTGTGTAGCCCATACCGTACCGCAGGCGATGGCTCAGACCGCCATAGAAGCGATCGACCAACACCTGGCCGGTGTATCCTAGGTCGGGTAGAAGGCGGAGAATGGAGGTGAAGGTGCGGTAGTACTCGTTGACAGACATCTTCTCTGTCATTCTCAAGGCATCCAGCTCTAGCCTTTTCTTGGTTTTCACATGCTCCAGATAGTATTTGGATCGAAGGAGAGAGGCAAAGGACTCCCAATCAAAGGTGGGGTCATCGACATATTCGTGCTTGACAAGCTTCCACCAATCCATGGCTGCATCCTTTAGATAGTAAGCCGCTACTCTAACTCGGACTCTAGCAGGAGCTTCGAGGGTCTCGAACGCAGTCTCCATCTCGGAGATGTAGGCCTCTAGCTTAGCCGGATCGCTCTCGCCTCTAAAGCAGGGACGTCGGAGATCTGCGATGGCTTTTACCCACGTTTACTTCTCTGGGTGGAGGGGGAGGGATTGGTCCCGTTTGAGTCTGTTGGTTTTGTTGGGTTTGTTGCATTGCGGTGATTACTTGGGGTAGCATCTGTGCTACTGTGGCGGCGACGATCTCAGCTATCGTCTGCGCGCCCGGTCCGTCGTTGGTCCCTCGGCGACCTGGACCTCTTCCTGACATCTGAATATTTAACATTCGTATTAGGTTGTGACATATGACCAGTTGGTCTAGAATTTAAGCAAGGGTATCGTTCATAAGAACGTCAAGGGTATCCGTTGTTAACAACGGTAGTCCCTAGTTAGGTTTCTAAGTATCCGTCTTAAGATGGTTGAAATCCTAACTCGGTAATCCCTATGCTCGGTAACTAAAGACATCAGAGCGTAACTACGCTCTGATACCACTTTTTGTAACACCCCTACCGTTAATCCTATGCTTACCGTCTAATCGTCCTGATAATCAAAGTTACTCGCAGCGGAAATACTACTACTACTAATACTACTACGGCGGGTGATACAACGCCGCTAACCGCCCATACGGCTAGCAAGGCTATTACTACTTACAGTGACGGTCTGATGCCTAAGTATACCGAGCTACTACAATTCATATCGATTATAAAAGATAACATACTTGCATTACTGGATCACCGAGTATTTAAAGTATTTGTATACATCCCTTTCCCATCTTCCCAAAAGAATGAGTTTCTACCAACTACTCATCTATACCAATTTCCATCCCTTCATTGTCAAAAGGGGTGTACCCTATGGTACACCGGCTAACAAAAACCTACAGTCGTGTACAACATAGTACACCTTTCACAATTCATTGTTTACAGACAAAAAGAAATCAAACTAAGTCTTCATCATCTTCACCCTTCTCTTGCACCTGCATTCATATTAAAAACGGTGCCCCAAGGGGCTCAGCAAAATCTGCGCATGAACTCTGCATATACCGCGTGCTAACAAGGGCACGCCGACTATTTAAGATCGAATAGGCATGCGTTCATTTTGAACATACATACATGCTTTGCATCCAATACATTCATTCACAATACCGTTCACAATCCATACAGCAACACAATCGCATACACATTACTTACCTTCCCAAGGGTTAGCCAAATTGTGCATCCGGGTTAATCGGAATGCTTGTTACTCTTTTACTCATTACACATTACTTGCTCCTACTTTACTTACTTACTTTCATTTACTTACTTACTCATTCTTACTTACTTACTTTACTCATGTTAAGTCGGTATGACCTCCGGCCCGGGGACTACACTGTCCCACCACCGGGATTTACTTGACTCACCAATCCGGGATGCTACCCATTTAAGGGGTTTGGGCCACGGACCAGCTTAAGAGTCAGGACTTGGATCCAACCTCTTGTGTCTCCGCATCCTCACGCATGGCCGAAACTATATTGGACTTCTACTCATTCCAATTTAATTACCAATTTAAGTTAGATTGGTTAGCTCATTAGGAATTAGTTAGAAGTCCAATCACAACACATTCAGTCACAGTACAATATATATCATACATACACACACTCATACTCATCCATACATTTCATGAATTATACAAACTATGATTTAAAGATAATATTCAACAATATACAACATACATATTCACAGGTAAACATGATAACTCTGAATCGTGCATTTATCTTATTTGGTGATCAATTAGCGCATAACACACAAATCAGAGTAACCAAGGTAGCATACGGGGCATGAGGAATTCATACCGTTCACCGTTGTACTTGTATCCCAACTTTCCTTCGGTGCTCACAAATCAAGTCCTATAACATACATGTGATCGAGTGATTAATTGTCTACAATTAACTTAACTCGTATCCCTATTACTTTCTTAACTCTTACTTACTATGTCTTTACACTTCTTATATTTACAAATTGTTTACTTACTCTTTATTACTTTAAGTTCATTTACTTACTTAGTAATGGTATACTTATATGTACATATGTATATGTAGGTGTACATATATATATACTTATTGTAATTAATTTTTTTTATTGTGACTCGACCGACCTTACCCAGGGTCGGTCCCAAGGACGGTCGAAGTCAGTAGGGAATTACGCTGGAAAATTTTAGGGCCGATCGACCTTGCAAGTCCGGTCCCAAGGTCGGTCCATTCCAGTGAGTTACGGACGGAAAACTTTTAGCCCGACCGACCTTGCAAGTCCGGTCGCATGGTCGGTCCATTCCAGTAAGTTACATGACGGGAAAATTTTGAGTCGACCGACCTTGCAAGTCCGGTCGCAAGGTCGGTCCATTCCAGTAGGTTACATTACGGGAAATTCTTCTGGCCGACCGACCTTTCATGTCCGGTCCCAAGGTCGGTCCATTCCAGAAGGTTTCCGTCCTTTGTAAATCTGGGCTCGACCGACCTTGCAAGTCCGATCCCAAGGTCGGTCCGGCCCAGTAATTGCATTTTATTTTTTTTCAGTCCTCTTCTTACCCATTACTTCCCCATTGTTCCTACACTTAATCCCACATGTTTTAACACTAATTAAACCTCCTAATACACCTTAGTTCATCCACTAACTCCTTACACATTTCTATACCAATCTACCAATGTTGTTCTAAATTCATTTCAGCACTCACCTTGTTCTTCCTAGTGCATTATGCTACATTTTTTAACTCTCATTACCTCCATCTGGAGTTCCCTCTTCTAATCTCATTTCTAAAGCTTACATTGCATTACACACCTCTCCTAACTACCCACTGACTAACTCAATCAAAATCTGTTGCAAACATATATTTTTCACCTAGTCTCGAGTTTCTTAAGTGTTCTAGTTCTAGGTAAATTTCACCATAGTCTCCACATATTTATACGCTCTCACCACATTTCTAGTTCACCATTCATCCCTCATTTCCCCTGTGTTGTAAACAACAACAATATACCAATTTCTCAACACAAATACTACCCATTCAACACATTAAATTCCTGCACTCAACCTCCCATTCCCAACTATGTTTCAACAAGTTTACATGTCTTTTAAAGGTTTAAAAACATTAGGATTTCCTTACACATTACTCTACCACTACATTACCATTTCATTACTCATTTCAAACTACTAAAAATCTGTTACATACACTATACAAGTCTACACAAAGATGAGTATGATTACCTTGTTTCTCCTCTAATTTTTCCTTTCCTTCTTCTTCCTACTTTCTCTTTCCACGGGTTTTAGAACCTAAATTCTCTAAAACTACAACCCATATATACACACCATTTTAATACACTAACCCTTAACCATTCTTTAAAGCTTAATGCATATTTTAGGGTTTAGAAATTCCATTACCTTGCAAGGGTATATGTGGAGCTTGGAGTGGCTCAAGAACAATATTTCTCACCCTCCAAAAGTGCCAAAATTGGCTAGAGTACAAAGGAGCAAACAAGAGTTTAGCTTCAAATTTCGTTTGCCACAAGGGCTAGAAAAAGGTAAGTTTTCAAGAATATTTTTACCTCAAATGAACGAGGAGGAGGTGGTTCTAATGGTAGTCTTGAAGCTCCAAATGCTCCACACCCATGGAGGTGAAGATTCTCGTTTTCGAATTTGAAAGGAGGAATATGTTCTCCTTGATGAGGGGATTCCAATGGTACAAGTTTGTAATTTTTGAAAAGGTTGATGGGTTAACAAGAGGAGAGAAGTGAGGTTTGTGTGGGTTGTTTCATTTCTCCATTGTTATCGCCCAAGGAGGAAGAAAATAGAGAGTGAGGGAGATGGGTTACGTGAGTGAAGAGAATGTGAGGTAGGAGAGAGAGTGTGAGATAGGTAAGTAAAGTAGTTTACTTTTTGGCTTTTATTTGTTTTGTCCTTTTGTACATAAAGAGGATTAAGGGGTGTGAGTGGGGCATGGGATCGGACACACACACAGCCCATATGGGTTTGTAAAATTTTATTTACAATATTGGACACACTAGTTTGGTTATTATGTTTCTACCCCACAACTTCCTGTTTTTGACAGTTTTTACTAATGTCTCGGTTTACTGATTTTATTGGTCAAAGCTTCACTAATATTTATTAATGAATATTTAGTTGACCAAAATTGTTACGAGTCTATTTGACCCCCGTAAAGTCACGTTTTCCCCGGTTACCTCGAAAAACATGCTTTAAGGTTCGTTAGTGCTTTTAATCCGTTTTAAGGATCCGTTTTCTTCGGGATTTCTTCTCTCATGATTATTTACGCTTAATTAAGCTTCTAAATTACTTATTAGCCTAATTAATCGCTATTTCTAATTACGGGGTATTTCAATCTACCCCCTTAAGAAACTTTGCCCTCAAAGTTGCTCAAGGTTAATAGTTTAATATCTCTACTCATTAGGCAAACCAATTGCCATAATGCATTCTACCACCTATAAGGTGTACTTCTTCTACATTAAAACATACCAATTCAAGCACAATACGAATTCACGTACATAATACACCATTTCCATACATGCCATCACATCCACATTACACAATACACCAATGCAAATCATAATACACATTACACAGATATAACACGTTACACATACACATCCATACACTACACATTACACATACATACATTCACATACAAAATTCACTTGCACTACATGTGCCATAAAACAGTCTATTACAATACCTACATACATGCCATGCTCACCCCGAAGCAATGCAAAGCAAAAAGGCTCTACCCCCCTTAAAGGGTGTATGGCCCGTACCCGTATTTACTAAATCTAAACTATCTAGTCTATGAACAACCGTGGGTACTTCGCCTTCATGGAATCTTCCAACTCCATGTCGCTTCTTCGACATCATGGTTTGTGCATAGGACCTTCACCATTCGTTATACTTATGGCGAGTGTCTCTGGTCTTCCTATCAAGGATTCTCACTTGGTTTTCGACATTCTCATGGTCGGCTCATGGATTAGTCTCTCGGGCTCTAGGACATGAGAAGGATCGGCAATATACTTCTTGAGTTTGTGACACATGAAATACATCATGACACGTCCCAAGTCCTAGGTATGTTAACCTGTAGGCTACAGCTCCACTCTTTCGGTGATAGCATACGTCCTACAAACTTTGGCTCAGCTTGCCCTTCTGGACAAATCAGAAGACACCCTTCATAGGTGAAACGCTCAGAACCTTGGTCGCCCGGCGAACTCAAGGTCACCGCGTCGCACATCCGCATTGGATTTCTCTCTATCTTGGGCTGCCTTCATATTAGCTCGAATTTGCTGAACTCAGCTTGCACTTGCTCAAGGTACTCCGGTCCTATGATGACCGCTTCACTCGACTCATCCAACACAAGGGTGGTACGGCAAGGTCTACCGTATAGGGCTTGGAAAGGCGACATCTTATCGAAGCATGATAGCTATTATTGTAAGAAAACTCGATAGATGAAGCTTCTAACCAACTCCCCTGAAGTCTAAGGCACATGCCTGAGCATGTCCTCTAGTGTCTGGATGGTCCTTTCTGTCTGACCGTCGGTCTGGGGATGGAAGGCAGTACTTAGCTTCAATTCTGTACCCAGCGCATCCCGTTGTAGCTCTCTAGTATCTCGAAAGGAATCTGGTGTCGCGGTCAGATACTATAGTTTTAGGGACTCCGTGATGTCTGATAATCTCCTTGTCGAATAGCTCTGCGAGCTTCACTACCTTCCAGGTGTCCTTCATCGGTAGAATCTGGCAACCTTGGTAAGGCGATCGACTACAACCCAGATCATGTTGAGTCCTCCCCTAGCAGGTGGGAGTCCTACAACAAAATCCATGGAGATATCATGAAATTTCCACTCTGGATCTGGCATTGATTGTACCATTCCACCCGGTCTATGATGTCAAACTTTACTTTCTGGCATGTCCAAGCATCTCAATACATATTCCGTCACATCCGATTTCATTCCAGACCACCAGAAGTACCTCTTCATGTCTTTGTACATCTTGGAGGCTCCGGATGGACTGACAATGTGGAATTGTGTGACTCTCGTCAGGATGCGATCCTAGCTCAGCATTGCTTCGGGGATGCATAGTTGCCATGAAATACCCCAAACCTTAATGTGTAATTAAAGTATAATTATAATTCCTAAGGCTAATTAAGCCTGAAAGATCATTGGTGAAGAAGAACGAAAACCAAAAAGAAAAAGAAAATGCGTAAACGCCACAAAACGTGAAAACACGTATTTAATATTTTAGGAGGTACATAACCTTCGTTAGAGTTATAAATATATTTTTATACCTTAATTACACCTTAAGAACATGGGGAAAAATCCGGAAAAAAAAGGGTTCAAAAATGTGTTAAACACTAACGGAGTCTTAAAGCGCGTTTTTCGAGAAAAGCCCGAAAACGTGACTTAAACAGTTAAACGACCCCGTAAAAATAATAGTTGATTTTGTAACAAATTAAACATTAATGGAGATATAACCATTAGAATTAAAGAATGAGAAAGTTGGAGGAAAACGGTATCCCGGTTTAGTGAACAGTGCTAAACCGGGTAAATAAACGAGCGTTTCCTGTTAAAAACGAAAAACGCTCCAGCGTGTTATTTTAGGGGCGTTTTATTAATGGAAAAGCTCACTCACAAAGACTAGTAACTAATTAATAGAGTCAAAATACAACACAAACTTATACCCCTTATCTCTCTCTCCCTTATTTCCTTTTTCCCTCTCTCTCTTCCTCTTTCCTCTCTTTTTCCCACCGATCTACCTCCTCCTCTCTGCCGATGGAACTTCCCAACCAAGCAACAATGGCCCTCCATTCTTCTTCTCCCCAAGCTCCATTTGAGCTCCAATCACAAAAAATAATTACAATTCTTCTTAATCTAATCCTCTCTATCATCTCTATTTTCAAAATTCCAAAAGGATGAAGTGACCTCCATGGGGTTTTCACCATTTGAGGAAAATGGCACCAATGAGAAGCTTGGAGTCTCCTCTTTCTTCTAAGGTAAAAATTTCCAAGAACAAGTCATTCCCTCTTATCTCGGTTGTAATTGATTTTTTCACCATTTGACCTTGTTTTCTCCTTGTTTGAGCTCCAAATTATCCTTCAATGGTGGAGTAGTTTCCTTCTTGATTCAGGGAGAAAATCCCTCTTAAAGCTTATAAAGGTAAACCCTAATTCTAGCCCTTTGATTAAATTGAGTTTCTAAGGGTTTAGATAATTAATTGTGTAGTTTTGTGTTCTTGGGTGTTGGGATGGAGTTTGGAAATCCATGCCCTCGAACTGATTTTGGAGAAGATGGGAGCAAGAGGGAGAAATTAAGAGAGACTTGTGAGATTAAGTAAGGCATCCACTTTAAACCTCGATATAATTGTTTAGTGTTTGGGATTGGGTAAACAATTAATGAACCCAAATTGTGGATTGAAATAGTGTTGCAAAGTGTTTAGTTGGTGTGGAGAGATTTGTGAATGAATGTTGAATTGAAGGCCTTAAGAGCCAAATGTTTAAAGGTGGAGTTGGTATGGTGTTTATGGAGTTATGGTGATATTGTAGTTGATGAGTTGAGGATTATTAGGTGCGTTAGGACCCTTGAAGGGTGGTATAGGGTGGCTAGATTAGGAATGAGAGGTGAGTTTTGATGATGATTGTAAGGATGAATATGTAAAGATTATGGGAAAGTTATGTCAAAATTTCATGAAGTGAGTGTTTGATGATGGTGTTATGGTTGAGAGGATTTAGGTGTTGATTTTGGGATGTTTAATGTGGGAAGGAATGGTGTTATGACTTGTGAAACATGGAGTTAGGGTAGGTAATATAGAGGTGCAATTTTGGGAAGAACTTGCCTCTGTTGCTGAATTTTTGGGTCGTCCGAACTTCGTCCGGATTGGAAGTTCGGACAGGGCCCGTGTTCTATAAAATTTTCCGAGTTTCAGTGGTGTCCGAACTTCCGTCAACTTGGAAGTTCGGACACTCGAAAAATTTTTCCCGGCTAATTAGCTTCGACTTGTGTCCGACCTTTGATGTCGGACACAAGTTCGGACGCCTGTAAAATTTTTCAAGTACTTGCTCTCGACTTGTGTCCGACCTTTGAAGTCCGGACACAAGTTCGGACTGGGTTAAAAATTTCTTTGGTTTTGCCTCGACTTGTGTCCGAAACTTCAAAGCCCGGACACAAGTCGGACTTGTTTTGAAAATTTCCCCAGAGTTGCTTCGACTTGTGTCCCGACTTAGATGTCCGGACAAAGTTCGGACACAGTGTAAAGTTGGCCCAAAATTTTTGTTTAAGGTAGGAATTGATATCCAATGATAGGGATTAAATGTGATGATGTATAGGTCGTTAAGGGTAAATTAAGTGAGTATAATGGTATTGAGTGGTGAGAAGTTGTAACAAAGATGTAAAGTATAAAACTACCGAACGGGTCAATCAAGGGCGCATTAGTCGTTAAATAATATGACCCCCACCCGATGTTAATAAGATAGTATAATGTTACCAGTGGTTCAAAGGATTCGAGGAACATGTGATGGCACACTAGAGTGCACCTTCGGTGACAGGTATGGTTTCTTGCAACCTGTGCCTACCGGATTACACCGGTTGATGCCCATGTTGTTTTGTGTGTTTGCCACCTTGTAAGAAAAACATGTAATGAGTTTACAGTAATTCATGATTGTGGCGTAAATAATTCGAACCGCTTAACCTTAGTTATGTGTTAATATTAGTTAACCGACCTTAGGTTCACATAAGAGACGGTCTTCGGTATTCTAAATTAAAAGTTCCCAACCCACGGGAACGTTCTACTAGGCTATCCATGCGAAAATGTATGTTGTGATTAAGTGTGATGTAGTGACTTGTTTGATGTGTGTTGTTATCGGATACTGTTATCCATGTTGTTAAAAGGGATATACTCCCCTTAGGTGTCTAACCAGTTATTAACATATTGTGATGGATGTATGTGATAAGTTCCATAAGGGAACCTCTAAACTAATAAGATAGTGTGTTTAGGTTATATGGAGAGGAGTCCGGTCGTTCGGTCGCGCGCGTTGTTTGGGAGTTATTATATATATGTGAATTAACTCCCATCCGTATGTTAGGGTTGTTTCCTTCATTGGAATTCGACCTCCCACAAGCTTAGCCAAAGCTTACCTACCCGACCTCCACATCGGGCTAGGAGGGAAATCATGTGGTAAATGTGGTAGGGTGTCGATGCCTAAGTTCGCTTCGACTCCCTCTTGTTATGTTACGGTGTTTTCCTCCTTGAAGTACAACCACCCACAAGCTAACCAAGGCTTACCTAAATCACTATTGGAGCTAGGGGGAAATTATGTATGTTGTGATCGGTCCTATATGAGGCGTCACTCCAGTAAGGAATGTATGTATGTGTCGGGCTTAATCACCCCGGCATTCCTAAGTAAAGTCGATATCCTTAAGAAAAGAGAAACTAAGTTGTGTATGTTATAAAGTGTAGGTGGTTGTTTGAAGGTGGGTGCTAACCTTGTGTTTGTATCCATTAATGGATGTTGCTTATAAGCATATAGTGTGAGTTGTGCTGTTTGAAATGAAATCAACCGCATGTAAGACGCAATTAGTTGTGCGTGGCCCGGTAGCATGGGGCTGCGGGATTACCATACCAGCAAAGGTGCTGACCCCCTTTGGGGGCCCCATTATTTTCAGGTACAATGAAGCTGGTAGCCGTTCGAGAGTGGACGGGGGTAGTCATTTGTTGTGGTAGTCATGAGAATGGTATATGTATGATAGGTGTATAAGACCGAAAATGTATCGGCGTTAGTTAGTAAATACCGGTACAGTTGTTGTCATGTAAGTGTATGAGACGTTGGACATGGGAACGAGATTAATGTGTAGTTGCTCCGGGAGTTGTCGTCCAAGACCGGTACATTGTATGTATGTTAGCCTGTTGGCACGTGGGTGGCTAACGGGGTGTAACACCAAGAGTTAGTTATGTTGTGAGTTGTGATTTCCGCTGCAATGTATTGTAAGTGTGTTGAGCAGTTGGGGTGTTACAAAAGTGGTATCAGAGCGAAGTATCGCTTGATGACTGAAGTACCGAGCTTAGGAGTACCGAGTTAAGATTTTAGTACTTGGGGGAAGGGTTGAGTGATAGCGTGAGAAGTACGCTAGTTAGGAAATACCCAGTGTGTACTGGATACCTACATATCCCATCCCGCCCTCCACAAACCCTATTATATAACTGGAAAGAACGCAGAGGATGGAAGCCTCTCTACTCGGGAATACCCGATGGCTGTTATTAAGTGCCCTATGGCACGGAGAACCTGTCATATGGTAGATTCCGAAAGGCGTGAATCCCGATGAAATACCCCAAATCTAAAAATATTATTTAATCATTATTTATTGGAATATAATCCAAATATAAATCATTTCACGTACGCATGCAAACCCATGCATGAAAACGTTACGTAAAAACAGTCGTTTCACCATAAACGCTAAAACGCCTTAGAAGCATATGGTCAAACATGACCTTGTATGACCCTCTAATATTCAAACTAAATGGTCATACAATTATTATATGAATATACAAATATATTCCCTAAGCTATATTCAGTCAAATACGCAAAATGCTCGGGAGTGCTCACACCCGCTCCTTAAAGCACGAAAAGTCCGGAGGAGTGCCGAGGTGGCACGAACTCCTATAAAATTAATTCCTAGAGTTCCTAACATCATTATTTATCATTCTAAAGAGAACCCACGAAGTGGTTTCTCAAAATTCAGCAAAAACCAAAGGAGGATTTCTTAGCGCTCCTTTTTGGCCCGGGAGTGTCCCGATGGCCCGTAATTATGTCACGGGTTGATATAACCCCATATAACTCAATGTAACATCTTAGTATATGTTTATTTACTATAATAAGTGTTTACAAACACTTGGAACTCATAAGAACAATTGGTTTCCCAAAATTTCCTTAGAGCACAAAAACACACCTTCGGGTGTCACGAAAATGCGTTTTACGCAATTACCTTGTAGTTTTTGACATGCCACGAATTGGTAATCTTAAAAAGGGTTAAAATGACCTTCTAAATCAGTTGGTGTGACTAGTCAACAAGGCTCTCTATAGGGGCCGATTTTAAGGGCAAAAACTAGTATAAAATTTGCTTTAAAATTTATAAAAGGCTTAGAATATGATGACTCATCATCCCATGTGTTATATTACTTAATGTCTAAGTATGTAGGTCTCATTTGACCAGAGCTGTCGAAATTAGGCCATGGAATAAGGCCATGTGAGCTAGAAAAACAAAAATGAAAAAGTAGAAAAGTAGATCTAAGATCTACTTTATTTGATTCCTTCTTCCAATGTGAACTTCCATGCTCCTTCCAAGCTATTCATGGCCGGTTTTTGAGCCCATTCAGACCTTAATTCGTGCACAATGAGGAAGAAGACAATTCATTAACTTAGAAAAATCAAAAGAAGATACCTTACCTTTTCTCACCTTGTCTTCTAGTTTGCATTATTTTGCTCCACCTTGCCTTGTCCTCTATTATGGCCGGTTTTCATGCTGGAAAGGAGGCATTTATTGAGCCAATAACTCATGAATAAACTAAGGAAAAGTATGTCATTTGACATTAAAAATTGACAAAACAAAAATCAATTCCAAATGCAATTCTTGCATTTACGTGAGCTAGCTCTCACTTTCCTCTCTTGCACTCATCTCCACCGGTTTGGTAAGGCTCTCTCCTCCTCTCTTCTAGCTTCATCTTCTTCCTTTGAAGCTCTTAAGTCCATCAATGGAGTTTTAACTTCTATCTTCATCTTAAGGTAATTTCCTAGCATTCCTTGGCAAGTCTTGAAGCAAAACTCTTCCTAGCATATCAAGGTGGGTTCGGCCACATTTAGTTCTCCAAGGGTTGTCCAAACCAACATTAAACCAAGGAGCATCTCAAGGTTATCTTAAGGTAGGTTTTAAAGCTTGAAGATCCTTAAAACACATTTTTGTGTGTAACCAAGTTCTACCTCTTCTAAGTCTCTTTTCTTCTTCATTTTGTTGAAGGAAAACTTACTCTTCATCTACCTTTGGGTGAGCCGAAATTATAAGAGAAAGTCTAAGGTAAAGTCTTGTAAAACTACTTCCAAATCTACTTAAGATCTTTGTTCAAGATCTAACTCCTAAACACCTTCACTCTTGCATAAAACCGAAAGGAGCATCAAGTTACCTAGGAGAAAGCTTGGAGATTCAAGAAGAAGTTCAAGCACTTAACCACCTTGTTAAGAAGTAAGTTTACTATATAAACCTTTATATTATAAGCTTTGTTAAGCTTCTAAAAATTGTACAAAAATTATGTACACCTCTTAGTTATATACCGAACCTAATGGTTTTATGCCAAAAATATAATCTATAACATATAGAAAATATTTACCTTAAGACACATTTTTGTGTCACAAAAATTATTATGTTACAAATTAAATTAGGCCGAATTGTCTTGGGCAAAAATGCTATTTTGAGCTAAGAATTATATAAGACATTACAATAATTTATACATGAGTTATATGACTATGAATTTATTTATAATTACTTAGACATATAAATCCACTTTTATATAACATAAGGTCTCATTTAAATTATGGCCGAATGTTCTACTTGATAAATAAGTTTTAATGAGCTACTTAGGTATATAAATTTATATCATAAAGTTTGGTGAGTTAAAAATATTCTATTAGTGTAAATGACTAATTAATTAAGTTATGTGGATTAAATGTAATTTTTACAAAGTTTAGTGTACTTATATAAAAACCGTGAGCTAAGGGCTGTTTGTGTGTAATTATAATATAATATAAGGTTAGGAATTAAGTTTAGAATTTTAGATAATTTAAACAAGCTTAAAATAACTTTTTATAAAGTTTTGGGCTATTATGTAATTTATAAAAGTTGTTATGAAAGTTTAGAATTATGGGCGAATTCATAATTAAGAGAATTATTGGGGTTACTTTCGAAATTTAAGAATTAAATATTTAAACTAGTTTATAAGTTATTAATACTATTATAAGTTTTGGGGTGAAAATGTAATTAATGGAAAGTTCTAGCCAAAGCCGATTAGTTGGGTTAGTTTGGTAATTTAAGAATTTATATATATATTAGCATTTATGGAGAATTAAAATTAAAACTAAGTTTATAAGTTATGTAAAGTTATAAGATTTTGTTGTAATATAAGGAAATATATTGGCCGAAATTTGAGGGGCTAATGTAATTTTTGAAAGTTATATATTTAAGTTATGTCCAAAATATTAGTGGTAGTTTGTAATTTATTAAATAAGAATTAAAACTCTTAATATAAGAGATTAGAATTTAAAGTAAGTTTATGATTATGTGGTTGTTTTGTAAATAACCGAAATTAAGGGTAAAATTTAGATTAAATAAATATAGGTCCTACATGGATTTTGGAGGAATTAGAAGAAAGAATTTTGATTAAAGGAGTTATGAGGTTTAAACTATGACTTATATAGTTATAAGGAATTAAAGAAACCAATATTATTTTGGTTAAAGGAGGAATAATGAAAACTATAAGAATTTTATGTCATGTGACATAAATATAGTTAAGAAATTATAAGTTGTTATGTCACCTAGACAAATAAAATAAACAACAAATGCAATGAACACATATATGTGCATTAAAGGATTTGTAAATAAAAATAACAAATAAGTTATACATAAAATCATGAGGTAATTAAAAGAATAAACCTCACATGAAATAACAAATAAGATTTGTTAAAAGATCCAATAGATTATATAAGGGTAACATAAATTAACCCTCTCAGTTAATCCTATTCTAGGACTTTGTTTGACCAGACGTTGACCGGGAATTTACAGTACAGTCTACGGTGAACGGTATGGGATTCTTGCAACCTGTTTTCTAACGGATTACACGGCTTGTGTGCTATCTGTTGTTTGAAATAACGACCAAGATAATTAATGTAAACTGTTGTTTTACTCTTGCACTGTGTATTATTTTATGTGCGTGATTGTTGCTGACTACAACGTGTATGTCCCACGCATACAAACACTACTATACCAGTGGATTAAATACCTGCGTTTCAGTATACCGAGGACTTGTACTCAAGTCTCTCACTAACTTCACTTTATAACAAACGTCATTATCCTAAACGTGATAATTGACAATACACATTGTGTTCTTGTTTAACGTCTTTATATGACACTTAACAAATATACTCGAATGAGGAGCCCAGTTGGATCTGGCCATGCATGCTACAGGAGTTGTACCTGTCTCAGGTCGTCTCCTACTACGTCGCGACGGAACATTCAGTTGGGAGGAAGACTTATTCCTTCCGGGATTCAAATGCCCTTCAGTTCGAGGAAGACTTTATTCCTCAGTGGGTTCTTATTTCCCACGCCATTCAGTTCAGGGTTTGACTACGTCATCTCCTGGGGTTTTATACCCAACTTATCTAACGAGGTCACTATACCTCCACTATTTCAGATATTCAGTTATAACTGTCAGTCCCATTGTGTGGACCGACTATCAGTAAAGAATTTCAGTTCAGCTAACTCGACCTTCTGTGTCTTGTTCTATGTGACATTATTGTCCTTGTATGGATACTTGTTATATCAGACTATGCTTGTTTACAGCTTTATAAAAATGAACTGCATGTATTCGACAAAGTAGTTGGTGTGGCCCGGTAGACGATGGGCTGCACGTTTTCCATACCAGCATTGTTTGCTGAGCCCCTTTGGGGGCACCCCCATTTTTCAGGTACCTGAAGATTGAGAAGTTCACTACACTGAGTGTAGGTGGGGTAGACCAAGCTTTGGGAGTCTACTATTAGTTATTGTTTTATTTCAGTATTGTACTTTGAGTTTGATTCCTAGTATCTCGGGTTGTATCTGTATTCCAGACCGTGACATTTGAGGATTGTATTTGGACTTAGCCTTGTTGGTCACAAGGGTGGCCAACGGCATTGTAATACCGCCCGGTTGTTGTATTTATTTCCGCTGCAGTTGTATTTTATTTGGGAGTGATCGCCGTTCAGTTTATTGGATTTCGGGTTGGGGTATTACAAAAATGGTATCAGAGCGTAGTTACGCTCTGGATACAAGGATACACCGAGATTAGGATATCTAATACTTTAGGTTAAGGGTTGAGAGATAGTATTGAAAGGAGTTTAAGTTAGTTTTACTTAGACTACTATCCAAGACCGATAGTGACCACAGTGCCTAATATACCTCAACATCCTGCAGATGTCAGGAAGAGGAGGACGACGTGGACAGGCTGATGAGGAGCCAAACATCAGGCTGGCAGACATTGCACCTTAATTGCTCAGGCTTTTGCACAGGCGGGGGTTGCACAGCAGCAGCAGCTACCTCCACCACCACCACCCAGGGAGAGAGACTGGGTGAAGAGTTTGGCTGATCTGAGGCCGACTGCATTCAAGGGGCAGACTGACCCTGCTCACTTAGAGACCTACATCATGGAGATGGAGACAGCGTTCGAGACGCTTGCAGTCCCAGCTAGGGAAAAGTAAGACTTGCTGCCTTTTATCTGAAGGATGCAGCTAGAGATTGGTGGAACATGGTGAAAGCCGACCACCTGGATGACCCAGCCTTTACTTGGGGACATTACACTGCACTACTTAGGGGCAAATACTACCCGGCCCACACCAGGATGGTGAAGACTCGGGAGTTTGACGCCTTGGAGCAGACGGGGAAGATGTCAGTGGATGAGTACTATGCGAAGTTCACTTCGCTACTCCGACTATTGCCCGGCATAGGATACTCGGACCAGGTCTTGGTCGACCGGTTCTACGGGGGACTGAGCCCTCGACTTCAGTTTGGGATGGGACCAATCATCCCTACCAGTTTGCAGGTAAAACAGGAAAGACATAAATCAGTTGGAAATCTTATTACATACTATACCCCATCATGGGAGATTTGGAGATTAATACCTTAAGATTTCAGGAATGTTACCATGCTGCCTCCGTTGTGGAGATACTTGCAAGAGAAGGGATGCTTTGAGCTCCCAAAAGAGGAAGGACGGACCTGGTGGCGAAGATGCCAAGCAAGGGAACTCCTACAGAAGGAACAAACCCTATCAGAAAGGCCAGGGGTCCTATCAAGGAAGGGGAACCAAACTACTGGGAACCCTCAGTCAGGAACCTACGGAGCGGCAGCTCCACAGAAAACCTACCCACCTAAGGGTAGGCACCTAATCAAGCAGTTAGACTTGAAACTTTTGTGATTACTTAGTACCATTGGAATGTAATTAACCTTGATTTATTAGGTTCTGGACTGGCTCAAACACGGGCCAGAAGTATGTCCGCCGTTTCAACTGTAAGCAGTGCGGAAAGGATCACCCCGGTGTGGACTGCCAGGGGAGAAGTCATGTGCCGCTACTGTCAGATACTCGGGCATCGTGCCTTCGAGTGCATCCGAAACCCGGAGAGCAGGAACTACCGCCCGGGAGCAAAGCCAAACACCGGCCCTAAGAATGGAGCTAGCGATACTCGCCCTCCACCAACAACCAGGCTCAAGGGTATAAGGGCAAGGGCCCAGCATCGGGACCCGCCCTACATGTCATGGACCGCTCAGATGAGGCTGGTCCTCTACTAACCCAGGTATTCTAAACCACGTGAACCTATTATTGAGCAATGGATGATGTGAATGAGTGCTTGCATGCCTTGATTGTCTAATTGAGTAGGAGAGAATTAGTAAGACTCATTAGTAAAATTTAAACCACGTAGGAAGCTATAAGATATGCTTTCCTATCCCCTCACCGCCCTCCCTGGAAGAAAACATTATCAAAATACAAGAACCAGGGAACGAACAATGTAAGGTTATCCAACCAGGATTGATACTACTCAAAGGATACCTAACACCGGAGACACAAATTGCAATCATCAGAAGGTGTCAAGAATTGGGAGCAGGACCAGGAGGGTTCTACACTCCAGAATTTCCAGGAGGATCAAAAATGAAGCTGAAAATGATGTGCTTGGGAAAGGATTGGAATCCTTATACCAAGAATTACCAGGATACAAGAAATGGAGATGGAGCTCAAGTGCCAAAATCCAGAAGAATTTTTACAAATTGTGGAACAAGCAGTTACTACCGCTCAGCAGATGGAAGAAGATCCAGTTCCCAACTTAAGGGCTGATCTATGTATCATCAACTTCTATGAAGAAGGAGGCCGTTTAGGCTACACCAGGACAATGATGAAACAAAAGGGTCCCTTGAACAGGGGATACCAGTATTATCTTTGTCTATTGGAGATGACGCAGAGTTCCTTTATTGCGAGCAGAAGCGTGTGGACCTTGCAAAGAAAATTATATTGAGTTCAGGAGATGTTTTAATAATGGGTGGAAAGTCAAGGTTGCTATACCATGGAATTAAGAGGGTTAAGCTAAACACAGCACCTTCGACAGTGATAAACACCACTCACATGAGACCAGGAAGATTAAGTTTGACTTTTAGAAAGTATTAGTGTTGTAATTGTTTTTGGACTTCAGAAAGGAGATCATCTCATCAATGAAGCATTGTTGTTTGTGAAAGTGAATGTCTTTAGACCCCATCATGTATCAAAGTACTTACTCAGATTCTGTTATTAGGTTGTGCTAAGGAGACGGAAGGTGCCTTAAGTATACTTACTGAGGAGGAGGCCAGCAAGGGCGGCTCGATTCTCACTGGTACCTTTCCGGTTAATGGAGTGGATGCATTAGTACTGTTCGACTCCGGGGCCTCACATACTTTCGTTTCGCCTACGCTTGCGGGGAAGTTGGGGCTAGACGCAGTAGAGTTACCTGATTTTAAGGTGGCACTCCCGTCTAAGGAGAAGATCAGTTGCACTCGTCTTTATAGAGGAGCCACTATCAGTATTAAGGAGGAGGAATTTCCTATTGACCTTATTGAGTTCAGAGGTCTAGGATTCGATGTTATAGCCGGGATGGACTGGCTGGGGCGGCACAGAGGCCGCATTCTTTGTGCAGAGCGCAGACTGTTGCTTAAGAGCCCATCAGGAGTGACAGTATCTTACCGTCAGAGCCCTAGGGCACCATCGATAAAAGTTATATCTGCTATGTCCATGTACAAGCACGTCAGGAAGCAGAAGGAGGTATATTATGCTATGTTCAGATGTAGAGCATGACCCTGATTTTGATCCAGCTATGCCAGTGGTGTCGGATTTCCAGATATTTTTCCAAAGGAACTTCCAGGCTTACCGCCATCCAGAGAGGTAGAGTTCTCCATCGAATTACTACCAGGTACCGGTCCCATAGCTAAGGCACCGTACCGTATGGCACCAGCAGAGATGGCTGAGTTGAAGGAGCTGAAAGATTTATTGGACAAGGGATACATACGACCTAGCGTATCTCCTTGGGGAGCACCAGTCCTTTTTGTGAAGAAGAAGGATGGAAGCCTTCGTGTGTATTGATTACAGGAGCTTAATGCAGTATCGGTGAAGAAAAATATCCACTACCACGGATTGATGATTTGTTTGATCAGTTGAGAGGAGCAAAAGTGTTTTCGAAGATCGATTTGAGATCAGGCTACCATCAGATACCCATCAGGGAGCAAGACATAGAAAAGACAGCTTCAGAACACGGTATGGCCACTATGAGTTTACGGTTATGCCTTTTGGCTTGTCAAATGCACCTGCAGTCTTCATGGATTTGATGAACAGATTATTCAGAGAGCAGTTGGATAAGACCGTGGTTGTATTCATCGATGACATCCTAATCTACTCAAAGTCTAAAGAAGAGCATGAGAGTCACCTTCGACATACTTGAGATCTAAGGGAGAACCAGCTTTATGCTAAGTTCTCCAAATGTGAGTTTTGGTTGGACAGAGTTTCCTTTTTAGGACATGTATCTCAGATGCTGGGATCGCAGTGGATCCAGCAAAGATAGAAGCAGTTCGCACTTGGCCTAGGCCAAAGACAGTTACGGACATCAGGAGTTTCCTTGGTTTAGCAGGTTACTACAGGAGGTTTGTCAGAGACTTCTCCAAAATAGCCAAACCTATGACCAGCTTAATGAAGAAGGACGCACCTTTCACATGGACTACTGAATGTGAGACCTCATTCGAGCTTCTGAAGAATGCTTGACATCAGCACCAGTTTTGACTATACCTGAAGGCACAGAGGGTTATGAAGTTTATTGTGATGCATCAGGAAGGGGACTAGGGTGTGTACTCATGCAGAATGGGAAGGTAGTCGCCTACGCTTCCCGACAGTTGAAGAAACATGAGGAAAACTATCCCACACATGACTTGGAGCTTGGAGCTATTGTTTTTGCCTTGAAGATCTGGCGCCACTACCTGTATGGTGTCCAGATGACCGTATATTCGGATCATAAGAGTTTGAAATATGTATTCACCCAGAAGGAGTTAAATGAGACAAGAAGATGGGTTGAATTTCTTAAGGATTATGACATTGATTTGCAGTACAAGGAAGGGAAAGCTAATGTTGTAGCAGACGCATTGAGTCGACGAGCATATTCTCTTAATGCCATTGTGGCTAGCTCGAGTCTTATGGACGACATACGCAGAGCACAGCAGAGTGATCAGCGAATGATGGAGATCAGTCAGAAGTTGACTGACGGTACATTTGAGGGTGGAAAGTATGAGTTCCAGTTACATGATGATGGACTCATCAGATTGAAGGGAAGATTGTGTATTCCCAGAGACAGCACAGATATAAGGAGCATATTCTTCGAGAGTCCCACACTTCTACCACATCTGTCCATCCAGGAGCTTCTAAGATGTACAAAGATCTGAAGAGGTATTTCTGGTGGAGTGGTATGAAGGGCGACGTGACAGAGTATGTGATTCGATGTCTCACTTGTCAGAAAGTGAAATTCGAACATAGACGACCAGGAGGTATGGTACAGTCTATGCCAGTTCCAGAGTGGAAGTTTTATGAAATTTCTATGGACTTCGTGGTGGGACTACCACCTACGAGAGGAGGACTTAATATGATTTGGGTCGTTGTTGATCGATTGACTAAGGTTGCTAGGTTTGTTCCGATGAAAGACACTTGGAAAGTGCCTAAGTTAGCAGAGCTATTTGAGAAAGAGATTATCAGACATCATGGAGTCCTAAGACTATTGTTTCAGATCGAGACACTAGATTTCTCTCACGATACTGGCGAGCTACTCGCGAGGCACTTGGCACTGATTGAAGCTTAGCACAGCATTTCATCCTCAGACAGATGGTCAGTCAGAGAGGACTATTCAGACCTTAGAGGACATGCTACGAGCATGTGCCTTGGATTTTCAGGGCAGCTGGATAGATAGATTACATCTCATCGAGTTTGCTTACAATAACAGCTATCACGCCTCTATACAGATGTCACCTTTTCAGGCTTTATATGGCAGACCATGCCGCACACCTTTGTGCTGGGACGAGTCTAGTGAGACCGTCATCATTGGGCCTGAGTACTTGGAGCAAGTCCAGGCAGAAGTTCAGCAGATCAGAAACAATATGAAAGCAGCACAGGACAGACAGAAATCATATGCTGATGAGAGGCGACGAGACCTTGAGTTCGCAGTTGGCGACCAGGTATTTCTACGAGTTTCACCCATGAAGGGTGTATTCAGATTTGGTCAGAAGGGCAAGCTAAGCCCGAAATTTGTAGGACCCTACGCTATCATAGAGCGGGTGGGCCTAGTGGCATATCGACTTGATTTGCCAGCCGAGTTGGGCAAAGTACACAATGTTTTTCACGTGTCTCAGCTTAAGAAATACATGCCTCATCCTTCTCATGTTCTACAACCAGAGACACTCTCTTTAGAACCAACAATGCGGTATGTGGAAACACCGCAAAGAATCTTAGATAGAAAGACACGAGAGACTCGAAACAAGTCTGTGAGCCTCGTGAAGGTTCTTTGGTCGAACCACGATGTGGAAGAGGCCACATGGGAACTCGAAGCTGATATGCGAGCGAAGTTTCCCTCATTATTTACCGACTAGGCACTTTAGTCTAGGGTACGGGGGCGTACCCCTTCTTTTTGGGGGGTAGAGCCTTTTTCATTTTTGAGTTTAGTGTGCACTTTGTTGCATTGCTTTGTGCATTCAGTTGTTGCACTTTTGTGCATTTCAGTTGTTGCACTTTTGTGCATTTCAGTTGTTGCACTTTTGTGCATTTCAGTTGTTGCACTTTTGTGCATTTCAGTGACACCTTGTCTTGTATGTGTTCTTGTGTAACACTGTGTTTGAATGTACCTTGTACTTCTACTTGATTGTGTGTACTTCATTACACTACAATGGAAATATTATATGCACTACGTTGCACCATTTGAAATGAAAAGTGATTGTGTTCACTGCCTTGCTTTACACTGCAAGTATATGTTATGACATTCC
Source organism: Limonium bicolor (assembly GCA_023374045.1). Classification (NCBI taxonomy): domain Eukaryota; kingdom Viridiplantae; phylum Streptophyta; class Magnoliopsida; order Caryophyllales; family Plumbaginaceae; genus Limonium; species Limonium bicolor. The sequence goes on along the minus strand of CM041781.1, from coordinate 11,640,562 downwards.
AAGTATTTCTGTTGTACTTGATATACACTATGAACTTAGGGATATAGAGACTTGGGACTTGATCCCTAAAAATTAGATTGAGTTGTGGATACTTAGTGGAACTTGATTCCCCCACAACCTTATACTTTAGATATGAGACTTCGGGGCGAAGTCCTTTTTAAGGGGGGTAGATTGAAATACCCCAAATCTAAATAATATTATTTAATCATTATTTATTGGAATATAATCCAAAATAAATCATTTCACGTACGCATGCAAACCCATGCATGAAAACGTTACGTAAAAACAGTCGTTTCACCATAAACGCTAAAACGCCTTAGAAGCATATGGTCAAACATGACCTTGTATGACCCTCTAATATTCAAACTAAATGGTCATACATTATTATATGAATATAAATATATTCCCTAAGCTATATTCAGTCAAATACGCAAAATGCTCGGGAGTGCTCACACCGCTCCTTAAAGCACGAAAAGTCCGGAGGAGTGCCGAGGTGGCACGAACTCCTATAAAATTAATTCCTAGAGTTCCTAACATCATTATTTATCATTCTAAAGAGAACCCACGAAGTGGTTTCTCAAAATTCAGCAAAAACCAAAGGAGGATTTCTTAGCGCTCCTTTTTGGCCCGGGAGTGTCCCGATGGCCCGTAAATTATGTCACGGGTTGATATAACCCCATATAACTCAATGTAACATCTTAGTATATGTTTATTTACTATAATAAGTGTTTACAAACACTTGGAACTCATAAGAACAATTGGTTTCCCAAAATTTCCTTAGAGCACAAAAACACACCTTCGGGTGTCACGAAAATGCGTTTTACGCAATTACCTTGTAGTTTTTGACATGCCACGAATTGGTAATCTTAAAAAGGGTTAAAATGACCTTCTAAATCAGTTGGTGTGACTAGTCAACAAGGCTCTCTATAGGGGCCGATTTTAAGGGCAAAAACTAGTATAAAATTGCTTTAAAAGTTTATAAAAGCATAGAACATGGTGACTCACTTCCCATGTGTTATATTACTTAATGTCTAAGTATGTAGGTCTCATTTGACCAGCAAGCTGTCGAAATTAGGCCATGGAATAAGGCCATGTGAGCTAGAACAAAACAAAAATGAAAAAGTAAAGTAGATCTAAGATCTACTTTATTTGATTCCTTCTTCCACATGTGAACTTCCATGCTCCTTCCAAGCTTCATGGCCGGTTTTTGAGCCCATTCAGACCTTAATTCGTGACCTACATGAGGAAGAAGACAACATTAACTTAGAAAAATCAAAAGAAGTACCTTACCTTTTTCACCTTGTCTTCTAGTTGCATTATTTGCTCCACCTTGCCTTGCCTCTATATGGCCGGTTTTAGCTGGAAAGGAGCATTTATTGAGCCAATCAACCATGAATAAACTAAGGAAAAGTATGTCATGACATTAAAAATTGACAAAAAAAAATCAATTCCAAATGCAATTCTTGCATTTACGTGAGCTAGTCTCACTTTCCTCCTTGCACTCTCCACGGTTTGGTAAGCTCTCTCCTCTCTCTTCTAGCTTCATCTTCTTCCTTTGAAGCTCTTAAGTCCATTAATGGAGTTTTAACTTCTATCTTCATCTTAAGGTAATTCCTAGCATTTCTTGGCAAGTCTTGAAGCAAAACTCTTCCTAGCATATCAAGGTGGGTTCGGCCACATTAGTTCTCCAAGGGTTGTCCAAACCAACATTAAACCAAGGAGCATCTCAAGGTTATCTTAAGGTAGGTTTTAAAGCTTGAAAATCCTTAAAGCACATTTTTATGTGTAACCAAGTTCTACCTCTTCTAAGTCTCTTTTCTTCTTCATTTTGATGAAGGAAAACTTGTCTTCATCTACCTTGGGTGAGCCGAAATTATAAGAGAAAGTCTAAGGTAAAGTCTTGTAAAACTACTTCCAAATCTACTTAAGATCTTTTCAAGATCTAACTCCTAAACACCTTCACCTCTTGCATAAAACCGAAAGGAGCACAATTACCTAGGAGAAAGCTTGGAGATTCAAGAAGAAGTTCAAGCACTTAACCACCTTGTTAAGAAGTAAGTTTACTAGTAAACCTTTATATTATAAGCTTTGTTAAGCTTCTAAAAATTGTACAAAAATTATGTACACCTCTTAGGTTATTAATACCGAACTATATGGTTTTATTGCCAAAAATATAAACTATAACATATATAGAAAATATTTACCTTAAGACACATTTTTGTGTCACAAAATTATTATGTTACAAATAAATTAGGCCGAAGTCTTGGGCAAAAATGCTTATTTTGAGCTAAGAATTTATATAAGACATTACAATAATTTATACATGAGTTATATGACTCCTATGAATTTATTATAATTACTTAGACATATAAATCCACTTTTATATAACATAGGTCTCATTTAAATTATGGCCGAATGTTTATGTTAAATAATTTTAATGAGCTACTTAGGTATATAAATTTATATCATAAAGTTTGGTGAGTTAAAAATATTCTATTAGTGTTAAATGACTAATTAATTAGTTATGTGGCTTAAATGTAATTTTACAAAGTTTAGTGTATTATGTAAAAACCGAGAGCAAAGGGCTGTTTGGTGTAATTATAATATAATATAAGGTTAGGAATTAAGTTTAGAATTTTAGATAATTTAAACAAGCTTAAAATAACTTTTTATAAAGTTTTGGGCTATTATGTAATTTATAAAAGTTGTTTGAAAGTTTAGAATTATGGGCGAATTCATAATTAAGAGAATTATTAGGTTACTTTCGAAATTTAGGAATTAAATATTTAAACTTAGTTTATAAGTTATTAGACTATTAAAGTTTTGGGGTGAAAATGTAATTAATGGAAAGTTCTAGCAAAGCCGATTAGTTGGGTTAGTTTGGTAATTTAAGAATTTATATATATATATTGCATTTATGGAGAATTAAAATTAAAACTATATTTATAATGTTATGTAAAGATTATAAGATTTTGTGGTTAATTATGGAAATAATATTAAGGCCGAAATTTGAGGGGCTAATGTAATTTTTGAAAGTTATAATTTATAAGTTATGTCCAAAATATTAGGGTAGTTTTGTAATTTAATTAAATAAGGAATTAAAACTGTTATATAAGAGATTAGAATTTAAAGTAAGTTTATGATTATGTGGTTGTTTTGTAAATAACCGAAATAAGGGTAAAATTTAGATTAAATAAATATAGGTCCTACATGGATTTTGGAGGAATTAGAAAGAAAGAATTTTGATTAAAGGAGTTATGAGTTTAAACTATGACTTATATAGTTATAAGGAATTAAAGATAACCAATGATATTATTTTGGTTAAAGGAGGAATAATGAAAACTATAAGATTTTATGTCATATGAAACATAAATATAGTTAAGAAATTATAAGTTGTTATGTCACCTAGACAAATAAAATAAACAACAAATGCAATGAACACATAGATGTGCATTAAAGGATTTTAAATAAATAACAAATAAGTTATACATAAAATCATGAGGTAATTAAAAGAATAAACCTCACATGAAATAACAAATATAAGATTTGTTAAAAGATCCAATAGATTATTATATAAGGGTAACATAAATTAACCTCTCAGTTAATCCTATTCTAGGACTTTGTTTGACCAGACGTTGACCGGGAACTAAACAGTACAGTCTACGGTGAACGGTATGGGATTCTTGCAACCTGTTTTCTAACGGATTACACGGCTTGTGTATCTGTTGTTTGAAATAACGACCAAGATAATTAATGTAAACTGTTGTTTTACTCTTGCACTGTGTATTATTTTATGTGCGTGATGTTGCTGACTACAACGTGTATGTCCCACGCATACAAACACTACTATACCAGTGGATTAAATACCTGCGTTTCAGTATACCGAGGACTTGTACTCAAGTCTCTCACTAACTTCAGTTTATAACAAACGTCATTATCCTAAACGTGATAATTGACAATACACATTGTGTTCTTGTTTAACGTCTTTATATGACACTTAACAATCTATACTTCGAGAATGAGGAGCCCAGTTGGATCTGGCCATGCATGCAGGAGTTGTACCTGTCTCAGGTCGTCTCCTACTACGTCGCGACGGAACATTCAGTTGGGAGGAAGACTTATTCCTTCCGGGATTCAAATGCCCTTCAGTTCGAGGAAGACTTTATTCTAGTGGGTTCTTATTTCCCACGCCATTCAGTTCAGGGTTTGACTACGTCATCTCCTGGGGTTTTTATACCCAACCTTTCTCTATAACGAGGTCACTATACCTCCACTATTTCAGATATTCAGTTATAACTGTCAGTCCCATTGTGTGGACCGACTATCAGTAAAGAATTTCAGTTCAGCTAACTCGACCTTCTGTGTCTTGTTCTATGTGACATTATTGTCCTTGTATGGATACTTGTTATTATCAGACTATGCTTGTTTACAGCTTTATAAAAATGAACTGCATGTATTCGACAAAGTAGTTGGTGTGGCCCGGTAGACGATGGGCTGCACGTTTTCCATACCAGCATTGTTTGCTGAGCCCCTTTGGGGGCACCCCCATTTTTCAGGTACCTGAAGTTGAGAAGATCACACACTGAGTGTAGGTGGGGTAGACCAAGCTTTGGGAGTCTACTATTAGTTATTGTTTTATTTCAGTATTTACTTTGAGTTTGATTCCTAGTATCTCGGGTTGTATCTGTATTCCAGACCGTGACATTTGAGGATTGTATTTGGACTTAGCCTTGTTGGTCACAAGGGTGGCCAACGGCATTGTAATACCGCCCGGTTGTTGTATTTATTTCCGCTGCAGTTGTATTTTATTTGGGAGTGATCGCCGTTCAGTTTATTGGATTTCGGGTTGGGGTATTACAAATCCGGATATTGTTGTTATTCTCGAACCCCGGATTAGTGGTAATGTGGCTGCTGCGGTTTGCAGCAAATTAGGGTTTGATTGTGTCTTTCGGGAGGATGCTTGTGGTTTTAGCGGGGGGATTTGGATTTTCTGGAAAAATCATGTTAGCATTCGGATCCTAGTTAGCAAGCCTCAGTTTATTCACTGTGAAGTTAATGAGGGTAGAAAGTCCTTCTTGTTTACTGCAGTTTATGGGAATCCCCATGCTTTTTCTCGTAAGCAGCTTTGGTTGGATCTCAATAGTATCCAACCAGTGGATAATATCGCCTGGATCATTGGGGGGGACTTTAATGCTACCCTCTATCCTTCTGATAGAACTTGCTCTTCTCGTAGGAACTTTGGCATTGATAAGAGGTTTTTAGATTGGTTCCATGGTCGGGGTCTCTTGGATATTCAATCTTCTGGAAATCAGTTTTCTTGGTCCAACGGGCGGACTTGTGCCCGCCTTGATAAAGTCTTAGGCACAGTTGAATGGAGTAATCTTTTCCCGGATGCTTTTATTGACATTCTGCCCAGATTTGCCTCTGACCACAGCCCTTTGAACTTAGTTATCTGTCCTAAAGCTAGAACTTATAATTCTGGGAAGCCTTTTCGTTATCTGGCAGCTTGGGAATCTCATCCTGATTTTTATAAATCTGTTTCTATGAACTGGAATGTTAATTCTCAGCTTAATGACTCTATTAATTCCCTTAGTTCTTTCTTGAATTTCTGGAACAGAGATGTTTTTGGTCATATCATTAAGAATAAAAAGCGTCTTATGGCTAGAATTGGGGGTATTCAGAGGGCCTTGGACTCCGGTAGTGGCAGTCATTTAGTTGGTCTTGAATTGAAACTTAGGAAGGAACTTGATCTGTGGCTCCAGAGAGAAGAATCCCTTTGGAAACAAAAGTCTAGGGATCAATGGGTGCGGTTGGGTGATAGGAACACTAAATACTTCCACACTAGGACTAGGCTTAGGAGAAGCCGGAATAGGATTACTAAGCTTATGAATGCTGAGGGGGAGTGGGTATCTGATGATTCGGGTCTCAAACAGATGTTGGTTTCCTTTTTTCAAAACCTGTTCAGTGTGGATTCGATCTTTTCTCCTATTAATATCGGCCATGACTTTCCCATCTTAGATCAGGAGAGTCTTAACAGATTATCTAGCCCTGTTGTAGAGGAGGAAGTTGTGGCTGCAGTGAGGAATATGGGTGCATATAAGGCACCTGGTAAGGATGGGTTCCCGGTTGCTTTTTACAAGAAATTATGGTCCCTTGTCAAGCCTAGTGTGATAGGTTTTGTCCAGGACTGCTTTATAAAACAGAAAGTTGATCCTACTATTAACCAGACCATTATTGCTCTTATCCCTAAGGTAGATCACCCTGTCTCGGTTAATCAATTCCGTCCTATATCTTTATGCTAGGTTCATTATAAAATTCTCACTAAGGTTATTACTAATAGATTGAAGCCTTTCATGTCTCAATGGGTCTCTGAGTGTCAAAGTAGTTTTGTACCGGGCAGGTCCATACATGAGAACATTATTATTGTTCAGGAGGTCATTCATTTTATGCAGCACACAAAAGCCAAGGATGGCTGTTTAGCCATGAAATTAGACCTAACCAAAGCTTATGACAGATTGTCTTGGAATTTTATTAATGATACCTTGTGTTGTTTGGGAATTCCAGATGAGCTTAGACTTTTAATTATGGATTGCCTGTCTTCAGTTTCTTTTCAGATTTCTTGGGGTGGTGCCTTAACTGAGTCTTTCTCTGCGGGGAGAGGGGTGAGGCAGGGTGATCCCCTCTCTCCTTTCATCTTTGTTTTTTGCATGGAGCGTTTGTCCCAAATGATCTCCACTAGTGTTAATAGGAAAGAATGGAAACCGGTAACATTAGGAAAAAGAGGTATCTCCATTTCTCACTGTTTCTTTGCTGATGAAATACCCCGAACTTAAAGATAAGGATTAAAATTAATCAAATACGTATTTAAGGGCCTAATGACGCCTAAGTAATATTGGTAAGGAAAAATAAATCCAAAAGAAATGAAGAAATGCTTAAAAAGCGAAAAACGCTAAATAAGCGTTAAATAACCATAGGAGGTACGAGACCTCGGTTAGTGTATTATATGGATTATAAGGGCTTAATAAGACCTAAATAATATATGGGAACAACTCCCGAAGAAAACGGATCCAAATAATGTATTAAAACGCTAATAGAGCATTAATGCACGTTTTTCGAGAAGACCCGAAAACGTGACTTTAAGTGGTCAAACGAACCCGTAAAAATTATAAATCATTAAATAACAATTATTAAGCATTAATGGAAGCTTAATAACCAATAAAATAAAGAAATGAGAAAATTCCGGAAAACAGACCCGGTTAGTGAATAGTACCGGAACCGGGTAAAATAACGGGCGATTCCTGTAAAAGACGAAAAACGCTCCAACTAGTAATACAGTAGGGGGACCAATTTTTATTAAGTCAAATAACCCCACACACACACATGTAACTAGCTAATTAATTAAAGGGCCAAAAAGCAAAAGTACCAAAAAGTAAAAAGGTATTTACCTTACCTCTCTCCTCTCACCCTCACATTCCTCCTCTCTCTCGCGTGGGTTCCCCTCACCCAGAGATTTCTCCCTCTTCTTCTTCTCTGTTGGCGATTTTTGGAAGCTCCAAAGAGACAACCATGGCAGCTCACCTTCTCAAGCTTGCCCAAGCCTTATTAAGGCTCCAAATCAAAAACAAATTACATATTTGAACTCCCCTCAACATTCTCTACAATTCTATCTTTTCAAAAATCGAAAACACCCATTTTCATCTCCATGGGTATTCTCCATTTGAAGGTTTGAGACCACCAATGGAAGCTCCTCCTTCTTTTGATGTTTTAAGGTAAAAATAATCATGAAAACTCAACCTTTTCTAGCCCTTGTTGGCAAAACGAAATTTATGTTGAACCCTAGCCTTGTTCTTGTGTTCCAGCCGACTTTGGCTTCTCCCATGGGCTAGGAACTTCACTCTCTTGCTAACCAAAGACCCCACTCATTGGTGGTAAGGTAATGTTCTTTCTAAACCCTAAAAATAACTAAATTCTAGGGTTAGTTGTGAATGAATGATAATTTAGAATTGTGTGTTGGTATGGGTTGTAGCATTGGAGTGTGGACTACATTTGGAACCGAGAACAAGAAGGAAAGGAAGGAAAAGAAAGAAGGAAGGAAGAGAGGAGAAAGAAGAGGAACAAAAATCACAAGGTAAATGCCTTACCGTGAGTTAGGTTTGTATGGTGTAGTGTAACAGTTTTGAGTATTGGAAATGAGTAGTGTTTATGGAATGAGTAATAAGTATGTTGTGGTATAGTGAGGAAAAGTAATGTAACAGTTTCGAAGATTTTAAATGATGTTTGGAAGCTTGGGAAAACTTTGGGTAATGGATATGTATGTGCAGGAAATCATTGTGTATTAGTGAATGAAATACCCCAAACCTTAATATGTTAGTTAATTACATAATTAATATATTTTAAGACTTAAGTAGTCATTAAGAACATGTGGGAGAAATTCCCGAAAGAAACGAATCCATATAATGGATTAAAAGCACAAACGAGACTTTAAACACGTTTTTCAAGAAAACTGAAAAACGTGACGTTAAATGCCTAAAACGGACTTGTATAAATTATAGTTGATTTTATAACTATAATTACATACTAATTAAAGTCTAAGAATTTTTAGAATCAAAAATATGTATATATATTCCGGAAACCGGACCCGGACTGTTAAACTGACAGTTCGGAAGTTAACGGGTGTTATCTACTAATGACCAAGTGCCACTCTCTCATATTGTAAAATAAAAATCAGATTTTTATTACCCTCTCTATTCTATTAATTCTACTTTACTCACAAAACTACAAAACAATAAAATACATTTATTTCCCTCTCACACACAAAACTCTCTCTCACTCTCTCTCTCCCCCTCATTCTCTTCACTCACGATTGCCTTCTCCCTCACCCAGCTCTCTTTCTCTTGTTTTGCCAAGCATGGCGATTTCACAAAGCCAAAGGAGCCCCAACTTCAATCTCTTGTAACTTCCACATCTTAGCTCCAAATCAAGAAATTCTTTCACCAAAATACTCCTCTCATCTTGGAGATCATTTTGTACCTTTCGAAATCTCAAAACACCATACTTCATCTCCATGGGTGTACCCCATTTTGAAGAGAAAGCTTCACATTCTTGAAGCCAAGAGTCTTATTGTTTTCTAAGGTAAGAAGGAAATCAAAAACTCACTCATTCCTTCATTTCCTTCTTGAAATCGGTTTTCTCTATTTTGAACACCATGCTTGTTCTCCTTGTTAGCTTGTTCAATCTCCTTGAGGAGTTGGAGCTAGCCCTAATTCCATTACCAAGCATTTCATTTTGAAATAAAAGGTAATTCCCTCCTTGTGTTCAAGCAATTTCTAATTCTAGGGTTAAAGGAGTTATAAACCCTAAATACTCATTGTGGCTATCTTGGCTTGGTCATTAGTGTAGCAATTTACCCCGTTGAATACCGATTGAGGAACAAGTAAAGAGAAAGGGGGAAAGTCGAAAAGCAAACCAAGGTAATAAACTTACCTTAAAACCATGTATGAGCTTGAGATGTGTTTTTGTTTAAGTGCAAATAAATGCTCAGTGAAATGCAGGTGTTGCAAATAATATGAGGAAATTCAGTGGTTAAATTGTTGTTGTTTAAGTGCCAACCCTTGGGGGTTTTATACATTGTGTTGTTGTCGTTAAATTGATGGATTTGGTATTCAAATTGGCATTTTGAAAGAGTTGATGTCAAGGTGTTTTTGTAGGGCTAGATAATGTGGGAAAACATGTAATAACTATGGGGAAGTTATGCCAAGAATTGTATTGAGTTTGGGTGAAATTCTGTGTTGAAAACGCCACTGAAAAATGCATTTCTGGGTCTGTCCGAACTTCCGTCCGGACTTGGAAGTTCGGACATGCCTCGTAAAGTTAGAAATTTTCGGAACTTTGGGTGATGTCCGAACTTCGGTCCGACCTTCGAAGTTCGGACACCCCAAAATTTTCACAGGTTTTAAGTCTCGACTTGTGTCCGAACTTCTATGTCCGGACACAAGTTCGGACACCTCAATTTTCACAGGTTTTAACCCTCGACTTGTGTCCGAACTTCGATGTCCGGACACAAGTTCGGACACATCAAAATTTTCACGGGTTTAAGTCTCGACTTGTGTCCGAACATTGATGTCCGGACACAAGTTCGGACATGTTAAAAATTTCCCAGATTTGCTCTCGACTTGTGTCCGAACATTGATGTCCGGACACAAGTTCGGACGAATGCCAGTTTTCAACTTATGAGTCTCGGCTTGTGTCCGAACATGTCACTGTTTTCAACATAAACTGCTCGTTTGAGCCCCGTTTGTGGGGGGTTTGTCTAGAACAAGTATGGGGACTATAATAACAACTAAAAGATGGGGAAAAATCATAATAAAGTGTGAAAGAAGAATAAACAAGGAATGTGAAGTAACAAGTTTATCAAGGGTCTAGTGTATTAATTAACCGACATTATCAATCGTGTTTAGGAACCACGTACGGTGGACCACTAGAGCGGCAAGGACCAAGGTATGGTTTTCTTGCAGTCCGTTGCCTACCGGTTTACACCGGCTTGTGTGCTACTTGTGTTTTTGCGTGTTTACAACCTTGTAAGATTAATTCATGAAACGAGTTTACAGTTCTTACTATTATTGTGACGTGTGTGTACCGATACCGGTAACCTCAAATGCGTGCTAACCGTTAACTAACCCAAGCTAGGAAACGTACGAGAGCGGTATCCGGTAATAACGTCCCTCGACCTAAGGAACGTTCTAACCCGGCTATGTGTGTTTGGTTGTGATGTGTATTGATGAATTATGCCTTACTTCCCTTGCTTGTTCTAACTGGACTTAAACACATTCTTGTGTGAGATTATGTTAAGCTCCCATTGTGGGACTTCTAACGAGTGCTAACCGGGGAGTGAGGAATCCGGTCGTTCCGGTCACGCGTGTATGTATGGGTGTCGACATCTGCATCAGATTCGGCTCTCTCCTTATGTTAGGGTAGTCTTCCTTTTATGGGGAATTCGACCTCCCATAGCTTAGCCAAAGCTACCTACCTGACTTCCACTCGGGCTAGGGGGAAATTATGTGTTGATGTGTTCGGGTCACTACGCTCGTCTCATCTTTCAAGTTAAAGTTACTCACCCGACTAACTAAACAGTAATGTGTTATGTGTTAAGCTTAACATGAGGATGAAGACATCCTCTAGGCTTACAAGTTGACTAACCATGTTGGTTGTTATTCAAAGTGAACTGTTTTCACTATGTATGTGTTGTTATTGTTCTGCAATAGCTCCTGTTATATATATGCATGTTGTCTGATAAAATCAACGCCATGTAATAATGACAAATAGTTGCGTGTATCCCGGTAGTCAGCGGGCTGCACGTTAACCATGCCAGCAAAAGGTTGCTGACCCCCTTGGGGGCTATGTTTATTTGCAGGATGAGGATCGAGGAAGCAGATTGGCTTTAGATCCTAGGATGTTGATGTTTTGCTGTTTTTGGATGTTGAACCCGAGTAGTGTTTGTACACTCGAGGTCATTTATTTTTGGTGGTGTAAAGTTGGTTAGTGATTTTTGAACAGTTACACTCGGTATATTGTAATTCTTTTTGGATGGTCATTTTGGAAGGTTGTAAGTATGCTCGGGATTCGTGTGATCAGACCGATACATATTATGTAACAGCCTTGTTAGCCACGTGGGTGGCTAACGGCGTGTAACACCGCCCTTTTGGTATATATTTAAGTAATGATTTCCGCTGCGATTTTTGATTAAGTGTTAAGGTATTGGATGGGGTGTTACAGTGAAGTTGGAGTGTGAGTATTAATATCTTGAATAAACAGGTTGTGTGAATGAGTAATTGTGAGCTAATATGTATGTGGGCAGTGTTAAAAATATAGGGGAACCTCTGCCCAAATTTGTATGGAAATAGGAGGACTTAGTTGTGTAAGAGGAGGAAACTACCTTGGTAAAAATCAGGCATATTTGGAGAATTCAAAGCGAGTGGTTTAACACCTTGAAACAGATTTGGAAGAGAATTTAAGTATTAGGATGGAACTAGGATTGAGGTAATGCATTGAGGATGTTAGGAGTAGCATTAGTAGAGGGAGTATTAAATGGTAAAGGGGAAAGGAAAAACCTGTAGAAATCGCTGAAGAAAGAAAAACTGTAACAGTGGAGAAAAACTGACAGTGGAGTGTATTTGTAACAGATTTGGATAGATATGGTTTGGGCTAGTTTAAAATGCTTAAACAAAGTTAAAACATACTAGATTATATGTGGAAATATTAGGGAAGAGATTGGTAGAAGTTTGGAGTTGAAACAAACTCAAAAACTCATATATGTTACAATACTGTAACTAGTCCGGGTTTGCAAACCAGCGCACAAACCCGGACTAGCCTAAAAACACGACAGAAAGTTTTTGCAAGGGATGGTCCGGGTTTACAAACCAAGACACTAACCCGGACCACCCCAAAAATACACCCGAGAGATTTGCAAAGGAATGGTCCGGGTTTGCAAACCAATCCCCAAACCCGGACCACCCAAATTTTTCACCCGAGAGGAATAGTAGTGTATGGTCCGGGTTTGTAAACCCAGCCCTAAACCCGGACCACACATAATTTTCAACCGAGACTGAACAAACACCATGGTCCGGGTTTGTAAACCCGGACACTAACCCGGACACCCCTAAAAACCCTCCAGAATGTGTTCTAAAGCTATTCTAAGGTAGGGTAAGGATGGGTAATGATTGTATAAGATGCTTAAGACATAATTAATGATGTTTAATGGTCATTAAGGCTATAAACAAGCTTAGAAAATAATTGTAAGTAAGTAACTTAAGTAAATGTATGCAAGTAACAAAGAGTTAGTAAGTATAAACCAGGAAACTTTAGGAAAGTAATAAGTAAGGTTAATTATGGATAATTAACCATCCAACTGTATGTATGTGATAGGATTCAAATAGTTGAACACTGAAGGGAGTCGGTGAGTCCAAAGTCAACGGTGAAAGGTATGATTTCTTCATGCCCTGTATCCTAACCTGGTTACCCCGATTTGTGTGCTTATGTGATCACCAATAAGATAAATACACGAATCGGACTTTTATTGCACTTAATTGTGTTTGAACTATTTTGTTCTTGATTGTAACTTCTTGAACATTTAGTTTGTATAATTCATGAAATGTATGAATGAGAATGAAGGGTATGTGTACGTAATGTGTACTTGTGTATTGTATGGATGTATGAGAATGAAGTACCGACTTCTACTAATTCCTAACAATCTAACTCCTAACATGAGTAATGAGTAAATGGAATGAGTAGAAGTCCGATATAGTTCGGCCACGCGTGAGGATAAGGAAACACAAGAGGTTGGATCCGAATCCTGGCTGTAATCTTTTCCATGGACCAATTCCCTTGAATGGGTAGCATCCTAGATTAGTGGGCCACCCTAAAGCCCGGTGGTGGGATGTAGTAATCCCTGCCCGGAGGTCATACCGACTTAACTGGAAGTAAAATATGTAAGAAGTAAGTATTGCATGTGTATTGGTCTTGACTATTGTAAGTCATTGACCTGGAGCAAAAAGTATTGAACACCCGACTAACTCGGGTGTGTAATGAAGCTAACTGGACCTTTGCATGTATTGGAGAATTGTATCTCCGTATTGCGTATTGAGTATGTAATGAGTATGTATTGTGTATGTGTATTCTGGAAGATGGTAAGTAAGTATTGGTTGACTCGTATTGTCTTCCAAGCATGTGATGTACTGTGCGTATGTATGTATACCTTGAGTAGTATTGTAGTATCGTGAATGAAAGCATGTAAGTATGTGTGTATGTATTGCAAAATGAATTGCATGTATTCGACCAAATGGTCGGCGTACCCTCGCTAGTACGCGGGGTATGCGGTTATCATATTCAGCGTAAGCTGACCCCCTCGGGGGAACATTTTTAGTGTGCAGGTACCCGGAGCGGATACGGTCGAGTAAGGGACCGGTGGCACACCTGGTATTTAGAAGAATCGAGTTTGTGAGGAATGGGTAGTAAAGTGACGCCTAGTGAGTATGTATGAATTTGGGAGAAGTATTGTATTGATTTGGAACCTAGTAACTCGGTATGTGTAGAGTATTATCTTGTACTGAATTGTGGAGCATTGTATCGAATGGAGTATTGTAGTATCCAGTATGTAATGAGAGTATGTATTGTATTGAGTAATACTCGGATATTCCGGTCCATCAGACCGATGTTGTATGTATTAGTAGCCTTGTTAGTCACGCGGGTGACTAACGGCATTGTACCACCCGCCGTTGAGTATGAATGTATCCGCTGCGTGAGTACGAATGTATAAGGAGATTGGACGGTAATGATGGTATTAGCGGTAGGGGTGTTACAAAAAGTGGTATCAGAGCGAAGTATCGCTCTGATGACTGGAAATACCGAGTTTAGGAAATACCGAGTTAGGAATTAGAAGCTTAGGGCTATGGGCTGAGTGATAGCATTAGAGAGATGCTAGTTAGGAACTCCTGGTGAGTACCGGATACCTACAACACCAGTCCCGCCCACCGCAAACCCCATTGTATAACTTGGGAAAGGACGCCAGAGAGAAGAAAAGTCTTCTTATACTCGGGGGAAACCCGATCTGGCAGTTGTGAAGCAATCACACGGTAGACAAGAACTGACAAATAGTAGATACCAAGAAATGGAAGACCCGGAGATGGATCCCGGTTGAACCACAATACCCGCACTTAATAGCGGTGGAATAGGCACTCCAACCACCAGGAGGCTACAACTTACAACAGCATGGGGCGACATGCTCAGCAGTCGCAGAACCTAACTAAACAACCAGCAGCAGGAAAAGAAGCACTAACCGTGCAACGAAATGGAAACAGGAGCAGTAATGAAACCCGAGACACAAGTCTGCGGGACAACAGTAATAGCCAAGCAACACCACCAACGGTAAGCTAGCTGGCTAAGGACATAGTCGGGAGTGACTGACTCCAAAACTACAACGCCAAAAAGGTTACAAACCTGGCCAACATAGCTCAGGCAGCTACAAGAATATTCACAAGATATAATCTGATGTAACTACAACCGTAGTGCCTAAACCAAATCAGGCTCAGTAACCACAACAAACGTGTGGGAACAAGCAACAAGGAACAACACGACCAAGTCAAAGGGGGATCTCCAAGGATTGGAGAAGTACCCTGATCAATGACAGCCATGTCAAACTCACTGAGAAGTTACTCAGAAGAGTAGTTAACCTAAGTAAATGATCAACAAGATCAAGGGAAGAGTCTATGAGACTATCAGATGCGAGTGGGAACCATACCGTGATCGGTATAGGATTACGCAAAAACCACTAGTACCACGCACTTGCCACGGCAAGTGCAGTAAGAACATGAATATGTAAAGGAACACTAACATGTCACAAGTGCATAGCAATGTACAGTGACCGAAATGAAACAACTACAGGATCGCACATCCTAACAACTAGAAGTATGGAACCTTAGAAAGGCCTAACGGCCGGATCACTGTATTTAGAACATACCGGTCAGCGAGAAGCTCGACTTGGTCAAGACCTCAAACATGGCTATGCCATGAGAGACTTCTTTTAACACCGAACCATAAATTTAAAACCCAAAATCTTCTTTCAAAACCACAACCTTTCTTTAAACCTTGGATTTTAAAACCGAACCAACCGAACTACGGTGAGTATCATTGATTGATACAAGAGGAGTTGACAATAGAACACTTCACCCAGGCGTGTGACGAACACTACGAGTGTACCCAATCACGGGATGTGGGACAACCGCACTCCGAAGGAGCTTGCGGGCCTGACACATAGTTAGGTAAGTGGCAACGTATCAACACGGTACCCCACGTATGTATACATGTAGTGTACGGAACACGGGAAGTAGTCAACTCCGTTCTACGGACCGCGAGTAAATTCTAACCAGAACAACTGGACACCACAGACAATCAAGGAGAAGGAAACCCAGTTAAGGAAACAAGTGTAAGGAACTCAGAGAATCCATCTGAAGATAAGGAATGAAGACTGGGAAGGTGCAAAGAGCACATACTAGTAAGCAAAGACATTGGATATGTCTCAAGTAATTCAAGCAATCACCTGACAGCTGGAAGGGATACCCAGACTGAACACAGTAAGGCATAGGCCTAATGTGAACACAAAAATGCTCAACAGACGGGACCGAGTTCCCAAGAGCAATCACAAGATTACCATGAAGTATAATCCATCATTGGAGAGGATACTAAACCTAGTCTAAAATACTAGGAGAAAGCATAAACAGTCTACCCAAGAATGGGAGACGTTATACCCCTAAAGGGGATAGCTTAAATACAATACCACAAGGCGGTATAGTGGACACATCATGCCATAGACATTAGCCGGATGTAACGGCATAACTAACAACACCCAGGAGCAATCCTCGAAGGGTGTCTGGAACGACAACAGTCGAATGAAGTGTCATGATGAGATCACGACAACTAGAACGAACACTCGGTTAAGACACCGAAGGGATTCACTTAATAGGAAATACCCTAGTCTACAAAGGCACTGATCAGCACCAGAATGCCTAAGAGTCTCCTATGAACGGAAGCGTGATGTCACGACTTACCATGGAGCCCAGTAAATACCTCCAACCTATGGGGTACACAAAGAATGGAAACGTGTGTAAGCAGCTTGCAAAGAGCATAGCTTGCAGCAATAAGGCTTAAGAGCCACCAACCAACTACGTTGTGTGAACTCAAACGGTGGCAAAACCCACACCATTACTAATAGGACTTGCAAGAAATATTATCCCATATGACAAGAAATCAACAACTGGACCATCAATTCAAACCCAACCTCTTGAGTGGCTTGGAGTAATGGTCAACTCAGCGTCACTGTCACTAGAGCATCAGTCTAGTATGCAGTTCACAAGCTTTAACTACCTTCATGCCTTCTGTAGCAATGATACCATGCCTTATAGGCGTGGGGATACTCTTCCCTTGTGTGAGGCCTTTTGGGGATGGTACCCCGAGAACAAAACCGTGCGGGCTGCGGCCCAAAGCGGACAATATCACACATGTGGGTTAAGATGGACGTTACAGAACTGAGGAAAAGTACCCCTCGTTAATCGAAGACCACCAAGGTGGTGAAGATGTGAACCCTTAGAAGGGGCTTCCATCTACTATAACAACAAAACTTGGGCGTAAAGATACTGCCAAGAGACAACGAATAAGGAAATGAGATTTCCAACCCACTACGCCTACGAGAGGCTGTGGACTGTAGAAGCACATCGCTTAAGAGCATCGAAGCTCGAAGGAGTAAGTATACTCCTTATGCACCCAATCATGTGGTGAACCATTGTATAAATACTTACATGATAAACCTTGTCATGAGACCTATGAGTGGAAACACACCCCTCAACGAGAACTTTCACCTACCAGTAATAGAATACTCTTTAATTAGAGAACGGGACCAGAAGACCCTTGAAGCTTCGGGATGTCCCGGTAGTATAATACAAAAGGAAACTGCACGCTAGAGCCTACAACCAATGCTCAGCACTGAGGAGACAGTAATTATCAGAAACAATTAATGTGAGTGCACATTGGCACACGAATGACCAACGCTCAAGAGAGCGATAACCCATGAATCACTTCATCCACAGTCAACCAAGACACTTGGTAAATTGCATTATTGATTATGAAATAATGTGAGGTAAGCCAACCCACACATGAAACCTGAATGGAAACGAAACATTCCCGCATTGGGAATATAGTAACATTGCGGTATGCTACGACAACCACCATACACACGAACAGAGGAAACCCTCAGTATTCATACCATAAGGAAATGGTGGCAATGGCAATGAGTAAAGAGGAACTACCACAGTAACGAAGACAGTAAAAACGACGTCATGTAATGAGTAAGAGAATGGTGCGCAATAAGCGACCGCTAGGAGGAAGTAGTAAGACGATGACACGGAGTATAAGTACGAGAAGACAGACAGAAATATTCACTCCTATGCGATCACATAAGTGATTTACTGTCAAGCGTTTACGCCTCTGCACTCTGTATGACTGAGTGTTTTGGTATTGCACTTGTACAGCTAATGATCTAATGGGATGGCTGCGAATACGGAGAATGTAAACAGTAGTAAATCTTTCTTTTCACCACAAACATGGCATAAGCCAGTCAAGCATTCTTAGCAACAGATCGCACGAAGAGTGTAAAACACACTATCAATCACAAGATGTGAATTTCATTGGAATAAAAAGGTGAAAGGAGATGTAAGAAAGTCACTTGGACCGACGCATTGAGAATGCAAGGTCATACAAGCAAAGAACACATGTACTGAACCAGAAAAACTGGTAGAATTCAGAAGTTAGTGACAATAGAGGAAGCACTACAACTAGGTAGTGACTTAACCTCGCCCGACAACAAGTCGGAGGAACTTAGTGAATAATCATGGGAGTACGAATAGCATGTATAATAGATCACCAGAGAGCTGGTTACAATCTAAAACTCACTGAGTTCAAATAGCGGTAAAAGAATACCACACTGTTAGTAAACCTTACTTCCACAATAGAGGGATAAAAAGGCGATGAGTAGCACATCTAGTATAACCAAAGAGCCAATTAAGCACTAAGGTTATCAGGGCCGCGCAGCAGAAGCTAGTGGGCCCTAACTAAGAGGTTTAATATACCCAGTAAGTATGAAAGAATGGCTATTGATGCCTTGAAGCCTAATAGGCTAGAACCGAATTGGTTATGAGTTAAATAAACTCAATAGGAATTCTTGGTGCAAAGACTAAACCATTGACATGGTTAAGACCCTTTGACCAGAGCATATTGTATAGTATATCGTAGTGAAGCTAAACGCTTCAGATGCCCAAATCGAGTAAACCAAGTTTAATAGTAACATATGGTAGATTACGTGGGTGTAATCCCTTTTAAGGGGGGTAGAGCGAAAACCGCTTAAGGTAAGTTTCATGAATAAAACACAGAAACTATAATGTGCATAGCACAAATGAGAATCGAATTGATGATTAGTACTTATGTCAGATCAACATACGTATTCATTCATACAATTGTGGTAATTAGGCACAAGAGATGCGAATACCATTGAATGAATATAACCATCTTGTAACTCCAATGTGAGAGTATTTGTAAGGAAGAGTAGAGAAACTCTTTGGGAAATGATAATTCCTATTGTGTACGTCTATTTGAACTTAGACATGGCATTACGATGCATGAGTCGGTATAAAACCGATGTAGAACCTAGAGGAAACTGAGTTCCCTAGGTGATTGTTTTGAGACAATTGAGAATGAGTAGTGGACGGAGCTCCACAAGTATTGTATCCTTAAAGAAGTAGTACGGATTGACTATGAGTAGTAGAGGAAGGTAGCCCATGAGTGGTGTATTCGTAAGTATGTTATTGGAAGTAAATTGAGGACAGTTGAATTTCATAAGTACTGTATTCCCTAGCCAGAATAGTAGAGATAATAGAGAGTAATGGAAGAAAGTAGAGAAGATTGATGAAATGAGCACTTAGGCATCGAATTCCGAGGAAAGCATTGGGGAAGTAGAGTGAGAATGATTGATGGATTGATTCCATCCTTTGGAGATGTATGAATTCGTATCACGACTAGAAAGAGTAAAAAGATAGAAAATGAAAATAATCAAATTATTTGGTTGTTTGAAACTGATGTGGGAAGTCGAACTTGATCCTGATCAGATCAAGGGAAACCAAACACAAATTGGGGTGGAAAGATAGTTCAACACTGATGCTGATCACATCAGGGTCGAATGATTCTTGAAGCTCCCCTTAAGTGGTCACAAGAATCACACTTAGGATAGAAGTAATGAATATAAATTGGAATCTGGAGTTGTATGCTTTAGAAAGATTTCTAATTAGTAGTCGTAAAAGAATTTTCCTTAGACTGGAGAGTAAGTAATTGTTGGAAGCTTATACCAGAGAATGACAGTAGGTAGCATGTTGTATTATTCCAAGGGCAACAGGACATAGAGGAGTCCTGTGTCTATATGACCGGAGTGTCTGCGGTATTGTGATGTGTATTGCATTGCTTTGGGGATAGCTTTGAACGGTACGTATGTATAAAGTTTGTAATGAGGAACCGGATGGTTGATAGTAATATGAAATTGAGTAATTATTGTACATTGGTATGGTATGGAAAGGAGAAACCGGGAGTAACGAATTTGGGAATTGTAAGAAGGAGGAATGTATGGCTTTGGTATTAGGCGAGCATAAATAAGTAAGTATAGTAATCCCATAACCTCGAACAACTTTGAGGACAAAGTTCTTAAGGGGGGTAGATTGAAATACCCCGAACTTAAAGATAAGGATTAAAATTAATCAAATACGTATTTAAGGGCCTAATGACGCCTAAGTAATATTGGTAAGGAAAAATAAATCCAAAAGAAATGAAGAAATGCTTACAAAGCGAAAAACGCTAAATAAGCGTTAAATAACCATAGGAGGTACGAGACCTCGGTTAGTGTATTATATGGATTCTCAGGGCTTAATAAGACCTAAATAATATATGGGAACAACTCCCGAAGAAAACGGATCCAAATAATGTATTAAAACACTAATAGAGCATTAATGCACGTTTTTCGAGAAGACCCGAAAACGTGACTTTAAGTGGTCAAACGAACCCGTAAAAATTATAAATCATTAAATAACAATTATTAAGCTTTAATGGAAGCTTAAAACCAATAAAATAAAGAAATGAGAAAATTCCGGAAAACAGACCCGGTTAGTGAATAGTACCAGAACCGGGTAAAATAACGGGCGTTTCCTGTAAAAGATGAAAAACGCCAACTAGTAATACAGTAGGGGGACCGATTTTTATTAAGTCAAATAACCCCACACACACACATGTAACTAGCTAATTAATTAAAGGGCCAAAAAGCAAAAGTACCAAAAAGTAAAAAGGTATTTACCTTACCTCTCTCCTCTCACCCTCACATTCCTCCTCTCTCTCGCGTGGGTTCCCCTCACCCAGCGATTTCTCCCTCTTCTTCTTCTCTGTTGGCGATTTTGGAAGCTCCAAAGAGACAACCATGGCAGCTCACCTTCTCAAGCTTGCCCAAGCCTTATTAAGGCTCCAAATCAAAAACAAATTACATATTTGAACTCCCCTCAACATTCTCTACAATTCTATCTTTTCAAAAATCGAAAACACCCATTTTCATCTCCATGGGTATTCTCCATTTGAAGGTTTGAGACCACCAATGGAAGCTCCTCCTTCTTCTTGATGTTTTAAGGTAAAAATAATCATGAAAACTCAACCTTTTCTAGCCCTTGTTGGCAAAACGAAATTTATGTTGAACCCTAGCCTTGTTCTTGTGTTCCAGCCGACTTTGGCTTCTCCCATGGGCTAGGAACTTCACTCTCTTGCTAACCAAAGACCCCACTCATTGGTGGTAAGGTAATGTTCTTTCTAAACCCTAAAAATAACTAAATTCTAGGGTTAGTTGTGAATGAATGATAATTTAGAATTGTGTGTTGGTATGGGTTGTAGCATTGGAGTGTGGACTACATTTGGAACCGAGAACAAGAAGGAAAGGAAGGAAAAGAAAGAAGGAAGGAAGAGAAGAGAAAGAAGAGGAACAAAAATCACAAGGTAAATGCCTTACCGTGAGTTAGGTTTGTATGGTGTAGTGTAACAGTTTTGAGTATTGGAAATGAGTAGTGTTTATGGAATGAGTAATAAGTATGTTGTGGTATAGTGAGGAAAAGTAATGTAACAGTTTCGAAGATTTTAAATGATGTTTGGAAGCTTGGGAAAACTTTGGGTAATGGATATGTATGTGCAGGAAATCATTGTGTATTAGTGAAGTTGGAGTGTGAGTATTAATATCTTGAATAAACAGGTTGTGTGAATGAGTAATTGTGAGCTAATATGTATGTGGGTAGTGTTAAAAATATAGGGGAACCTCTGCCCAAATTTGTATGGAAATAGGAGGACTTAGTTGTGTAAGAGGAGGAAACTACCTTGGTAAAAATCAGGCATATTTGGAGAATTCAAAGCGAGTGGTTTAACACCTTGAAACAGATTTGGAAGAGAATTTAAGTATTAGGATGGAACTAGGATTGAGGTAATGCATTGAGGATGTTAGGAGTAGCATTAGTAGAGGGAGTATTGAATGGTAAAGGGGAAAGGAAAAACCTGTAGAAATCGCTGAAGAAAGAAAAACTGTAACAGTGGAGAAAAACTGACAGTGGAGTGTATTCGTAACAGATTTGGATAGATATGGTTTGGGCTAGTTTAAAATGCTTAAACAAAGTTAAAACATACTAGATTATATGTGTAAATATTAGGGAAGAGATTGGTAGAAGTTTGGAGTTGAAACAAACTCAAAAACTCATATATGTTACAATATTGTAACTAGTCCGGGTTTGCAAACCAGCGCACAAACCCGGACTAGCCTAAAAACACGACAGAAAGTTTTTGCAAGGGATAGTCCGGGTTTACAAACCAAGACACTAACCCGGACCACCCCAAAAATACACCCGAGAGATTTGCAAAGGAATGGTCCGGGTTTGCAAACCAATCCCCAAACCCGAACCACCCAAATTTTTCACCCGAGAGGAATAGCAGTGTATGGTCCGGGTTTGTAAACCCAGCCCTAAACCCGGACCACACATAATTTTCAACCGAGACTGAAAAACACCATGGTCCGGGTTTGTAAACCCGGACACTAACCCGGACACCCCTAAAAACCCTCCAGAATGTGTTCTAAAGCTATTCTAAGGTAGGGTAAGGATGGGTAATGATTGTATAAGATGCTTAAGACATAATTAATGATGTTTAATGGTCATTAAGGCTATAAACAAGCTTAGAAAATAATTGTAAGTAAGTAACTTAAGTAAATGTATGCAATAACAAAGAGTTAGTAAGTATAAACCAGGAAACTTTAGGAAAGTAATAAGTAAGGTTAATTATGGATAATTAACCATCCAACTGTATGTATGTGATAGGATTCAAATAGTTGAACACTGAAGGGAGTCGGTGAGTCCAAAGTCAACGGTGAAAGGTATGATTTCTTCATGCCCTGTATCCTAACCTGGTTACCCCGATTTGTGTGCTTATGTGATCACCAAAGATAAATACGCGAATCGGACTTTTATTGCACTTAATTGTGTTTGAACTATTTTGTTCTTGATTGTAACTTCTTGAACATTTAGTTTGTATAATTCATGAAATGTATGAATGAGAATGAAGGGTATGTGTACGTAATGTGTACTTGTGTATTGTATGGATGTATGAGAATGAAGTACCGACTTCTACTAATTCCTAACAATCTAACTCCTAACATGAGTAATGAGTAAATGGAATGAGTAGAAGTCCGATATAGTTCGGCCACGCGTGAGGATAAGGAAACACAAGAGGTTGGATCCGAATCCTGGATGTAATCTTTTCCATGGACCAATTCCCTTGAATGGGTAGCATCCTAGATTAGTGGGCCACCCTAAAGCCCGGTGGTGGGATGTAGTAATCCCTGCCCGGAGGTCATACCGACTTAACTGGAAGTAAAATATGTAAGAAGTAAGTATTGCATGTGTATTGGTCTTGACTATTGTAAGTCATTGACCTGGAGCAAAAAGTATTGAACACCCGACTAACCCGGGTGTGTAATGAAGCTAACTGGACCTTTGCATGTATTGGAGAATTGTATCTCCGTATTGCGTATTGAGTATGTAATGAGTATGTATTGTGTATGTGTATTCTGGAAGATGGTAAGTAAGTATTGGTTGACTCGTATTGTCTTCCAAGCATGTGATGTACTGTGCGTATGTATGTATACCTTGAGTAGTATTGTAGTATTGTGAATGAAAGCATGTAAGTATGTATGTATGTGTGTATGTATTGCAAAATGAATTGCATGTATTCGACCAAATGGTCGGCGTACCCTCGCTAGTACGCGGGGTATGCGGTTATCATATTCAGCGTAAGCTGACCCCCTCGGGGGAACATTTTTAGTGTGCAGGTACCCGGAGCGGATACGGTCGAGTAAGGGACCGGTGGCACGCCTGGTATTTAGAAGAATCGAGTTTGTGAGGAATGGGTAGTAAAGTGACGCCTAGTGAGTATGTATGAATTTGGGAGAAGTATTGTATTGATTTGGAACCTAGTAACTCGGTATGTGTAGAGTATTATCTTGTACTGAATTGTGGAGCATTGTATCGAATGGAGTATTGTAGTATCCAGTATGTAATGAGAGTATGTATTGTATTGAGTAATACTCGGATATTCCGGTCCATCAGACCGATGCTGTATGTATTAGTAGCCTTGTTAGTCACGCGGGTGACTAACGGCATTGTACC
This sequence comes from Limonium bicolor, assembly GCA_023374045.1. Classification (NCBI taxonomy): domain Eukaryota; kingdom Viridiplantae; phylum Streptophyta; class Magnoliopsida; order Caryophyllales; family Plumbaginaceae; genus Limonium; species Limonium bicolor. The sequence goes on along the minus strand of CM041781.1, from coordinate 11,616,242 downwards.
ACCCGCCGTTGAGTATGAATGTATCCGCTGCGTGAGTACGAATGTATAAGGAGATTGGACGGTAATGACGGTATTAGCGGTAGGGGTGTTACAAAAAGTGGTATCAGAGCGAAGTATCGCTCTGATGACTGGAAATACCGAGTTTAGGAAATACCGAGTTAGGAATTAGAAGCTTAGGGCTATGGGCTGAGTGATAGCATTAGAGAGATGCTAGTTAGGAACTTCTGGTGAGTACCGGATACCTATAACACCAGTCCCGCCCACCGCAAACCCCATTGTATAACTTGGGAAAGGACGCCAGAGAAAAGAAAAGTCTTCTTATACTCGGGGGAAACCCGATCTGGCAGTTGTGAAGCAATCACACGGTAGACAAGAACTGACAAATAGTAGATACCAAGAAATGGAAGACCCGGAGATGGATCCCGGTTGAACCACAATACCCGCACTTAATAGCGGTGGAATAGGCACTCCAACCACCAGGAGGCTACAACTTACAACAGCATGGGGCGACATGCTCAGCAGTCGCAGAACCTAACTAAACAACCAGCAGCAGGAAAAGAAGCACTAACCGTGCAACGAAATGGAAACAAGAGCAATAATGAAACCCGAGACACAAGTCTGCGGGACAACAGTAATAGCCAAGCAACACCACCAACGGTAAGCTAGCTGGCTAAGGACATAGTCGGGAGTGACTGACTCCAAAACTACAACGCCAAAAAGGTTACAAACCTGGCCAACATAGCTCAGGCAGCTACAAGAATATTCACAAGATATAATCTGATGTAACTACAACCGTAGTGCCTAAACCAAATCAGGCTCAGTAACCACAACAAACGTGTGGGAACAAGCAACAAGGAACAACACGACCAAGTCAAAGGGGGATCTCCAAGGATTGGAGAAGTACCCTGATCAATGACAGCCATGTCAAACTCACTGAGAAGTTACTCAGAAGAGTAGTTAACCTAAGTAAATGATCAACAAGATCAAGGGAAGAGTCTATGAGACTATCAGATGCGAGTGGGAACCATACCGTGATCGGTATAGGATTACGCAAAAACCACCAGTACCACGCACTTGCCACGGCAAGTGCAGTAAGAACATGAATATGTAAAGGAACACTAACATGTCACAAGTGCATAGCAGTGTACAGTGACCGAAATGAAACAACTACAGGATCGCACATCCTAACAACTAGAAGTATGGAACCTTAGAAAGGCCTAACGGCCGGATCACTGTATTTAGAACATACCGGTCAGCGAGAAGCTCGACTTGGTCAAGACCTCAAACATGGCTATGCCATGAGAGACTTCTTTTAACACCGAACCATAAATTTAAACCATCTCTTTCAAAACCACAACCTTTCTTAAACCTTGGATTTTAAAACCGAACCAACCGAACTACGGTGAGTATCATTGATTGATAAAAGGAGTTGACAATAGAACACTTCACCCAGGCGTGTGACGAACACTACGAGTGTACCCAATCACGGGATTGGGACAACCGCACTCCGAAGGAGCTTGCGGGCCTGACACATAGTTAGGTAAGTGGCAACGTATCAACACGGTACCCCACGTATGTATACATGTAGTGTACGGAACACGGGAAGTAGTCAACTCCGTTCTACGGACCGCGAGTAAATTCTAACCAGAACAACTGGACACCACAGACAATCAAGGAGAAGGAACCCAGTTAAGGAAACAAGTGTAAGGAACTCAGAGAATCCATCTGAAGATAAGGAATGAAGACTGGGAAGGTGCAAAGAGCACATACTAGTAAGCAAGACATTGGATATGTCTCAAGTAATTCAAGCAATCACCTGACAGCTGGAAGGGATACCCAGACTGAACACAGTAAGGCATAGGCCTAATGTGAACACAAAATGCTCAACAGACGGGACCGAGTTCCCAAGAGCAATCACAAGATTACCATGAAGTATAATCCATCATTGGAGAGGATACTAAACCTAGTCTAAAATACTAGGAGAAAGCATAAACAGTCTACCCAAGAATGGGACGTTATACCCCTAAAGGGGATAGCTTAAATACAATACCACAAGGCGGTATAGTGGACACATCATGCCATAGACATTAGCCGGATGTAACGGCATAACTAACAACACCCAGGAGCAATCCTCGAAGGGTGTCTGGAACGACAACAGTCGAATGAAGTGTCATGATGAGAGCACGACAACTAGAACGAACACTCGTTAAGACACCGAAGGGATTCACTTAATAGGAAATACCCTAGTCTACAAAAGGCACTGATCAGCACCAGATTGCCTAAGAGTCTCCTATGAACGGAAGCGTGATGTCACGACTTACCATGGAGCCCAGTAAATACCTCCAACCTATGGGGTACACAAAGAATGGAAACGTGTGTAAGCAGCTTGCAAAGAGCATAGCTTGCAGCAATAAGGCTTAAGAGCCACCAACCAACTACGTTGTGTGAACTCAAACGGTGGCAAAACCCACACCATTACTAATAGGACTTGCAAGAAATATTATCCCATATGACAAGAAATCAACAACTGGACCATCAATTCAAACCCAACCTCTTGAGTGGCTTGGAGTAATGGTCAACTCAGCGTCACTGTCACTAGAGCATCAGTCTAGTATGCAGTTCACAAGCTTTAACTACCTTCATGCCTTCTGTAGCAATGATACCATGCCTTATAGGCGTGGGGATACTCTTCCCTTGTGTGAGGCCTTTTGGGGATGGTACCCCGAGAACAAAACCGTGCGGGCTGCGGCCCAAAGCGGACAATATCACACATGTGGGTTAAGACTGGACTGTTACAGAAACTTGAGGAAAAGTACCCCTCGTTAATCGAAGACCACCAAGGTGGTGAAGATGTGAACCCCTTAGAAGGGGCTTCACATCTATACTATAACAACAAAACTTGGGCGTAAAGATACTGCCAAGAACAACGAATAAGGAAATGAGATTTCCAACCCACTCGCCTACGAGAGGGTGGAATGTAGAAGCACATCGCTAAGAGCATCGAAGCTAGAAGGAGTAAGTATACTCCTTATGCACCCATCATGTGGTGAAACCATTGTAAAATACTTACATGTAAACCTTGTCATGAGACCTATGAGTGGAAACACACCCCTCAACGGAGAACTTTCACCATACCAGTATAGAATACTCTTAATTAAGAACGGGACCAGAAGACCCTTGAAGCTTCTTGGGATGTCCCGGTAGTATAAATACAAAAGGAACTGCACGCTAGAGCCTACACCAATGCTCAGCATGAGAGGACAAGTAATTATCCAGAAACAATTAATGTGAGTGCACATTGGCACCACGAATGACCAACGCTCAAGAGAGCCGAAACCCAATGAATCACTTCATCCACAGTAAACCAAGACACTTGGTAAATTGCATTATGATTATGAAATAATGTGAGGTAGCCAACCCACACATGAAACCTGAATGGAAACGAAACATTCCCGCATTGGGAATATAGTAACATTGCGGTATGCTACGACACCACCATACACACGAACAGAGGAAACCCTCAGTATTCATACCATAAGGAATGGTGCCAATGGCAATGGCAATGAGTAAAGGGAACTACCACAGTAACGAAGACAGTAAAAACGACGTCATGTAATGAGTAAGAGAATGGTGCGCAATAAGCGACCGCTAGGAGGAAGTAGTAAGACGATGACAGGAGTATAAGTACGAGAAGACAGAAGAAATATTCACTCCTATGCGATCACATAAGTGATTTACTTCAAGCGTTTACGCCTCTGCACTCTGTATGACTGAGGTTTTGGTATTGCACTTGACAGCTAATGATCTAATGGGATGGCTGCGAAACGGAGAATGTAAACAGTAGTAAATCTTTCTTTTCACCACAAACATGGCATAAGCCAGTCAAGCATTCTTAGCAACAGATCGCACGAAGAGTGTAAAAACACTATCAATCACAAGATGTGAATTTCATTGGAATAAAAAGGTGAAAGGAGATGTAAGAAAGTCACTTGGACCGACGCATTGAGAATGCAAGGTCATACAAGCAAAGAACACATGTACTGAACCAGAAAAACTGGTAGAATTCAGAAGTTAGTGACAATAGAGGAAGCACTACAAGGTAGTGACTTAACCTCGCCCGACAACAAGTCGGAGGGGGAACTTAGTGAATAATAATGGGAGTACGAATAGCATGTATAAAGATCACCAGAGAGCTGGTTACAATCTAAAACTCACTGAGTTCAATAGCGGTAAAAGAATACCACACTGTTAGTAAACCTTACTTCCACAATAGAGGGATAAAAAGGCGATGAGTAGCACATCTAGTATAACAAAGAGCCATTAAGCACTAAGGTTATCAGGGCCGCCGCAGCAGAAGAAGGTGGGCCTAACTAAGAGGTTTAATATACCCAGTAAGTATGAAAGAATGGCTATTGATGCCTTGAAGCCTATAGGCTAGAACCGAATTGGTTATGAGTTAAAAAACTCAATAGGAATTCTTGGTGCAAAGACTAAACCATTGACATGGTTAAGACCCTTTGACCAGAGCATATTGTATAGATATCGTAGTGAAGCTAAACGCTTCAGATGCCCAAAACGAAACCAATGTTTAATAGTAACATATGGTAGATTACGTGGGTGTAATCCCTTTAAGGGGGGTAGAGCGAAAACCGCTTAAGGTAAGTTTCATGAAAAAACACAGAAACTATAATGTGCATAGCACAAATGAGAATCGAATTGATATTAGTACTTATGTCAGATCAAACATACGTATTCATTCATACTACAATTGTGGTAATTAGGCACAAGAGATGCGAATACCATTGAATGAATATACCCATCTTGTAACTCCAATGTGAGAGTATTTGTAAGGAAGAGTAGAGAAACTTTGGGAAATGATAATTCCTATTGTGTACGTCTATTTGAACTTAGACATGGCATTACGATGCATGAGTCGGTATAAAACCGATGTAGAACCTAGAGGAAACTGAGTTCCCTAGGTGATTGTTTGAGACAATTGAGAATGAGTAGTGGACGGAGCTCCACAAGTATTGTATCCTTAAAGAAGTAGTACGGATTGACTATGAGTAGTAGAGGAAGGTAGCCCATGAGTGGGTGTATTCGTAAGTATGTTATTGGAAGTAAATTGAGGACAGTGAATTTCATAAGTATGTATTCCCTAGCCAGAATAGTAGAGATAATAGAGAGTAATGGAAGAAAGTAGAGAAGATTGATGAAATGCACTTAGGCATCGAATTCCGAGGAAAGCATTGGGGAAGTAGAGTGAGAATGATGATGGATTGATTCCATCCTTTGGAGATGTATGAATTCGTATCACGACTAGAAAGAGTAAAAAGATAGAAATGAAAATAAAAATTATTTGGTTGTTGAAACTGATGTGGGAAGTCGAACTTGATCCTGATCAGATCAAGGGAAACCAAAACACAAATTGGGGTGGAAAGATAGTTCAACACTGATGCTGATCACATCAGGGTCGAATGATTCTTGAAGCTCCCTTAAGTGGTCACAAGAATCACACTTAGGATAGAAGTAATGAATATAAATTGGAATTGGAGTTGTATGCTTTAGAAAGATTTCTAATTAGTAGTCGTAAAAGAATTTTCCTTAGACTGGAGAGTAAGTAATTGTTGGAAGCTTATACCAGAGAATGACAGTAGGTAGCATGTTGTATTATTCCAAGGGCAACAGGACATAGAGGAGTCCTGTGTCTATATGACCGGAGTGTCTGCGGTATTGTGATGTGTATTGCATTGCTTTGGGGATAGCTTTGAACGGTACGTATGTATAAAGTTTGTAATGAGGAACCGGATGGTTGATAGTAATATGAAATTGAGTAATTATTGTACATTGGTATGGTATGGAAAGGAGAAACCGGGAGTAACGAATTTGGGAATTGTAAGAAGGAGGAATGTATGGCTTTGGTATTAGGCGAGCATAAATAAGTAAGTATAGTATCCCATAACCTCGAACAACTTTGAGGACAAAGTTCTTAAGGGGGTAGATTGAAATACCCCGAACTTAAAGATAAGGATTAAAATTAATCAAATACGTATTTAAGGGCCTAATGACGTTTAAGTAATATTGGTAAGGAAAAATAAATCCAAAAGAAATGAAGAAATGCTTAAAAAGCGAAAAACGCTAAATAAGCGTTAAATAACCATAGGAGGTACGAGACCTCGGTTAGTGTATATGGATTCTCAGGCTTAATAAGACCTAAATAATATATGGGAACAACTCCCGAAGAAAACGGATCCAAATAATGTATTAAAACATAATAGAGCATTAATGCACGTTTTTCGAGAAGACCCGAAAACGTGACTTTAAGTGGTCAAACGAACCCGTAAAAATTATAAATCATTAAATAACAATTATTAAGCTTTAATGGAAGCTAATAACCAATAAAATAAAGAAATGAGAAAATTCCGGAAAACAGACCCGGTTAGTGAATAGTACCAGAACCGGGTAAAATAACGGGCGTTTCCTGTAAAAGATGAAAAACGCTCCAACTAGTAATACAGTAGGGGACCGATTTTTATTAAGTCAAATAACCCCACACACACACATGTAACTAGCTAATTAATTAAAGGGCCAAAAAGCAAAAAGTACCAAAAAGTAAAAAGGTATTTACCTTACCTCTCTCCTCTCACCCTCACATTCCTCCTCTCTCTCGCGTGGGTTCCCCTCACCCAGCGATTTCTCCCTCTCTCTTCTCTGTTGGCGATTTGGAAGCTCCAAAGAGACAACCATGGCAGCTCACCTTCTCAAGCTTGCCCAAGCCTTATTAAGGCTCCAAATCAAAAACAAATTACATATTTGAACTCCCCTCAACATTCTCTACAATTCTATCTTTTCAAAAATCGAAAACACCCATTTTCATCTCCATGGGTATTCTCCATTTGAAGGTTTGAGACACCAATGGAAGCTCCTTCTTCTCTTGATGTTTTAAGGTAAAAATAATCATGAAAACTCAACCTTTTCTAGCCCTGTTGGCAAACGAAATTTATGTTGAACCCTAGCCTTGTTCTTGTGTTCCAGCCGACTTGGCTTCTCCCATGGGCTAGGAACTTCACTCTCTGCTAACCAAAGACCCACTCATTGGTGGTAAGGTAATGTTCTTTCTAAACCCTAAAAATAACTAAATTCTAGGGTTAGTTGTGAATGAATGATAATTTAGAATTGTGTGTTGGTATGGGTTGTAGCATTGGAGTGTGGACTACATTTGGAACCGAGAACAAGAAGGAAAGGAAGGAAAGAAAGAAGGAAGGAAGAGAAGAGAAAGAAGAGGAACAAAAATCACAAGGTAAATGCCTTACCGTGAGTTAGGTTTGTATGGTGTAGTGTAACAGTTTGAGTATTGGAAATGAGTAGTGTTTATGGAATGAGTAATAAGTATGTTGTGGTATAGTGAGGAAAAGTAATGTAACAGTTTCGAAGATTTAAATGATGTTTGGAAGCTTGGGAAAACTTTGGGTAATGGATATGTATGTGCAGGAATCATTGTGTATTAGTGAAGTTGGAGTGTGAGTATTAATATCTTGAATAAACAGGTTGTGTGAATGAGTAATTGTGAGCTAATATGTATGTGGGTAGTGTTAAAAATATAGGGAACCTCTGCCCAAATTTGTATGGAAATAGGAGGACTTAGTTGTGTAAGAGGAGGAAACTACCTTGGTAAAAATCAGGCATATTTGGAGAATTCAAAGCGAGTGGTTTAACACCTTGAAACAGATTTGGAAGAGAATTTAAGTATTAGGATGGAACTAGGATTGAGGTAATGCATTGAGGATGTTAGGAGTAGCATTAGTAGAGGGAGTATTGAATGGTAAAGGGGAAAGGAAAAACCTGTAGAAATCGCTGAAGAAAGAAAAACTGTAACAGTGGAGAAAAAACTGACAGTGGAGTGTATTCGTAACAGATTTGGAGATATGGTTTGGGCTAGTTTAAAATGCTTAAACAAAGTTAAAACATACTAGATTATAGGTGTAAATATTAGGGAAGAGATTGGTAGAAGTTTGGAGTTGAAACAAACTCAAAAACTCATATATGTTACAATATTGTAACTAGTCCGGGTTTGCAAACCAGCGCACAAACCCGGACTAGCCTAAAAACACGACAGAAAGTTTTTGCAAGGGATAGTCCGGGTTTACAAACCAAGACACTAACCCGGACCACCCCAAAAATACACCCGAGAGATTTGCAAAGGAATGGTCCGGGTTTGCAAACCAATCCCCAAACCCGACCACCCAAATTTTTCACCCGAGAGGAATAGCAGTGTATGGTCCGGGTTTGTAAACCCAGCCCTAAACCCGGACCACACATAATTTTCAACCGAGACTGAACAAACACCATGGTCCGGGTTTGTAAACCCGGACACTAACCCGGACACCCCTAAAAACCCTCCAGAATGTGTTCTAAAGCTATTCTAAGGTAGGGTAAGGATGGGTAATGATTGTATAAGATGCTTAAGACATAATTAATGATGTTTAATGGTCATTAAGGCTATAAACAAGCTTAGAAAATAATTGTAAGTAAGTAACTTAAGTAAATGTATGCAAATAACAAAGAGTTAGTAAGTATAAACCAGGAAACTTTAGGAAAGTAATAAGTAAGGTTAATTATGGATAATTAACCATCCAACTGTATGTATGTGATAGGATTCAAATAGTTGAACACTGAAGGAGTCGGTGAGTCCAAAGTCAACGGTGAAAGGTATGATTTCTTCATGCCCTGTATCCTAACCTGGTACCCCGATTTGTGCTTATGTGATCACCAATAAGATAAATACGCGAATCGGACTTTATTGCACTAATTGTGTTTGAACTATTTTGTTCTTGATTGTAACTTCTTGAACATTTAGTTTGTATAATTCATGAAATGTATGAATGAGAATGAAGGGTATGTGTACGTAATGTGTACTTGTGTATTGTATGGATGTATGAGAATGAAGTACCGACTTCTACTAATTCCTAACAATCTAACTCCTAACATGAGTAATGAGTAAATGGAATGAGTAGAAGTCCGATATAGTTCGGCCACGCGTGAGGATAAGGAAACACAAGAGGTTGGATCCGAATCCTGGATGTAATCTTTTCCATGGACCAATTCCCTTGAATGGGTAGCATCCTAGATTAGTGGGCCACCCTAAAGCCCGGTGGTGGATGTAGTAATCCCTGCCCGGAGGTCATACCGACTTAACTGGAAGTAAAATATGTAAGAAGTAAGTATTGCATGTGTATTGGTCTTGACTATTGTAAGTCATGACCTGGAGCAAAAAGTATTGAACACCCGACTAACCCGGGTGTGTAATGAAGCTAACTGGACCTTTGCATGTATGGAGAATTGTATCTCCGTATTGCGTATTGAGTATGTAATGAGTATGTATTGTGTATGTGTATTCTGGAAGATGGTAAGTAAGTATTGGTTGACTCGTATTGTCTTCCAAGCATGTGATGTACTGTGCGTATGTATGTATACCTTGAGTAGTATTGTAGTATTGTGAATGAAAGCATGTAAGTATGTATGTATGTGTGTATGTATTGCAAATGAATTGCATGTATTCGACCAAATGGTCGGCGTACCCTCGCTAGTACGCGGGGTATGCGGTTATCATATTCAGCGTAAGCTGACCCCCTCGGGGGAACATTTGTTAGTGTGCAGGTACCCGGAGCGGATACGGTCGAGTAAGGGACCGGTGGCACGCCTGGTATTTAGAAGAATCGAGTTTGTGAGGAAGGGTAGTAAAGTGACGCCTAGTGAGTATGTATGAATTTGGGAGAAGTATTGTATTGATTTGGAACCTAGTAACTCGGTATGTGTAGAGTATTATTTGTACTGAATTGTGGAGCATTGTATCGAATGGAGTATTGTAGTATCCAGTATGTAATGAGAGTATGTATTGTATTGAGTAATACTCGGATATTCCGGTCCATCAGACCGATGATGTATGTATTAGTAGCCTTGTTAGTCAGCGGGTGACTAACGGCATTGTACCACCCGCCGTTGAGTATGAATGTATCCGCTGCGTGAGTACGAATGTATAAGGAGATTGGACGGTAATGACGGTATTAGCGGTAGGGGTGTTACAAAAAGTGGTATCAGAGCGAAGTATCGCTCTGATGACTGGAAATACCGAGTTTAGGAAATACCGAGTTAGGAATTAGAAGCTTAGGGCTATGGGCTGAGTGATAGCATTAGAGAGATGCTAGTTAGGAACTTCTGGTGAGTACCGGATACCTATAACCAGTCCCGCCCACCGCAAACCCCATTGTATAACTTGGGAAAGGACGCCAGAGAAAGAAAAGTCTTCTTATACTCGGGGGAAACCCGATCTGGCAGTTGTGAAGCAATCACACGGTAGACAAGAACTGACAATAGTAGATACCAAGAAATGGAAGACCCGGAATGGATCCCGGTTGAACCACAATACCCGCACTTAATAGCGGTGGAATAGGCACTCCAACCACCAGGAGGCTACAACTTACAACAGCATGGGGCGACATGCTCAGCAGTCGCAGAACCTAACTAAACAACCAGCAGCAGGAAAAGAAGCACTAACCGTGCAACGAAATGGAAAAAGAGCAATAATGAAACCCGAGACACAAGCTGCGGGACAACAGTAATAGCCAAGCAACCACCAACGGTAAGCTAGCTGGCTAAGGACATAGTCGGGAGTGACTGACTCCAAAACTACAACGCCAAAAAGGTTACAAACCTGGCCAACATAGCTCAGGCAGCTACAAGAATATTCACAAGATATAATCTGATGTACTACAACCGTAGTGCCTAAACCAAATCAGGCTCAGTAACCAACAAACGTGTGGGAACAAGCAACAAGGAAAACACGACCAAGTCAAAGGGGGATCTCCAAGGATTGGAGAAGTACCCTGATCAATGACAGCCATGTCAAACTCACTGAGAAGTTACTCAGAAGAGTAGTTAACCTAAGTAAATGATCAACAAGATCAAGGAAGAGTCTATGAGACTATCAGATGCGAGTGGGAACCATACCGTGATCGGTATAGGATTACGCAAAAACCACCAGTACCACGCACTTGCCACGGCAAGTGCAGTAAGAACATGAAATGTAAAGGAACACTAACATGTCACAAGTGCATAGCAGTGTACAGTGACCGAAATGAAACAACTACAGGATCGCACATCCTAACAACTAGAAGTATGGAACCTTAGAAAGGCCTAACGGCCGGATCACTGTATTTAGAACATACCGGTCAGCGAGAAGCTCGACTTGGTCAAGACCTCAAACATGGCTATGCCAGAGAGACTTCTTTTAACACCGAACCATAAATTTAAAACCCAAAATCTTCTTTCAAAACCACAACCTTTCTTTAAACCTTGGATTTTAAAACCGAACCAACCGAACTACGGTGAGTATCATTGATGATAAAGAGGAGTTGACAATAGAATACTTCACCCAGGCGGTGAAACACTACGAGTGTACCCAATCACGGGATGTGGGACAACCGCACTCCGAAGGAGCTTGCGGGCCTGACACATAGTTAGGTAAGTGGCAACGTATCAACACGGTACCCCACGTATGTATACATGTAGTGTACGGAACACGGGAAGTAGTCAACTCCGTTCTACGGACCGCGAGTAAATTCTAACTAGAACAACTGGACACCACAGACAATCAAGGAGAAGGAAACCCAGTTAAGGAAACAAGTGTAAGGAACTCAGAGAATCCATCTGAAGATAAGGAATGAAGAGGGAAGGTGCAAAGAGCACATACTAGTAAGCAAAGACATTGGATATGTCTCAAGTAATTCAAGCAATCACCTGACAGCTGGAAGGGATACCCAGACTGAACACAGTAAGGCATAGGCCTAATGTGAACACAAAATGCTCAACAGACGGGACCAAGTTCCCAAGAGCAATCACAAGATTACCATGAAGTAAATCCATCATTGGAGAGGATACTAAACCTAGTCTAAAATACTAGGAGAAAGCATAAACAGTCTACCCAAGAATGGGAGACGTCATACCCCTAAAGGGGATAGCTAAATACAATACCACAAGGCGGTATAGTGGACACATCAGCCATAGACATTAGCCGGATGTAACGCATAACTAACAACACCCAGGAGCAATCCTCGAAGGGTGTCTGGAACGACAACAGTCGAATGAAGTGTCATGATGAGATCACGACAACTAGAACGAACACTCGGTTAAGACACCGAAGGGATTCACTTAATAGGAAATACCCTAGTCTACAAAGGCACTGATCAGCACCAGAATGCCTAAGAGTCTCCTATGACGGAAGCGTGATGTCACGACTTACCATGGAGCCCAGTAAATACCTCCAACCTATGGGGTACACAAAGAATGGAAAGTGTGTAAGCAGCTTGCAAAGAGCATAGCTTGCAGCAATAAGGCTTAAGAGCCACCAACCAACTACGTTGTGTGAACTCAAACGGTGGCAAAACCCACACCATTACTAATAGGACTTGCAAGAAATATTATCCCATATGACAAGAAATCAACAACTGGACCATCAATTCAAACCCAACTTTGAGTGGCTTGGAGTAATGGTCAACTCAGCGTCACTGTCACTAGAGCATCAGTCTAGTATGCAGTTCACAAGCTTTAACTACCTTCATGCCTTCTGTAGCAATGATACCATGCCTTATAGGCGTGGGGATACTCTTCCCTTGTGTGAGGCCTTTTGGGGATGGTACCCCGAGAACAAAACCGTGCGGGCTGCGGCCCAAAGCGGACAATATCACACATGTGGGTTAAGACTGGACTGTTACAGAAACTCGAGGAAAAGTACCCCTCGTTAATCGAAGACCACCAAGGTGGTGAAGATGTGAACCCTTAGAAGGGGCTTCCATCTACTATAACAACAAAACTTGGGCGTAAAGATACTGCCAAGAGACAACGAATAAGGAAATGAGATTTCCAACCCACTACGCCTACGAGAGGCTGTGGACTGTAGAAGCACATCGCTTAAGAGCATTGAAGCTCGAAGGAGTAAGTATACTCCTTATGCACCCAATCATGTGGTGAACCATTGTATAAATACTTACATGATAAACCTTGTCATGAGACCTATGAGTGGAAACACACCCCTCAACGAGAACTTTCACCTACCAGTAATAGAATACTCTTTAATTGGAGAACGGGACCAGAAGACCCTTGAAGCTTCTTGGGATGTCCCGGTAGTATAAATACAAAAGGAAACTGCACAGCTAGAGCCTACAACCAATGCTCAGCACTGAGGAGACAGTAATTATCAGAAACAATTAATGTGAGTGCACATTGGCACCACGAATGACCAACGCTCAAGAGAGCCGAAACCCAATGAATCACTTCATCCACAGTCAACCAAGACACTTGGTAAATTGCATATTGATTATGAAATAATGTGAGGTAAGCCAAACCCACACATGAAACCTGAATGGAAACGAAACATTCCCGCATTGGGAATATAGTAACATTGCGGTATGCTACGACAACCACCATACACACGAACAGAGGAAACCTCAGTATTCATACCATAAGGAAATGGTGCCAATGGCAATGGCAATGAGTAAAGAGGAAACTGCCACAGTAACGAAGACAGTAAAAAACGACGTCATGTAATGAGTAAGAGAATGGGTGCGCAATAAGCGACCGCTAGGAGGAAAGTAGTAAGACGATGACACGAAGTATAAGTACGAGAAGACAGACATAAATATTCACTCCTATGCGATCATAAGTGATTTACTGTCAAGCGTTTACGCCTCTGCACTCTGTATGACTGAGTGTTTTGGTATTGCACTTGTACAGCTAATGATCTAATGGGATGGCTGCGAATACGGGAATGTAAACAGTAGTAAATCTCTTTTCACCACAAACATGGCATAAGCCAGTCAAGCATTCTTAGCAACAGATCGCACGAAGAGTGGTAAAACACACTATCAATCACAAGATGTGAATTTCATTGGAATAAAAAGGTGAAAGGAGATGTAAGAAAGTCACTTGGACCGACGCATTGAGAATGCAAGGTCATACAAGCAAAGAACACGTGTACTGAACCAGAAAAACTGGTAGAATTCAGAAGCTAGTGACAATAGAGGAAGCACTACAACTAGGTAGTGACTTAACCTCGCCGACAACAAGTCGGAGGAACTTAGGAATAATCGTGGGAGTACGAATAGCATGTATAATAGATCACCAGAGAGCTTGTTACAATCTAAAACTCACTGAGTTCAAACAGCGGTAAAAGAATACCACACTGTTAGTAAACCTTACTTCCACAATAGAGGGATAAAAAGGCGATGAGTAGCACGTCTAGTATAACCAAAGAGCCAATTAAGCACTAAGGTTATCAGGGCCGCGCAGCAGAAGCTAGTGGGCCCTAACTAAGAGGTTAAATATACCCAGTAAGTATGAAAGAATGACTATTGATGCCTTGAAGCCTAATAGGCTAGAACCAAATTGGTTATGAGTTAAATAAACTCAATAGGAATTCTTGGTGCAAAGACTAAACCATTGACATGGTTAAGACCCTTTGACCAGAGCATATTGTATAGTATATCGTAGTGAAGCTAAACGCTTCAGATGCCCAAATCGAGTAAACCAATGTTTAATAGTAACATATGGTAGATTACGTGGGTGTAATCCCTTTTAAGGGGGGTAGAGCGAAAAACCGCTTAAGGTAAGTTTCATGAATAAAACAAGAAACTATAATGTGCATAGCACAAATGAGAATCGAATTGATGATTGGTACTTATGTCAGATCAACATACGTATTCATTCATACTACAATTGTGGTAATTAGGCACAAGAGATGCGAATACCATTGAATGAATATAACCATCTTGTAACTCCAATGTGAGAGTATTTGTAAGGAAGAGTAGAGAAACTCTTGGGAAATGATAATTCCTATTGTGTACGTCTATTGAACTTAGACATGGCATTACGATGCATGAGTCGGTATAAAACCGATGTAGAACCTAGAGGAAACTGAGTTCCCTAGGTGATTGTTTTGAGACAATTGAGAATGAGTAGTGGACGGAGCTCCACAAGTATTGTATCCTTAAAGAAGTAGTACGGATTGACTATGAGTAGTAGAGGAAGGTAGCCCATGAGTGGTGTATTCGTAAGTATGTTATTGGAAGTAAATTGAGGACAGTTGAATTTCATAAGTACTGTATTCCCTAGCCAGAATAGTAGAGATAATAGAGAGTAATGGAAGAAAGTAGAGAAGATTGATGAAATGAGCACTTAGGCATCGAATTCCGAGGAAAGCATTTGGGAAGTAGAGTGAGAATGATTGATGGATTGATTCCATCCTTTGGAGATGTATGAATTCGTATCACGACTAGAAAGAGTAAAAATATAGAAAATGAAAATAATCAAATTATTTGGTTGTTTGAAACTGATGT
This sequence comes from Limonium bicolor, assembly GCA_023374045.1. Taxonomy (NCBI): domain Eukaryota; kingdom Viridiplantae; phylum Streptophyta; class Magnoliopsida; order Caryophyllales; family Plumbaginaceae; genus Limonium; species Limonium bicolor. Next base: position 11,600,853 of record CM041781.1, on the reverse strand, counting down.
GGGAAGTCGAACTTGATCCTGATCAGATCAAGGGAAACCGAACACAAATTGGGGTGGAAAGATAGTTCAACACTGATGCTGATCACATCAGGGTCGAATGATTCTTGAAGCTCCCCTTAAGTGGTCACAAGAATCACTTAGATAGAAGTAATGAATATAAATTGGAATCTGGAGTTGTATGCTTTAGAAAGATTTCTAATTAGTAGTCGTAAAAGAATTTTCCTTAGACTGGAGAGTAAGTAATTGTTGGAAGCATATACCAGAGAATGACAGTAGTAGCATGTTGTATTATTCCAAGGGCAACAGGACATAGAGGAGTCCTGTGTCTATATGACCGGAGTGCCTGCGGGATTGTGATGTGTATTGCATTGCTTTGGGGATAGCTTTGAACGGTACGTATGTATAAAGTTTGTAATGAGGAACCGGATGGTTGATAGTAATATGAAATTGAGTAATTATTGTACATTGGTATGGTATGGAAAGGAGAAACCGGGAGTAACGAATTTGGGAATTGTAAGAAGGAGGAATGTATGGCTTTGGTATTAGGCGAGCATAAATAAGTAAGTATAGTAATCCCATAACCTCGAACAACTTTGAGGACAAAGTTCTTAAGGGGGGTAGATTGAAATACCCCGAACTTAAAGATAAGGATTAAAATTAATCAAATACGTATTTAAGGGCCTAATGACGCCTAAGTAAATTGGTAAGAAAAAATAAATCCAAAAGAAATGAAGAAATGCTTACAAAGCGAAAAACGCTAAATAAGCGTTAAATAACCATAGGAGGTACGAGACCTCGGTTAGTGTATTATATGGATTCTAAGGGCTTAATAATACCTAAATAATATATGGGAACAACTCCCGAAGGAAAACGGATCCAAATAATGTATTAAAACACTAATAGAGCATTAATGCACGTTTTTCGAGAAGACCCGAAAACGTGACTTTAAGTGGTCAAACGAACCCGTAAAAATTATAAATCATTAAATAACAATTATTAAGCATTAATGGAAGCTTAATAACCAATAAAATAAAGAAATGAGAAAATTCCGGAAAACAGACCCGGTTAGTGAATAGTACCGGAACCGGGTAAAATAACGGGCGTTTCCTGTAAAAGACGAAAAAACGCTCCAACTAGTAATACAGTAGGGGGACCGATTTTTATTAAGTCAAATAACCCCACACACACATGTAACTAGCTAATTAATTAAAGGGCCAAAAAGCAAAAGTACCAAAAAGTAAAAAGGTATTTACCTTACCTCTCTCCTCACCCTCACATTCCTCTCTCTCTCGCGTGGGTTCCCCTCACCCAGCGATTTCTCCCTCTTCTTCTTCTCTGTTGGCGATTTTTGGAAGCTCCAAAGAGACAACCATGGCAGCTCACCTTCTCAAGCTTGCCCAAGCCTTATTAAGGCTCCAAATCAAAAACAAATTACATATTTGAACTCCCCTCAACATTCTCTACAATTCTATCTTTTCAAAAATCGAAAACACGCATTTTCATCTCCATGGGTATTCTCCATTTGAAGGTTTGAGACCACCAATGGAAGCTCCTCCTTCTTCTTGATGTTTTAAGGTAAAAATAATCATGAAAACTCAACCTTTTCTAGCCCTGTTGGCAAAACGAAATTTATGTTGAACCCTAGCCTTGTTTTGTGTTCCAGCCGACTTTGGCTTCTCCCATGGGCTAGGAACTTCACTCTCTTGCTAACCAAAGACCCCACTCATTGGTGGTAAGGTAATGTCTTTCTAAACCCTAAAAATAACTAAATTCTAGGGTTAGTTGTGAATGAATGATAAGTTAGAATTGTGTGTTGGTATGGGCTGTAGCATTGGAGTGTGGACTACATTTGGAACGAGAACAAGAAGGAAAGGAAGGAAAAGAAAGAAGGAAGGAAGAGAAGAGAAAGAAGAGAACAAAAATCACAAGGTAAATGTCTTACCGTGAGTTAGGTTTGTATGGTGTAGTGTAACAGTTTTGAGTATTGGAAATGAGTAGTGTTTATGGAATGAGTAATAAGTATGTTGTGGTATAGTGAGGAAAAGTAATGTAACAGTTTCGAAGATTTTAAATGATGTTTGGAAAGCTTGGGAAAACTTTGGGTAATGGATATGTATGTGCAGGAAATCATTGTGTATTAGTGAAGTTGGAGTGTGAGTATTAATATCTTGAATAAACAGGTTGTGTGAATGAGTAATGTGAGCTAATATGTATGTGGGCAGTGTTAAAAATATAGGGGAACCTCTGCCCAAATTTGTATGGAAATAGGAGGACTTAGTGTGTAAGAGGAGGAAACTACCTTGGTAAAAATCAGGCATATTTGGAGAATCAAAAGCGAGTGGTTTAACACCTTGAAACAGATTGGAAGAGAATTTAAGTATTAGGATGGAACTAGGATTGAGGTAATGCATTGAGGATGTTAGGAGTAGCATTAGTAGAGGGAGTATTGAATGGTAAGGGGTAAAGGGGAAAGGAAAAAACCTGTAGAAATCGTTGAAGAAAGAAAAACTGTAACAGTGGAGAAAAACTGACAGTGGAGTGTATTTGTAACAGATTTGGATAGATATGGTTTGGGCTAGTTTAAAATGCTTAAACAAAGTTAAAAACATACTAGATTATATGTGGAAATATTAGGGAAGAGATTGGTAGAAGTTTGGAGTTGAAAAAACTCAAAAACTCATATATGTTACAATACTGTAACTAGTCCGGGTTTGCAAACCAGCGCACAAACCCGGACTAGCCTAAAAACACGACAGAAAGTTTTTGCAAGGGATGGTCCGGGTTTACAAACCAAGACACTAACCCGGACCACCCCAAAAATACACCCGAGAGATTTGCAAAGGAATGGTCCGGGTTGCAAACCAATCCCCAAACCCGGACCACCCAAATTTTTCACCCGAGAGGAATAGCAGTGTATGGTCCGGGTTTGTAAACCCAGCCCTAAACCCGGACCACACATAATTTTCAACCGAGACTGAACAAAACACCATGGTCCGGGTTTGTAAACCCGGACACTAACCCGGACACCCCTAAAAACCTCCAGAATGTGTTCTAAAGCTATTCTAAGGTAGGGTAAGGATGGGTAATGATTGCATAAGATGCTTAAGACATAATTAATGATGTTTAATGGTCATTAAGGCTATAAACAAGCTTAGAAAATAATTGTAAGTAAGTAACTTAAGTAAATGTATGCAAGTAACAAAGAGTTAGAAGTATAAACCAGGAAACTTTAGGAAAGTAATAAGTAAGGTTAATTATGGATAATTAACCATCCAACTGTATGTATGTGATAGGATTCAAATAGTTGAACACCGAAGGGAGTCGGTGAGTCCAAAGTCAACGGTGTGAAAAGGTATGATTTCTTCATGCCCTGTATCCTAACCTGGTTACCCCGATTTGTGTGCTATGTGATCACCAATAAGATAAATACACGAATCGGACTTTTATTGCACTTAATTGTGTTTGAACTATTTTGTTCTTGATTGTAATTCTTGAACATTTAGTTTGTATAATTCATGAAATGTATGATGAGAATGAAGGGTATGTGTACGTAATGTGTACTTGTGTATTGTATGGATGTATGAGAATGATGTACCGACTTCTACTAATTCCTAACAATCTAACTCCTAACATGAGTAATGAGTAAATGGAATGAGTAGAAGTCCGATATAGTTCGGCCACGCGTGAGGATAAGGAAACACAAGAGGTTGGATCCGAATCCTGGCTGTAATCTTTCCATGGACCAATTCCCTTGAATGGGTAGCATCCTGGATTAGGGGCCACCCTAAAGCCCGGTGGTGGGATGTAGTAATCCCTGCCCGGAGGTCATACCGACTTAACTGGAAGTAAAGTATGTAAGAAGTAAGTATTGCATGTGTATTGGTCTTGACTATTGTAAGTCATTGACTGGAGCAAAAAGTATTGAACACCCGACTAACCCGGGTGTGTAATGAAGCTAACTGGACCTTTGCAGTATTGGAGAATTGTATCTCCGTATGCGTATTGAGTATGTAATGAGTATGTATGTGTATGTGTATTCTGGAAGATGGTAAGTAAGTATTGGTTGACTCGTATTTGTCTTCCAAGCATGTGATGTACTGTGCGTATATGTATACCTTGAGTAGTATTGTAGTATCGTGAATGAAAGATGTATGTATGTGTGTATGTATTGCAAAATAAATTGCATGTATTCGACCAAATGGTCGGCGTACCCTCGCTAGTACGCGGGGTATGCGGTTATCATATTCAGCGTAAGCTGACCCCTCGGGGGAACATTTTAGTGTGCAGGTACCCGGAGCGGATACGTCGAGTAAGGGACCGGTGGCACGCCTGGTATTTAGAAGAATCGAGTTGTGAGAATGGGTAGTAGTAAAGTGACGCCTAGTGAGTATGTATGATTTGGGAGAAGTATTTTATTGATTTGGAACCTAGTAACTCGGTATGTGTAGAGTATTATCTTGTACTGAATTGTGGAGCATTGTATCGAATGGAGTATTGTAGTATCCAGTATGTAATGAGAGTATGTATTGTATTGAGTAATACTCGGATATTCCGGTCCATCAGACCGATGTTGTATGTATTAGTAGCCTTGTTAGTCACGCGGGTGACTAACGGCATTGTACCACCCGCCGTTGAGTATGAATGTATCCGCTGCGTGACTACGAATGTATAAGGAGATTGGACGGTAATGATGGTATTAGCGATAGGGGTGTTACAAAAAGATGACCTTGTGTTGTTTGGAAAGGCTTCCCCCAGCCAAATCAGGTTAATGTGTGATTGTGTAAATGATTTCTGTATGGCTTCTGGCCAGGCTGTAAGTCTAGATAAATCTTCTTTACTTCTGTCCAGAAACTTGAGTGATGAGAGGGCCAGAATCCTGAGTTTAGAATCTGGCATGACTATATCAAAAAAATTTGGGAGATACTTGGGTGTGTTCCTTAAACATGACAGGATTGCCGATTGTAATCATAATGCTCTAGTCTCTAGGATCAGGAGTAGACTGGCTGGGTGGAAGTGCAACAGTCTTTCCATGGCTGGTAGGGTATGTTTAGTTAAGAGTTGTGTTGCATCGATTCCCATCTATACTATGCAGTGCCAGATTCTCCCCAATAAAGTTTGTGATAGAATTGATAAGTTGTATCGTGATTTTATTTGGGGGCATGATGAGAATAGCAGGCAGTTGCATGATATTGGTTGGGATGTTATTTGCAAGGGAAAATTTGAAGGGGGCCTTGGGATAAGGAAGACTAGACTGATAAATTATGCATGTTTTGGAAAAAATATGTGGAATTTAATTAGTAAGCGCCAGAGTTTTTGTAAAGAGATGTTGTTACGAAAGTACCCGAATCCTGCCTCCTGCAAAGGGTCTGTTAACTGGAGAAATATTCAAAAGTGTGCTAGTATGCTTCAGGGTGGGCTTAGCTGGACTGTTAGTAATGGGAAAAGGATCAAGTTTTGGCTTGATTGTTGGTCTGATAACCGAAATCTGTTGGATCAGGCAATTTGTGAAGTTCCTGAGGACCACCTAACTTTCTCTATTGCTGATTATTGGTTTGATGACACAGGTTGGCTTTGGGAAAAATTTGAAAAGTTTCTTCCTACTGATGCTCTTAATATTATTAGTGGTTTTACTGTCTTCTCTGATGGTGAGGATGATTTTATACACTGGAAGTTTGAGAATAATGGTAACTATAGTGTGTAGTCTGCATATCATTTCCTCTCCAACAGAAGCATAAATTGTAGTGCGATCAAATCTAGTTGTAGTAAATCCAGCATTTTTAATTCTATCTGGCGCTTGCAAGTTCAGGAGAGAATAAAAATCTTCCTGTGGAAGCTCTGCCATGGTAAGCTCATGACCAATTCGAGAAGGGTTGAGATGGGTCTATCTTCTGATTGTTCTTGTCATTATTATGGTATGAATGAAACGGCTATACACATTCTCCGTGACTGTCCAATAGCGAGAAGGATCTGGAACAGAGTTCTGTTCAATAGATCTCATACTGCATTCTATGGTAAGAATTTTGAGACCTGGTTATCAGAATGCTTATTGGGTTCGAGCTCCTTTTTGATGAAAGGCAAGGGGCCTGTTATATTTGCTACTATTTGTTTTAATCTTTGGAATTGGAGAAATCTGACAATTTTTCAGAATGTGCAGGGTACCTATTTATCTTTTAGGCAGGTGGTATTAGCAGTGGCACAACAATCCCGGCCTTGGAGAGTTGGAAGAATACCCAAGGCTGCGCACCTGCAGCAGATTGGTAGTGATCATCAGCAGAGGAGGAATAGATGGATTCCTCCTAATGTTGGACAACTTAAAATCAATATTGATGGAGCTTTCAATTTGAATGCAGGAAACGCGGCTGCTGGAGGGGTTGTTCGAGACCACGAAGGAAGATGGATCATGGGTTTCATAACCTCGTTCAGTAGAAGAAATGTCTTGCATGCTAAGGCCATGGCCCTGTTGACTGCAATCAAACTAGCTAAGGAGAAGAGGTGGGAGCACGTCCTGATCTCTTCGGACTCTTCACTGCTGGTGGATTATTTTAAGCAGTGCCCTGAGCATTTATCTATCCGGTCTCTCCTCTTGGAATGTATTAGTATGGTTACTCCTGGTTGGGATTTGAGGTTTGTCTTTGGTCCAAGACAGACCAATAAAGTAGCTGATGTGTTAGCTAGATTAGGTGTTAATAGGGATCGTGGCTTATACATACTAACTGATCCCCCTGGTTGTATCCGTCTATTGATGGAAGAACAGAAGTTACAGTTTGATGAATAAAATTGAGGCTCGCCCTCCCTCTTTCGACCAAAAAAAAAAGAAAATCCACCACCTCAAAGGTTCACGCTTGTCATAAGACAACGGACCATAGGTCCACGGTCCTTTGGGTACATTTATCCAAGACCTCAAGGGTTCATGTCGGTCATGAGATAAAGGACACAAAGTCTACAGTCCCTTGAGTAACCATTCCACCTCACCATATGTTCTTAAGTCTACACACCCCCTAAAGATACTTTGACCAATAGAAGTAGATCATAGTGGCTTAAACCGCAATTCATTGGTAGTGGCGCACAATCATCAGTGTATCAAGTTTATATATATTTCCAAGAAAACTCCCCTTATCAATACCAGCAAACAATCAATAACACCCAAGTCCACAATATCACCTCAGAAATCCCCAAATCATCCACCCATGTTCAAGTCAAGTATAAACTTCACCAAGGTAATCAATGGTAGTACACAACAACTTACCTAAGCCCTGTTATAGTCACTGCTAGAAATCATCGTCAAGATACTCAAAACTTTAGAAGAACAAACCAGAAAAACTTCAAGTTACTCTGAATCGAATTCGCCTAAACAACAGAAGAACGTCTCGCTATAGATATTGTAGAAGAGAAGAAAAGATGGAGGAGATGTCTATTTAAGTTTGAACGCACGAGGAAGTTACAATTTACGGTTCTCAGGAGTAATTAGGGTAACTACAAGATCAAAGAAGTGTTTATATGAGCGATAGTTATAAAAAGATAAGGTGAGTTAGTAACTCTTCGAGTTGACACACACGATTTCTACTTCAATAATTAATGAAATCGTCTTTTGAAGAGGCGATTGGTTTAGGGAGTGTTATTTTAGAAATTAGTTTCAAGAGGAGGTTAATAGACATATTAATTTTGAAAAATGGCTTATCTTGTGAACTTTTTTCTATATAATCGTTTGTGGTCAATTATTTGGTCAACTATCAGATACATATATTAGAACAAACTAAATAATAAATGATAAAATTGACATTAAAATTGATCTCTGGAGTTTCACGGAAGTCTCTGACGTGGTATTTTTTAAAAGCAAGACATGATACTACAACTTTTTATATTAAACGTAACTTAAAATATATCAACATCAAATTTTAAATATTTTTTTGAAACTTGTGATTGAATAATTTTGAAGCCATTCAATTTATGCAATTAGAATAATAGAAATTAGTTTTTACTTCAAAGAAACCGTCAAATAATGCGTCTTAAAATCTGAGCTTATATAAAGTAAACATGAGTAAAATACTTATACATTATATTTATTGTTACAATCTTAAATAATTATATTTTTTTAATGTCAACTAAGTAAAAGAAATTAAGTTAGTCAAAGTATATAAAATTTTAAGATGAATCTGAGATAATGAGAATTAAAAAAACAAAATTAATATAACAACATACCTATATAAATGATAGATTGTAAAATATAATTAGTCAACTTCAAACCCTTTAATTACATGATTAAAATACAAAATAATAGACATTAAAAATATTAAAACATATATATATATATATATAATTTATCTAACATCTCTTCTATTTAATTTGTTTATGAAATTAGTAAAGATATGAGGAAACTAAAAATAGAACTTAAAATATATTATTCACTTAAATTTTGGTGAAATGAATATATACTGTGACCACACTTTCCATCTTATTTATTAACTTACATTTTTTTTTACTTTTAAGTAATTAGGGGGTTGTTGTTGTAGGGTAATCAGGAAATTTCTTGTGTTTATTTTTTTTGTCAGTTTCTTTTTTTCAGGAAAGAGAAAGGGAACGGGATTACCCTAAAACCCTCTATGTTGATTCTTCACCCCTACTTGGGAATGAAATCCCCTTTCCCCAATATACTTTGACCGACAACATATGACCATTGACTGATGACTAATGACCATTAATTGATGACAAGTGAATGTTGACCGGCAATTAGTAACCGTTGACTGATAGCCGGCAACCGTTGACCATTGACCGGCGGCCGTGTCCGTTATGTATTTCATTTCCCCAACCAAACACAAACAACTGGAAAATCTTAGGAAATTCTTTTCCATTCCTCTCAATTTCTTTCCTGATTCCATTCCGTTTTCCACCGCTTAGAGTTTCCCTGATAATCTCTTGCTACTCTCTTCGTCTCACGTTTGTTGCCGGCTTGCAAAACACAAGAAATCCTGCATTTGTATTAATGTAGGTGTGGTTAACTAATCTCAAGTTACCATGTGAGCTTGGGTCAGTGATTGGTCTAGTTATAATATGACACTTGTCCCAATTTATTTTGAAAAGTAGATTAAGCTTCTTAACGTGGAGAACGAACGAGACCTTAGAGCAACATCCCCTACTTTTTTTTTACTTTTTTAGTTTCTAGTAAGAGCAACCACAGCAGTGGTTCTTACCAATTTCTTACTGACACATCAAAAAAAAATAAAAGGAAATGATTATGAGGTATAGGGTTCTTAACTAATGGTGGCCACGGTTCCGGGGCAGTTCCGGTTCCGGAACTCTGTATTCGCTTCAGATTTGCTCAAATCAACGGTTCCGACCGGTTCCGGAGCGGTTCCGGTTTCGGTTCCGGTTCCGGTTTTGGTTCCGATCGGTTCCGGAAAGATTCGATCGGCTCCAGTTTCTTCGTTTTAACTCCGATTTTAGATCCGTTTGCGCGCACACGTTGCTCTTTTCGTCCACTTTACTCATAGCTAGGTTATTCCTCAAGTTTATAATCTTAAATGTGTAAGAACCAAATACTTAAATTTTTGAGTAAATTACTCAAACCCCCTTCAGGATTGTGCATAATACATTAACCCCCTTGTGTTTATCATAATTATTGGTAACCACCTTGAGGTTACGATATCTCTGACTATGAGCCCCAAACTATAACTTTATTATCAAAACGTTAACTACATGCTAACCCTTCAGCTTACTCACATTATTAATGCCAACTTGGACAACAAACTACTTACTAACTACTCAATTAACGTTTTAACTCTCTCTCATCCCAATTCAGTTGCATTTTCGAGGTAGGGTTAACATTTTTCGGACAATAAGAATGCTGATTAAGCAGTATTTTTTGTCCAGCATGTCATTAATAATGTGATTAAGTTGATGGGTCAGCACGTGGTTAACGTTTTGATAATGGAGTTATAGTTCGGGGGCTCATAGTCAAAGATACTGTAACCTCAAGGTGGTTACCAATAATTATGATAATCACAAGGGGTTAACTGTATTATGTCAAATCCTCAAGGGGGTTCCAAGTATTTACCCTAATTTTTTATTGAATTTGCGAAAATTAAAGAGCAAAGCGGATTTTATTATATGATTCACTGCCTCGTTAAAACCTTATTAGGTAAAAACCCATTGGGGAAAACCCTAATAAGGAAAAAGAGTACAACTACTAATAGGTTACATGACTTCAATTTGGAAGTCTTAAAAGATTACCTGGAAAGAAAGTAATACTAATACATTCTAAAAGTTTACAATACAAAATAGAAGTCCTAAGTGGTGTTGTCCCCATTCGTCTCGTACCAATCATCATGTTGCCCCTCATATTGCAATGCGTGTGCTTGGCATCTCAGCTCGGCTAAGTCCCAATCATACTTCTCAACACAAACCTTGATTGAGTCCGGTGCAAGGCTTGATCTCTTTTCATCCAACACTCGTTTGCCCGCACTAAACGCCGACTCTGAAGCAACGGTTGATGCTGGAATTGCTAGTATATCTCGAGCTATCTTTGCAAGGATGGCGAACTTGCCTTCATGTGCTTGCCACCACTTAAGAACATCTATATCACCTTCATGTGCTTGGCCGGTTCTGGGGCGGGGTTCCGGTTCCACCGGTTCGGTTCCACGGTTCCGAATCCAACGGCGAATCCAGGAGGTTCCAAGCGGTTTCGGTTCCGGTCCGATTCGGTCCCGAATCTCAAAACTTGTATTTGGATTCGATTCGTAAAGGGGCGGTTCCGGTTCCGAATCGGTTCCGGCCCGGTTCCGGTTCCAATCGATTCCGGGTAGAACCGAATTCGATGACCACCATTATTTTTAACTAAAAACACATTTACATTGAAAGAGAGAGAGTGTGAGAGAGTGAATAAAATATAATATACTATAAGAAATGTCTTGCTTTTTGGTGCTGTGATGCCGCGGATGCTCTAAGTGGTCAACCGGTCTACTTTAAGCTGACGATCGCTTCGCAATAAGCCAGTAGTACCTTAACTGACTGGTTGGGAACTTAGGACCCCGTGGAAAGGTTGAATTTTAATCCCGGCTTCCCTCTCACGCTTCTCCTGTGCTCTTGAACTCCCATTCGTACAATTCGGGGTACAAGGAAAGTATGGGAGATTCGATGGAGATATTAGGATCGCAGGCGACAGGGATTGAATCCCCGATCAAGCTCTGCTCTACAGGGACTGATGACGGAGATATTTGTATGGACATTGATCCTCCTCTTTCCAGAAAATGGTGCCATGCTGATGATGACTGGAGGAAGGCTATAGAAAAGGTAGTCCCAGCTGTAGTGGTCTCCGAACTACTACTTGCCGAGCCTTCGACACCCAGCTCGCCGGCTCAAGCAGCGCCACCGGATTTATCGTGGATAAGCAAAGGGGCATCATACTTACTAACCGTCACGTTGTCAAGCCTGGTACCTTTCTACTTTATTTGTTTTAGTTATACTACGGGAGAGACTGATAACAACGGGTATGTATGCTTGACTTTGAGTGCGCAACTTACGGGTGTTATTCTAAATTAGCCACCGAACACTTGCAAGTAAAGTGACTTGAAATTTGGAGTTTTGAACTCTTGGTTTGGACTGGAAGTATCCTAATGAGGGCCTTATCAATCTAGAAATATTCTTTTACCTCTCCAGGTACTTAAAGAAGAATTTTTTTTTTTCGATCAACAAAGAAGAAAATTTAATTAGCTATGCTGTGATTCTTTACAATATTTTATCCCCGATTCACAGGGCCCCGTGGTAGGCCGAGGCTGTTTTCCTGAACCGGGAGGAGGTTCCTGTCTACCCTATATACAGAGATCCCGTGAGTGTTGTTATCCTCTCTCGGGTGTTCAGCACATTTACTTAGCCTGTCTTTGATAACCAATAGCAAAACGAGCCCATTGATATCCGGGTTTTATTTTTCAATTACAGTTATGGGTGCATTTCTTTCATGATCTTTCGTCTATGATCATGCTAAATTATTATCCTTGTAAGAGATAGAGTTTAGGAAGAAAAATAAATCTTGGAACTGAATCATGCAACCTTAAGAACATAAAATATCTAAGCTAGTTCACTTTCGTCCATGAGATTTGGTTTGATTGATTAGAGAAACTTAGGCTTGTACAGTTGTACTTATAGTTATTTCAGTAGTGACGAGTATCAGGAAAGTACGTAGGTGCTTTTTTTCTAAGATCTCTGTAAGGCGCTTGAGGATAATATCCCTCCGTGGCTGGATGACAGTAACTGGAACCTCATGAAATGGCTGTCTAAAACCTGTTTAAATATCTGGTGTAGAAACTCTAAGGGCCTAATCAATCAAATCAATTTGTGGCTTCATCTCATTTTGACCTTGAGAACTGACAGATAGATTAGTTGCTAGGGCTTATGAACTGCATGCTAATTTAATTCCCTCTTATTAGGGTGGCACAAGCAAGTGTACAGACTTCACACCACGCGGTATAATAAACTTGCTTCTTTTTAGCTGCCCGTCTCTGTCACTTGATGGCAGTTGATAAAACCTAACAGCTCTTCCAAGGAACTGAAGAAAGCTATAACCAAACTAGCCCTAAGTTTATAAGGCTACCATCTACTTCCTTAAGGGAAGACAGAGCTCTGAGTAATGTTATTCCTTTTGGAGCTAGGTATATGTGATTACTATATTTGTGAATGCCTTTTTGTAACATAATGCCTGCATAACTTTAATGCAGCTTGTTTTTCTGGTAAAACGTGTTGATATATTCAGTTATGGAGTATTAGCAAGTTATAGAATCAGTTAATCATTTATTACTTGGTCTCTACTTTGAATTCAGCTACGGTTGCTTCAAAAAGTTTACTAACTCCCCTTCTCGTTTGCAATCTAATAGGTGCATGACTTTGGCTTCTTTCGCTATGATCCTAGAGCAATTCAGTTTCTTACTTATGAGGAGATACTTCTAGCACCAGAAGCTGCTTGTGTGGGACTGGAGATTAGGGTTGTTGGCAATGACAGTGGGGAGAAGGTAATTTCACTAGTTACTTGTGGCTCCACCAAGAAACCTTTGGAACTAATTTTTAAAAGAGTCAGTTTAAGTTGACCAACATATCAATAAATCAGCTCATTTTACTTTCATTAGTATTCATGATTCTGTTTTTGGAGCTAAAAAACAGTTCAAAATCCATAACCGGCATGGCCCTTATTATTGGAAGTGGAACTGGTTGTATTCCAAATTTGGGCCAATTCCTACCTTAGACTGGTTTTGGTTATGAGCCATTCTTGATTTGGGGCTGTTTCAGTTTCATATAGATTCAATCGTGAAAATAATTGGGGTCTATACTTGAATTTTACATTGTAAGTAACTTTCCATTTCAGTATTTTTCTAAGCTGAAAATTGCTATATTGCTGAACCATTTGTTCTTTAGGTGTAGCTATACTGCTGATGTGTGGAGAATAGTGTGGAACCATTTAGGAGCCACTAGTGCCTCTAGAGTTTGGACTAGATTAGTAAGATGGGAGTAGGGTGAGTAGAAGATGGAAAACTATACTTCTCTTGTTTACAACTTATGGAGAGAGAGAAAGGAATGGTAGGATTTTTCAAAATCATTTTTACAGCACAATTAAATCATAAAAAAAAAAACAGCACAATTATGTGCAAATCTTGTATTTAGAAAGATGATATCTGCAGCTGATAGGTAGTAAAGAATTTTGGGGATGTTGTGATCCTTATACTATACCCTAGTTATTGAAAATATGGTCCTGCTATAACCTATATGATGCCAACATGAACAGGATTACGTGTCTGATTCTCTGGTTCGATTGCTTAACGAGAAAAATTATGTTTTAAAATGTAAGAATGTAACAATTTTCATGGGAGAATCACATCTTCAACCAAAATGATGTTTTCGGCACTTACTGTACCAACCAGGGGAGGTGTTCGTGTAGCTGTACTGTAAAAAACTTAGCCAATTTCCGGAGCTCAGGGTTCATTGTATTTTTTGGTAAGGATGATTCTCTTTCTTATACATCTTTCTGATGTCTTTCGAAATTGGTTTTGTGTTCGTTCAATATTTGACTTTGGTGGTCAATCCTGATATGACTGAATTTGAAGTGCGTGGGTAAGAAACATTGTTACAGATTTGCCCACTAATTATATGATTTGATCTGGCAGGTGTCTATTTTGGCTTCTACTTTTTCTTTTAGGTGATTGTAAATGAAAATTCTCTTGTCATATTATTTGTTCCATTATTCTTTTATCTCTTATATTCCATTCTTTATCATTAGCTTGTACTGTAAAACTAGACTATTCTCATTTATTTATCATATATTAATGACTATTTGTAATTTATCTTCATTCTATTGTAATATTATATTAATGATCAAATATTAGACTATTTATCTATTTCATCTATAATGATTAAGTTACTACACATTTATATTTGCTATATGTTATTCTCAAGATTATCATCTATGGTCATATGGGTTAATCTGTTATACTTTTATATGAAATTATTACAACATCAAGTTATAAATCATTAATCATATGACTTAAAGAATTGTCAGATTGTTCTTAAAGATGTTGCTGGCATTGGTATTCTTGCTCGTTTAGATGAGATGCTCCTCATTATAAAACTGGTTGCTATCTATTATCTTTTTTAAAAATATTTGGTAAGTGACTTACAGTACTGTGTGAAACATCTTGTCTTACAAGACTGAAAGAGTTCTTTTTGTGATTGATGCAGGGCTGGATACAATGACTTTAATACATTTTACATGCAAGTAAGTACATTGCAAACTAGGGACTTAGACATTTATCCTTTCAATGCCAATTAAGTGTCTAACTCAATATTGTAAGCTATTAATCAGTTTGTTTGCTTAAATGAGCTCAAGATTCTGATGATAATTGTCACACGTTAAAATAGAAATATAACAGTAGATGACAGGGTCTCAAGTCACTTCTCTCGTTTCTTCTATAACTTTGCAGGCAGCATCTGGAACCAAAGGTGGTTCAAGTGGCTCCCCAGTTATCGATAGGCTAGGGCGTGCAGTAGCCTTGAATGCTGGAGGCAAAACATCATCAAGTGCATCTGTTTTTTCTTACCTTTGGAACGAGTGGGTAGTGTTGTGTGCTTGTGATGCGCTTACCCTATGATTGAAATTAAAAGTACAATACTTGCATGTTGTACTTGGAATGATCATATTGACTCATTTGCTAAAGAACCTTATCATACTTTGGTTAATAGTTTTAGGTTGAGCGAAAAGTTTGTTTCTAACCTTTCTAATATCTTCTTCCATAGTATACTAATATCTATAAGTAACATGATTTGATTGACTGCATCCTCCTTGGTAGCCTGGATAAAAAGTCATGACAATGTTTAGCTTCCTTATAATTATTCTCTATCAGGAGAAAATTTGCACTTGTAAATGCTCCTGAATTTTCTCGTTTTGATTTGAATTGTTGCCAGTTAATTGTTTAAGGAAAAAAAATTTCGATACATGCAGTTCTTTGAGGTTAATTTACTGGCTTAAACATAGTTGCATGTTGAAACAGGTTGTAAGAGCATTGGGATGCTTGCAGAGGAGCATAGACTTATCTCCTAATAAGGGTCCCACTCTCTCAATCCCTCGTGGCACCCTTCAGGTTTGTTTTAATTTCTACTCTTGACTTCTGTGCGGGCTCATATTCTTTCTGTGAGCATGTATGCATGTTACTTTTGTGTTGATCTGCTGACTGATTTATTTTCTAATGTTTTGTTATCATATTTATGGTGTTTCCGAAGATACTTTGACCTACTGGATGATCAATTTCTATTGCTAACCACAATTTTAAGATTTTTGAGTGGATTTATGTTCTTTTTGGTTGGTGAGGCTTCACATTTGTTGATCTGCTAGTTTATTTAGAAAGAAGTTAATTTCCCCTACTGGAATGGGACGTGAACCATTATTTAAGACAAAAATAAACTTTGGTGACTAGTGTGGTCGGCAATTTGGTTATATTCTTCTACTGAAGGCTTGGACCTTGGATTTGAGTGATCTTGGCAGCTAAGCCTTTCTGTAATGGTGTCCTAAAATTATGTCTTTGGGTGTGCTTGGGAAATGTCCTCCCTTTCCTATGAGCTTTAAGGAGTGTTTATTGTGTGAGCTGGCTTTGTAGGCTATTTATGTCATTTTGAGAAGTCACTAGGCCTTGAACAAGATTATCTGAAAACAGTCATTCTTTGATAAGTGAGGATGCCTTGGTATTTATTTGAAGAACATGCAAATGTGTTGGTACCCTCTGTTGAACCTTTCAGATATTTCTGATTTTAGCTTCTCATGTCTCCTTCTGTTTCTGTTCATGTTCTATTCTTTTCTAACCCCAGCTCATCACCATTCTGATTTGCAATAATTTTATTTTTTTCAGGTCACCTTTGTCCATAAAGGTTTTGATGAAATTCGTAGGCTTGGTCTTCAGAGGGACACTGAACTGGTATGTCATTTTTAAAAGTGATCCTTCTAGGTATAGATTGCTAATTGCTTGATTTGTTTGTATGGTATATTGATTTTTGTGCTTTTACTTGAATAGATGGTTCGTCGTGCTTGTCCACATGAAGAAACCGGCATGCTCATCATTGATTCAGTGGTCAGTAATGTTTATGCCTTGAGGAAACTACTAGCTTTTTTATTTGTACTCCTACGGAATTTTTAAACGTCTTGGGTTGTGGCAGGTGCCAGGCGGCCCAGCATATTTGCATTTGGAAACTGGTGATGTGCTTGTACATGTGAATGATGAGGTGAGATATTCATAGATAAAACAAGTTTGATTTCCATTAAATTAATATGCGATGAATTTTCTCTAGTTAGGTGAAGATACTACAACCTTAACAATTGAGCATAAACTTACAATTCTATAAACTACAGCACGTTTAATAGCACATAGATGATGTTGTATGGTTTTTTTTTTTTTCATATTGTTGTACAATCGAGTGAATAATGACCGAAAACGAGAAAAGAGAGAACAAAGGTGTGGAAACTCGTTTTAGGGTTCCAAATTCGTAAGTGTAAGAGCGGCTTACTACAACCCTAAGAACACACATCTAAATAGAGACATACTCTTCTCAAAAGAAAAAACCCGATATGGGCCCAAAGCCCATACCGTACTATACCGCGGGGGGCTTCGCCCCCCGCACCCCCCCAAATGATGGGCCCCCTGTAATTGTAAGCCCAGCCCACAATAGATTTTAAGTCAATTACAATACATATTTAGAAATTATAGTTCAAACATGGTACTAGGTGGAGTTTGGGTATTGGTGGGTGCCTTGCTAGTTATTTTGTTGATCATGAGACATATTTTAGAATGCCAACATGTTTTAGGTTTTTTTAATCAAATGTACATGAGTCATGAGACAGTTACAAATCATTACTAATAAGATTAGAATATTTATTGTGCTATGTGACTCTTAGAGGTGTTGATTCTATCTACTACTATTTGCTTATGCAGGTTCTGACCCAGTTCCTAGACCTAGAGACTCTGCTTGATAACAGTGTAAACCAAAAGGTAAAGTTTCATGTTGAGAGGGGTGGCTCTCCAATCACGCTAGAGTTGGAGGTCAGATTACTAATCCTACTCTTATTTCCTAGATTTCTTGCAACAGTCATGTGACTAGGATCTATAAGAAATTTGAAGTGCAATGGAAAAGTTAGATACTATGCCTAGATTTACTAATTTGCTTGCACATCATATGATGGTGAGTTATAAAGGTATACTTGAAATCTTAAAATCTTGGAAATGTTATTTTGCACATTTTTATCAAACAAGTTAGATTTTGTATAATCTAATATAGTGAAGGCTAACTTTGACATAACCTTGTGGCAATTTATGGTTTCTGTATATTCCATTTCTTATTCAGAGTTTGTAAAATCTTAATTTCCCAGGACTATGTTTTTGTTGAATGTCTTTTTCTAACTGCATCAGGTTCAGAATTTGCACTGCATAACTCCTGACCACTTTCTTGAAATAAGTGGTGCAGTAATCCATCATCTCTCTTACCAACAGGTCTGTCTTACTTTTCTCTCTGAATTACATTTTTGTTTGTTACTGTTTTTTGCATCTTGAGTTTCTATGTTAGGTTGCATATTTGCACAAGTTTATGTGATACTCATTCCATGAAATAGAAACAGGTGGATATGGGATCTCCTGAGGGTGGATGTCTATGATGTTGAGGTATATCCACTTAGTGTTTAAGCTACCAGGATTCTTGGAAGCATTTTTCAAGTTTACAGTTTCACCAAGGATTACATTTTCGTTTATTCCTCTTTGTGTCCACAGTTACTCCCTTTCTCAGTTACATCCATGTCATAGGTGTTGCTTCTTTGTACTTGCATATTCATTATTTTATAACTTGCTTGTGCTGATGGATAATGGCACTTGGTACCTCTAATTGGAGGAGCCATAAAGTCATGTTTCTACACTCATTGAGTCCGATATCTGACATTTTGTTATTTCTTCCGTTGATATCTTATTCCTAAATCCTAACTAAACTTAAGGGTATTGTTGACTTTGTATCTCAAGGAGTTGATATTCATTCTCATGTTGACCTTGGTCTGTTATTGTCGAACTGTTTCAAAATAGATATTACACGGTTTTTTAGATTGTAGTGTCCACTTCTTTTGTAGAATAATCTTCATCCTAGTCCTAGGTATTATTCTTCTCTTTCAACTTCTAACAATCTTCTTACACTGATTTCTCTTGTAGGCTCGCAATTTTCGGTTTAACTGTGGGGTTGTGTATGTTGCTCAGCCTGGGTATGGTTATTGAAGCCCTTTATCTTGTACCTTTCATTCTGCATCGCTATAGATTGATTTTTGCTTTGGACCCTCTGCATCTTTGTCCTTGCTGCAGAAATAATGTTTATATACAAAGAAGTGAAATAGTCTAGCGGTGCTTTATTATAATTACTTTAAATGTTAATTAATCAATTACTATATTCAGGATGATGTCATTCTACATAACATGTTGTGATGTGTGATCTGGGGTTCCCATCGGCTGGGAAATTTTCTTTCTGCAATATTTTAGATATACTGATTTCGTTTATTTCTTTTGAACTTTATGGAGTGAGCTAATGTCTCACGCACTTGTATCCTAGTATATAGTATTTGTTTGAGTTTAGGCTCTCATAATTTTTGGTACTCTTTTGGAAATTGCATTTACTGCAGTTAGGAAGAGAAAACTGAGGGAAATCTATTACTTCTATTAGAGTAAAAAAATGTTACATATTTATACAAGGAGGAGCTATCTGGATGGAAGCCCAAGAGTCTAAAATGTCTTTTGGGTGTCTAAACTGCCTAGGAAATGGGTACATCTGAATACCTAGTAAAGAATTACCTATATACTTGAACAGGCGCCTAACTATGGTACTTCTACTTCCTAGACTGAAGCTAGTAAGTTACCTATTAACTACAAGGAATAAAAAAATGAATAAACTAGATTGCGACTCTCCAGCCATCCGATACTCCCCCTAAAGCTGGATGGTGTGGTTATGATCCATTCCAAGCTTGAAGATACGTTGGTGAAAGCAGGATTCATGAAGATCATTTGTCAATATATTCACAACCTACTTTTCTGAAGGGACATGTGATTATTCTGATGAGATGTCAATCAATATCAATATGCTTGGTCTTCCCATGCTGGACTGGATTCCTAGCTATCTTGATAGCTGATTGGTTACCACACTTTAGCTTCACTGATCCTGTCGGCTTCACTCGGTCAATATAATCTGGCACCTTAGTTCATATAAGCCATTTGCAGGAGAGTGAAACTCATAATCAAGTGATGATCTAGCAACAACACTGCTTCTTACTTCACCCTATACCTAGTTCTCCAGCCAAAAAACACAATACCCCTAGATCATCTATCGGTCTCTAATTCTTTATAGTCTGCATCAGTGAAGGCTTCCAGAGTTAGATTGGCATCCCTTTTTGATGAAATCCCTTTTCCTAAACTACCTCTAAGGGAGTGAAGAATTCTATAAGCTGCTGTGAGGTGACTCTTTCAGATCATGCATAAACTGACGAAATACAGATGTATGGTCTGGTATCAGACAAATAGATCAATTTCCCACATTGTCTTTCATAATCTCTTTATCCACAACTGGATCATTAAGGGCTGCTCTGAGTTTATGATCAATGAGTGTGCGGGCTGGCATAGTCTCATATACAAGTAGTATAGTTACCCTCAAGGAAATATCCTTTGAGAAGAGGGAGCCACCTCTGTTCCAAGGAAATATTTCGGCTCGGCAAAAGCTTAATTTCAAATCGTGCTTCTATCTATTTATTTAGCTGTTTCTGTTTTTTCATATCTTCACCTGCGACCATGATATCATCCTCACATACAAGTAGTATAGTTACTCTTCCCAAGGAGGAATGCTTCATAAATAAGGTATGATGACCTTGGCTTTGCATGTAATCCACATTTTCAATCAAATTGACAAATCAACCCTTCGTAGCGAGCTTTCTTTCTTTAGTAAATACACTTTGTTTGGTGTAGCTGGAGCAAAACCAGATGGAACCCTCATATTGCTTTTTTTTTTTTAAAAAAAAAATTATAAGTCCCTAGAAGGAAGACATTCTTGTCATCAAACTATGACCAACCAAAAAAATGAACAGCCAGAGATAAAAGAATCCGAACTCTTATCCAGTTTAACAACACGAGCAAAGCTCTCATTGTAGAGTATATTTCCATCAGCTTTTTATTTTAGAGGAAAATCCCTTTAGCAGTGCATATTGTTTCCAGCAGTGTAACAACCCATATGGACAACTTTTTTTTTTTTGACCAGTAGGCTACATTAGTAGCAGTACAATAGGGAGCAGTAACTGCTAGCAAAGGTGTAGTCTGCTAGAATAGCAAGAGCACACAGACAGAAGTAAACAGAAACAAAATACAGACTCCAAGTAAACCAAATTGCAGTACAGACACGAATACTGAGATTAAATGAGGTCCTTTAGGTTGGTGACGGTAAGCAGTCTGCAGGCAGGAAGAGGAGACTTAACAGCAGCTCCTCCCCATTCAAGGATCCGTAACTTGGAAGAATTAAGAACATCAAGCCAATCAATAGGAGTCTGCTCAAAGATGAGCTTGTTGCGGGCATGCCAAATACTATATAAGCAGAACATAAAAGTTGATTTCCAAAGCGTCCTTAATCTGCGATGCGGCAGAAGGTCACACCATCTCGCTAGACTATCCTTCACTGCACAATGCACAGAGCCCTCCCCTCCCCACCATGCCCAGATGTTGGCCCAAAAACTCAGAGTAACTCGGCATCTTAGAAACAGGTGCTCAGCAGTTTCCACCGCCCGATTACAGAAAGGACATAGAACATTTCCCAGAGCAGTGAGATTTAAACCAAAGAGATGGTCTCTTGTGGCCAGGTGCTTATGCAGATAGAACCAAACAAAAATTTCAACCCGGGGGGAGCGCAGTTGGACCAAAAAGATTTATGCCAAGAGATGGCTGGATCAGCAGACAACCTTTTGGCTTCTTGGTAGAACTCTTTGGTAGAATAGACACCATCTTTACCACATTGCCTTATTAATTTATCAGCATCACCCTCGCTGACTGAGCTGGTATTTAATAGCTGCATCAAACGTTCAACCTCCTCAACCTCATAAACAAAAAGCTGTCTTCTCCATCTAAAATTCCACACCCAATTTGTTCCAGTCCACAATCCCAGCTCACCAATTTTTGCTGTTTTGGCTTCACTGATTAGAAAGAGGCGAGGGAATTCCTGTTTCAGCACAAGATTTCCAACCCATGGGTCCAGCCAGAACCGTATTTTCGAGCCGTTTCGGACCAACCAGCTCAGATTTTTAGTGAGAGCGTCCTGCACGGGTGCTTTCCAGGAACTAAGAGCAAAAATTGACTTCCATAGGCCCTTCCTCCTAGAGGTGGACCAAGCTGGATCATAGATAGGCAAAGAAATATCCTGCCCATAAATCGAAGTAACAACTCTTTGGCTGCGCAAGCTTAGCCCATTTCATAAGAGCTATCCCTTTACTCTACCCACTGGACCATAGAAAACGCCGCTGGATTCGCACAATTTCATCAATCACCCTTCTCGGCATAGTGAAAAAGGCTCATATAGTAGAGAGGCATACTGTCGAGAACTGCTTTAGTAAGGACTAGTCGTCCTGCTCTAGAGAGAGTTGAAGCTTTCCAGCAGCTAAGTCTCTTCTCAATTTTAGTGAGGACTAGTTTCCAGGTCTCAAACAATCTGGGATTCGCTCCCAAGGGAAGACCCAAATAACAGGTGGGCAGTTCACCAACATGACAGCCAAGAATGGAAGAGATTCTGGTCTTATCCTCTTCATCAAGATGAGTCCCAAGACCAGGGATTTATTCCAATTTATTTCCAGGCCGGACAGATCAGCAAAAACGGTCACAATCCATTTCACTATCTTTAACTCATTCTCCTCCACTGAGCTAAAAATAATTGTATCATTGCAAACTGTAAATGGGAAATTTGAACTTCGTTTACCCCCACTGAAACTCCTACCCGTCTCCACACTGTATAGCCGAATCCAGTAGACAACTGTTTAACAACCTAGCTCCCAAACCATTCCGACTTGAAAAACTAGCTACTTTAAGTGTTTTGTTCTCACTTGGGCCTAAAAGTGGAAGACCTTTTTGTTGTAGTCAACCTATATGTATCCTTATAAATCATTCACATTTACTACTCATATCCTGATGTGGGATGAGGGATTACAAGCAGCTTGTCCACAATATCCTACACATCAAGACTTTCGTCCACTACTAAAGTTTGGAATGCTTCAGATACAGTTTTAGGTATAGAAATCTCTTGAATCTTGATGACTGAAAGTTTTATGGCCATGAGAATGAGACACTCAGTGGGTAGAGGTGTATTTGGGTAAAGCGTACAACTGTAAAAGGTTTTATGGTGCATTTTTCGATGTCTTTTCTAAGAGCAACAGGCAAGTGAAGGTCTGACTTGGTGGGATGAAAAGAGGATAAAGGGAGTGAAGGATCTCTTACCATAGTCTGATGTCTCTGATTTGTATTCTCAAAACCTTCCTGCAAGGAAAACATCTGAATACCAGATATAATATCTCCTTGTTACTTAATCAGGCATTTAATCTTCATACTTCTACTTCCAAGATGGAAGCTGGTAAGTTACCTATTAACTACAACAAATAAATAAATGAATAAAATTACATTGTGACTGTTGCTGTCCAATACGTTGAATGGGTTAATTTGTCCTATGTGTTATGGAACAATAATTATGCCTTAGGATGAAAATACACTATCTGCAAATTGTGTCGGTTCTTGGTTTTTTCAGTTATATGCTCCACAGAGCAGGAGTTCCTCGTCATGCCATCATCAAGATGTTTGCTGGTGAAGAGATACCATGCCTGAATGCATTGACTTCTGTGGTATCTAGGCTGTCTAGGGGTGCCCGCGTGCCTCTTGAATATGTGACATATACGGACCGACATAGAAGAAAGGTACAAAAGAATTGGCGCAGCAGATTACCCTTTTCATGGGGCCCTTATATATGGATTTTTATCTGATTAATAGCAAAACGTCCTCTGTTTGTTTTATGACTTGCTGTGGAAATCCTCTATTTCTATATCATTATGCATGAAACAAGGTCTAGGGGATGATGTAGCCCGTCATACCTCTTAGAAGGTTGATTTCACAAGCACGGTATGGGGTCTAAATTTGGTCAATTGTGTATAACTGTACCGTAATGATATGTTTATGATGGTACTCAGCTGCGCTCACACATCACTAACAGTAAATGTATGAATGCAAATAATACTTGGTGAAGAAGACGATATATCCATGAGGGGCTACCAAATACTTTTACTGTTTTTAAACTTTCATTATAGCAGATCCGAAGCGATCTTCCTTCAGTATTACTGCTTGTTCTATCGTCTATTGTTGATCCTGTTTAACATTTTGACATATTAGTTATCTTGAAGGTTTGAGTACGGTGTGTCATTTCCTTTGTTTCAGTACGTGTCATTGATGCTTCTGGATGTTGTAGTTCAGCTGTGGACCTCAACCCCTTTTTCACTATATTTGGCGATCATTTGAAGCTATAGGATTCCCTTGAAAAATTAATGATTGTTGATGTTCTCAGACATTTTTATATTTTCTGCAGTCTACACTTGTCACCATTGATCCTCATGAGTGGTATGGCCCCCCGTTGATCTACACTCGTGATGATACTTCTGGTCTATGGACAAAAACCCTGCGTTGCTGCCCAGTTCTCCTTTACTATCTTATGCTACTAGTCTTATTAAAGGGGTTGAGACAGCTCAATCAGATTCCATCTCTAGTTGTGGGATTCAGTGTGCAACAGAAAGTCATGATGATGATGATCTGAAACTTGCTGATGCCACTACTAGCTTGGAGACAGTTGGTGAACATTCATCTGACCACCAACATTCTAAGGGGAGACGGACGTTAATGACAAAAAGGCAGAAGTAGAAAAGTCTTCATCTGCTGATGGAATTGTTTGCGGTGATGGCTCTTCCGATCAAATAGGTGAACAAAACCTTGAGGATTTCTCTAGAGCCTTCAGAAATGCAAGTGTGAGTGATAATGGAGGGGAAAGTGTGGCCGCCGCAAATGCATCTGTTGCTGAGCGAGTCATAGAGCCCACTCTAGTGATGTTTCAGGTATTGTTTGAAGTTTGCTGTTTCCTTCTCGGCATTTCTGTCCCTTTTGTTTTTATTGGATGACTGGTTTATTTATAAGCACTCTAGAATGTAACTGAAGCCGCAAGGCAACTTAATACCTCTGTGTATTTTCCCTATTGCCTTTTGAGCATGGTTTATCCAACTGATTAACCCCATATGTCATTGATGGGAGGCATCGTTTCACCAACTTAATATGTTTATGTCGATTGGTTCCTCACGTGTATCTCTTGTACACGTCATATGTACATTCAGGTTCAGGTGCCTTCTTCATGTATGATAGATGGTGTCCACGCACAGCACTTTTCTGGAACTGGTGTTATAGTTCACCATTCTCACAACCTGGGATTGGTTGTAGTTGATAGAAACACTGTTGTGATATCTGCATCTGATGTGATGCTTTCCTTTGCTGCATATCCTGTGGAAATTGTGGGAGAGGTTGGTAACATAATGGACATTCATAATTGTGGAGCCCAATCTAGCTTTTCCTATCATGTTTTTTGTTATTCATTGCAGGTGGTATTTCTTCATCCATTTCATAACTATGCTATTATCGCCTATGATCCTTCAGCGCTGGGAGCTGCTGGTGCATCAATGGTCCGTGCTGCTGAACTACTTCCTGGTATTAAGTTTCTCCTTTGGACATGTTTTCTTATTTGTCTGATTGATGCGCTGATTTGTTCCATTTTTCTATGCTATTGGCCTTGGGGTATCCTAATAATATGTCTGGTTGAGAGGTTTGATTTATTTGTTTCAACTTTAATCCTCTATTAAGAGCTAAATCAAAATATTTACTTGATTAGGAGAAATCAGGGGGTGATTTTGAAGTGGTTTAGCTAGTAATACCATATAAAAGCATGTATTTACCATGCCAGGTTTAAGTCGACAATCATTTTGTTTGTTTTTTCAGCATTACACGTGAGATAGAAAATATATAATTAATCATCACTTTTTACTTTCCTTTGAGATAATTTGACTTCTTACTGTAAGTTAAGAATGAAAGCTAGAATATGAAATTATTCTGTTAGTTCGTCTCTGTGTGAAAAAAATTCTGTATGTTTATTTGTCATAACAATCTGATATCTAGTAAATAAGTATTGCTAAATTTGCATAAAGTTCAGAACATTGATGTCTGAAATTATACTGCAATTGTGTTACAGAACCTGCGCTCTGTCGTGGAGATACTGTCCATTTGATTGGATTAAGTTGGAGCCTGCAGGCAACTTCAAGAAAGTCTATTGTCACAAATTCGTGTGCTCAATATAGTATCCCGCCAGCTGCTTGCCCGCGATACAGAGCCACTTATATGGAATTCATCGAGCTTGATACAGGTACATTAATCCGTCTATTGTTATTGTCATTAATTGCTGGCTGAGATGTTAATTTGATCATCTTTATGTTGTCTCTGCTCAATCAGACTTTGGTAGCACCTTTACTGGTGTGTTGACTGATGAGTTAGGCAGAGTTCAAGCCTTATGGGGAAGCTTTTCCTCTCAGGTGTGTCTATTTGGGTAGTCTTTTATATATGCTTACCTCTATCCAACTGCTGAATACTGACCAGCTCTCATATTTTTCTTTTGCA
This sequence comes from Limonium bicolor, assembly GCA_023374045.1. NCBI lineage: Eukaryota > Viridiplantae > Streptophyta > Magnoliopsida > Caryophyllales > Plumbaginaceae > Limonium > Limonium bicolor. The sequence goes on along the minus strand of CM041781.1, from coordinate 11,574,601 downwards.
GGTGAACTCTGTAAATCATCGATTTGTCAGAGGTATTCCTATATATCCAATCAATCTAGTGGTCGAGCAAATCCTTTCTGGTGCAAAGGTCCACCACGTCTTATAAACGGCATCAAAAGACCCATGCCACTTGTGAGGGTGTTGGAGGTTGAGATGTACCGCATTCTTCTTTCCAAGGCGAGGAGTTTTGGGCTTAGCGAAGAATGGGTCCAAGTAATTTTTTGCCCACATCTACTAACTAAACTTATGTGATTCGGCAGCCCAAAACAATCATAAAGAAAGGAAGAAGTTTATCTTGATTGATATACAGTGTTTGTTTCAATCACCCTTGTCAAAACTATCTTTTCTGGAGAGCTACTAAATGTTAAATAAAACATATCTGCTGCAGGTTCTCGTTAAGAAAGACCCAATGAGAAAGCAAGTCCTACGTGTCAAAGGCTGTTTTGCTGGGTCCAAAGCAGAAAATATATTGGAACAAGGTGACTTGGTACTCGCAATAGATAAAGAACCTGTCACTTGTTTCCCTGACATAGAATTTGCATGTCAAAACTTGGACAACAATGCTGAAAGCGATGGGAAGCTGCATTTGACTATTTTCCGACAGGTTAAGCATTGAAAATTATGGCTAATTCATGAGCATGTGCATTGCAAAGCCTACAGATACATGTCCTTTTTTCTACATTGATGTATAATGAGGGAAGATAGAAATTCACTATATGAATCTAACAGGGGCGTGAAATGGAAGTTACGGTTGGAACAGATGTAAGAGACGGCTATGGAACAACACGGGTCATAAATTGGTGTGGCTGCATTGTTCAAGACCCTCATCCAGCAGTTAGAGCTCTCGGTTTTCTTCCTGTGGAAGGCCACGGCGTTTATGTGGCCAGGTAACAGGAATTTGATTGTTTTTGGAGGAATTAGATTAGGAAGCCTCGATATAGTAGCATGTTTTGCAACTGAAAAGGATGACATTTTGAAGTCGCTCAGTAAAATAAATTCTCCTTTGATTTGGGTCCATATGTACTGCTGCAAAATATGTGTTCAAGAGAAGCAGTGTCGGTAAATTGAAAATGACAGTAGAATGCTTGATCCAGAGTCTGGAAGAAATATTATTTCAACCTAAGGGTTTAAACCTGCAGTGAAAATTTTGTATTTGCAGTTGGCACCGTGGAAGTCCTGCGGATAGATATGGGTTACATTCTCGGCAGTGGATAGTTGAAGTCAACGGAAACCAACACCCGACCTAGATGCATTTGTCAATGTGACAAAGGTGGTATTTCTAGCTCCTACCTGATAACATATTTGTGTATATGTAAATGTAGCCGACTGTGCTGTTTTTTTTTTGTTGTTTATGATTCTGATATCCCATTCTCCTACCCCTGTGACGTTGTATATTTTTTTAGGAGTTAAATGATGGTGAATATGTTCGTGTGAGACTAGTTCGTTTGAATGGGAAGCCCAAGGTGCTGGCACTCAAGCAAGATCTTCATTATTGGCCGACATGGGAGCTAAGATTTGACACTAATACGGCCTTGTGGCATCGTAAAACTATTAAATCACTAGATTCCATTATTGCTTAGATCTTTTTCTTTTTGGTGAATAGCCCGATCTAGATTGGATACATTGAGACACGAAACGTCGGTTTAGCTTCACACTGTGTTTTGTTATCGACTTAGCTTCTTTGAACTCAAAAGGTGCAGCTTTATGGTATTATAACCGGTTCAAATGTAGTATGGTGTTTTTGGAGCTAATTTATTTTGGTGTAAAGAGTTAGACCCAAACCCAACATGCAAATAATTGGGTTACAAATTTTCAATCCTAGCCAAAAACATATAATAGCATTCAATCAAAGTTTAATTTGTTTTACCAATATTTTCTAAATATATCTTTTTTTTATAGTTTTTTTCTATTTTTCAATCCAAATATATTATAACTTTTACCTGATGTTTGTTAAACTCTTTGAGAGTTGATGACTGTATGGTTTTCATTTACCATAACTAGATTCATGTAACAAAATAATGTTTGATGATCTTGGGAAAATGTATTTATCAAATTGTTGGATGGGTTGAGTAAAGTGTTGTAGTGTTTTTTATATTTTATTATCAGGTATTGAGTTAATAAAAAGTCAAAGTAACATGATAGTATTATACATTTTATTATAGTTTTCAAGAAAGTATACAATTGGTTGGGTTAGGTTCGTGATATTACTTTTAACTCATATCCAACTCAAAAGAATAATGGGTGATCAAATTTCACCAAAAAATTAAACGGATAAAAATCTTAACCCAAAGGGTGGTTTCGGATCAGGTCTATGAGTTGGGTCAAAAGACTTAAAACTATCGGCCTGAGTTATAGTAAGCTTTTTTAACTATTGGTGTTTGTTTTGTTATTTATAGCTAGTTTTGATTGATGTGTGAAATTATAATTCAGTGGATGATATGTGGAAAATAGCCAATACTATGTTACATTTAGTAGTATATTTAGTATTGTATAATTATTTAGTGTAATGTAAGGATTGTTTAAATTAATGTGAAGATTGTTCATATTGATAGATAAAAGGGTTAAATCATTACCATTCAAACCACTTATCACACATGTGATGGAAATTGTAATGTGTTCTATTTTAATGGCCTCAAGCACCCATAGTGCTAATGATGCACAAGATTAGCGTAATCATGTTGAAATTCATATATAAGACTTAAGTGTACATGAACTTGAATCTAACTTTATATTAACTATCGAGAATCCCACACCTCTACTCACACCCATACTTAAAAATCCTAATTTGTTTGTTAGTGGAAGATATTTAGATAATGCAAATTACAAGCCTAGAACTTGAGCAGAAAATTAAAGACAACATAACAAGATCTAAGAACTTAGCAACATGAAAAAGGACGATCAGCCGGAAATCCCAAAGCCTATTGATTAACCTAGATAAGGATTCCAAAATGATAATCTTAACTTCACCATGAAAAATGGATCCACCTTTGAGAGTTGAAGGCTCCAAAGAGAACCAATTAAGACAACCAACTGAGGTCAACACTATCCCGATGGATGGTTGCCTATCCAGCCGACTAGTGATGGATCCTTTGGTGAGGAGTGCATAAAAAGAAGCCTTCCTTGGCCAATTGAGGGAGATGCAACTATGGTGATCCAAAGGTGAAATTAAGATTGTAATGACTGAAACAAGAGTAAATCCAACAAGCAAACAACACCAACCTACTATTTTTGTTTTAGAAGACCTAAAGAACACCATGAGACAATCTAACACGACTACGAAAGGCATAACATTTGATTTCAACCAACTGGGTACTTCGGGCCATATAGGTATCCACAAGGAGCTAGCTACATCAAAAGTACCCAAATACATGTCGCTAGCTGACCAAAGAGTCATACTTCATGGTGACCCTGATCCAAGCTCGTAGTCGTCTGGATACCTTTGAGTCTCTTCGAAGTGCTAGAACCCATATCTGATGAAGAAGATAAGCTGAATCCTTACCCCATTGTCTTCTCTCCAAGTCCCTTAATCCTTGAAGATTTGAACTCATGCCCGGCTCCTCATGCCCTTGTATTCTCTTGCGGCATCCCTTGGAACTATCGTTGGAAGGGCCACGCTCATGATCAGAAGTGTGATTATCATTTGGGCATTCTGCTGCCCAAATTCTATCTGTTCTTTGGGAGAGGAAATCAAAAGTTATACCTTCACTACTAGGCTCGGGAAGAGGAGCATCACAAGGTGCAAAAAATGGCGCGAGCATGGAAGACTTCCGAGCTCATCCACATACCGAATAATTCTAGTCCCTTTGGAAGCGGGCAATGGTCGCTTGAATGAGTAAAGAGGCCACATCAAGAGCAGGTTATGGGCATGTTGACAGTTCGTACTGAGGCTTCCGGATTGCTCAGCCTTGGACTGAGTTCTTAGCGTTAATTAATGTAATGAAAGCGATCTCGATATAGAAGAAAACTCAGCCACTAATATATATTAATAGCATGAAACTCCTCACCTGATCTGTTCAACACCTTGAACAATCACTAACTAATCTATCACTCTTTGAATGATAGTAATACACTCTAATCACGAATAAGAAATCGCTCAAAATACACTCAGTGAGACTCTCTGTAAAAGGGTATAGCTCTCTCGTTTTTCCCTGAAAAAGCGTACCCTAAACTATATCTATACAAGAATATATATACAAAAGGGATAAACGGTGGTTACGTAAACTAACCAAATGATAACGAAAACTAAGGAGGATATATCTTCACAAGACTAGTACCGAGAATAAGGGGAGATAAATCACTCAGAATCTTAACGACTTATAGCAGCATATAATGTCAATACGTGAGCAGCTCCGCTTCTGTTGTAGTCATGAGTACAGGACCGACACTGCATAATTTGTCACACATCAAAAATACAAGTATGTGTCTCCCACATACATTTACAGTTTCCCCCTTTTTTGATGTGTGCAAACCTGATCATGGTGAATTGAAATACCACGTATCATGTTCCCCCTGAAATATAGATTCCCCCTGAAACATAGCTAACAAAATCAACATCCAAGAGTTAAATATTCACCATGTTTCCCTTTTGCGCAATCAAAAATGGTACGGGCCTAGGAACTCACGAAATGTAAAGAAACATACTGAGGAACACGAAATAGCATTTTATACAATTGTAATTGCGGAAAGAGTTTCAGATCATGACAAAATAGCAGGAACGACCAAGTAATAGTTCATAAGAGACAAAAAATAGAAGAAAGAGAGTCTGATATAAGCACCAACGAGAGAAAAGAAAAACGACATCAACAGCCTAGGCTGGTGTGTGCAAAATAGTGGTGAAAATATCTTGCTAAACTATGGGCAGTGAACCCAATCATTGTAGTACAACAAGGGTCGTATCCACAGGGACTTCGTAAGGTTTCTAGCTATTATAGCTTAGTAAAATGGCAAGAGGATATATACAAAAGTGCATAAATGTAAAATAGGGGCTTTGGGTTTTTGGGTTGTAATTGGAGAAATAAAGGAAGAATAAAACACTAAATATCTAATCTAGGATAGGTGAGCTCGGGATAGGATCTTCGCACCGTCACCCTTTCTACCAATTGTCAAACCTCGAACTCATAGCTAAACAACGGGATTTAATTAATAGCCAAATCCAGGTCTATAATCCTAACCAATTTAACGGGGACTGAATGTTCGTTCAAATCCCCAATTCAATCAGAAGCATTAAGCACAAATCTACCCTAAGTGCAATGAGAACCTCATCTCAAAATCAGTGAAAATGGCTAACATTGTTAGTCCCAAGGTTAGGTTTCTATCTCGAATATCATTTTGATAGAATCCACAATAAGCTAAACTAATCGGTAGGCCAGCAACCAATTTAACACATAGATGACAAATTGAGCAAAACCTTAACAAATCCCCATCATGAGCAACAAGTTTAGAAGTCATAACACTCAATAATAATCTTCATTATGCTCAAAGACTAAAATAAAGCACAAAACAGTTCAAGATTCAACAAGGAGTTTTGGGGATTTTTGGGGGCTTATCCAATCCTAGCTACAAGTGAGTCAAGTCTCCATTAAAGCACAAATCAGAGAAAAGGGAGAAGAGATAGCCATAATACTGGAGGGATCTCTGTTGGGGGAGGGGGGCTCTTTCTCTTCTTCTTATTCTCCTTCTTCTTCTTCTTCCTCTTCTTCTTCCTTCTTCGTTCTCTTCTTTTCTATTTTCTCTCTTTAGGCGTCGCCTGGAGTCTGATCCCGAACCCTTCTCTTTCCTCTCTTTTTCTGCTTTTAAAATCTAAAAATCTGGGCAAAATTTTGCGACAGACCGACCCACCCTTGGTCGGTCCGTGGGTCGGTTTTTTTTTCGAGGCCCGAGAATTCGGGGCCGAAAACGCGTTTTAAGTCCACCGCCCCAACCCATGGGTCGGTCGGGGGTCGTTCTATAGGCAGGATAACTTCAAAAATGTTGTATCTTCTTGTTCTAGCTCCGATTTTGAATCCGTTTGGCCCACGTTGGAACTTCATTACTGTAAACTATCTGTGATTCCCCTGTTTAATAATAAATTGTGTAAGACACCAATGAAACATAAAACTACAGGAAAACCAAGCCAGAGTGGAGAAATGAGCATGAAAAGTGTTGATTAAAGATATGAATATACACCCCTAAAAAACGATCATTTAGACATCATCATCTGGAAAACAGAAAAACAGAACAAGGAACATGGGACATGTGGAGAGATTAACGTCGCACCCCAGATGAGCTTCAAGATGTGCCAACCGGCATTCACATCCTTGACTAACGACAGAAGTTCCTCCAACTGGTGCGAAACACAGCCAAGATTTTCTGAGCCAGCTTTAGGTGGCTGTTTAACAATCCACCAATTCCCAGCCAGGCCAAGCCCCATCTTGGATAAAGTAGTCTGTGCAAGCTCATGATTATGATCCAGAACTTTAGTAGTTTCAGTAGAAAGATCAATAGAAATACTCAAAAAACTGTTGTCAACCAGGCAGCATAAGGCAAGGATGAGGTACACTGAGTAATAGCATGATGGATATGAAACGGCATAAAATGAGGCAAGCTTATAGGGCACTTCTGGATAAGACACCACATCAAACAGATGTCCAGGAATGTAACTGTCCCACGTTGATCATTCCTGGGAGCTATGCCTTGATAAACAATGATATGAAGCAGTCGACCAAGCACATCCAGCTGCCTTTGCGGAGCAGACCGAATCTTGCGGGTCTCAGGTTCAATCCCAAAGAACCCGAAAAGATCCTCATCCTTTTGAGAAGGAATAAAAGGTATTGATTTCACGAGAAAAGTCTTAATGCCTTCAAATGGAACATCCAAGAATCATGCCAAGCAAATCAGGAGTTAACTCAATATCCACACTTTTAACTTTGGACCGAATTAGATATTCATCCACAAATTGCAAGTTCTTGTAAAATTCTTTAACCGACTCCCAGTAAATTTTCGTACCCCGAGTAAATAATGACGACCAGCCTTGAGCGGATATACAACTAGCAATATTTGACAACTTATTCTTGCGAAGCCAAGCACAATCCACACGTTTCCCACAACAATATGTGTATTGCGAATCTCAGTTTTAAAGGCAGGAAAACAGGGAAAAGAGTGACTCGACCAGGCGGAGTTCGTCGAGGAAGAACCTGATGAAGCGACTGACATAGTGGCGGAAGAACTTGGTGCTGGGGTTGTACGCCGAGGACGCTTGGAAGAAGACGCAACAGGAGCTTGAGCAGCACTACGCTTGCGTCGGCGCAAGACTGATAAGGGCACATCATCATCGGAGAGAACATCAGGGTGCGACGGGGTAGAGGAGGGCGGAGGAGGCTGAGAATGACGCGGTCGAAGAGTTTGACGACGGCGAAGAACAGCAGCCCGAGAAGGACGGGTCTGGGATCTAGGGTTTCGGCGGGGAGGTGAGTGGTGTTGCGGGGATAATGGTGGAGATGAGGCATGGGATCCGAAACAGGTGAATCATCGAAGGGAACATCGCACGACGGAAAATCATCAGCACACTTTTTGGGGGAAGAATCCGGGGTAGAGGGTGGCATTGGTAAAAGCAAGGGAGGGTACTCAACGCAAGTGGAATGTAATATTGTGGCTGCATGGGGAGCAAACTGGAGTCGAGAACAATGGTCGGAGGAGAAGAAGCAAGAAGATGTGGAACAGAGAGAGAAAGTAGCTGACGGTAGGCAAAAGCAGGGTCATACAGGACAAGTTCCATAGCGATAGTGGCGAAGCAAGAAAAAGGAGACAAGCAAACAGGAAAGATCAAGGATTTTGGAGAGTGGAGAAGACGCTGCGAAATATGGGTTTAAGACTGACAAAGAAGAAAAGCTGACAAAACGTGGGGGTAATGGGTATGCAGAGTGGACGACGTTAAGGAGAACGTGAAAAGGCATTTGAGGCTGAACAGTTGGGATGTGTTTGTGTTTTTTCTTTTGGTAAATGACGAGTAACAAAAAAACACAAAGAAACTGTTCCTACTATACCACCAGTAATCATGAAAAAAACGTTCCTACTATAACATTGATCCATATCATCTACAACGTGTTCCACAGCAGTTTACGGAAACCTTACTCAGATGAAAAATGCAAACTCCACTCATATCTAGTACCATGTTTGGACACAAAAGAAAAGAAACACAGAAAATAAAAGTAATGGACCTCAATCAATGTTAACCATGCCCAGTGCAAGACTGAGACGACTGAAGATCTCCCGAGGAAGCGGTTTAGTAAAGATATCCGCCAGTTGTTGCTCAGTAGAACAGTGGAGCAATTCTACAGTTCCTTTTTCAACTTGATCACGAAGGAAGTGATGACGAATCTCAATATGTTTTGTACGAGAGTGTTGAACCGGATTCTTGGACAACGCAATAGTAGATTGATTGTCACAGTAAATGGGAAACGGTGCTTGAGGCATGCCATAATCTTCTAGTTGATATTGTAGCCATAGAACTTGGGCACAACATGCAGCAGCAGCAATGTACTCGGCTTCAGTAGTGGACAAAGCCACTGAGGATTGTTTCTTAGAAAACCACGATACCAGACTAGTACCAAGGAGCTGGGCACATCCTGATGTACTCTTACGATCAGTAAGAGAGCCTCCAAAATCTACATCAGTATACGCCTGGAGGGAAAAAGAAGATCCTACATGATAAGCCAAACCCAAGTTAGGTGTACCACGCAAGTAACGAAAAATTCTTTTCACTGCCTGAAGATGAGGAACTCGTGGATCGGCCTGAAACCTTGCACAATAGCAGACACTGTAGAGAATATCAGGTCTGCTAGCAGTAAGGTACATTAAAGAGCCAATCATAGCCCGATATGCAGTTGGATCAGTAGAGTCAACATTAATTTCTGAACTAAGTTTAGCAGTGCTAGACATAGGAGTTGCCAGGGATTTTGCAGAATCAAAACCGAATCTAGACAGTAGTTCAGCGGTGTATTTCCTTGCCAAACAAATGTGTGAGTGGGAGTCTGACGAATTTGCAATCCTAAGAAGAAGGTGAGTTCGCCCATACTGCTCATTGAAAATTCGTTTGTCATAACAGTTTCGAATGATTTAGACAACACAGGACAAGATGATCCAAACACAATATCATCAACATAGATCTGAATCAACAATATATCAGAGTCCTGGAATTTGAGAAACAACGTGCTATCCACCTGACCTCTTTTAAATCCCTGCTGAAGTAAATAAGAAGTAAGACGAGCATACCAACCCTCGGAGCCTGCTTCAATCCATAAACAGATTTCTTGAGTAGAAACACATCATCAGGTCTAGACTGATCTATAAATCCAGGGGGTTGTGCCACATATACCTCTTTATCGATATAACCATTCAGAAATGCACATTTAACATCCATTTGATATAAGGGAAATGCCCTATGTGCCGCGAATGCAATTAACATACGAATAGCTTCCAAGCGGGCAACAGGCGCATAGGTTTCGTCATAGTCTATTCCCTCTTGCTGATTATACCCTTGAACTACTAGTCGGGCCTTGTTACGAGCAACATGACCATCAGCATCAAGCTTGTTGCGATAAACCCAGCAAGTACCAATAACCTCCTTGTGACTTGGTCTGGGAACTAAGGTCCAGACATCATTCCGTTTAAACTCATTGAGTTCATCCTGCATAGCCTGTATCCAATCAGAATCAGCAAGAGCTTCTTTGATATTACGGGGTTCTATACGTGACAGGAAACCTTCGTGGGCGCAGTAATTCCTAAGTGAGTTGCGAGTCACACGTCCTGAGTTCAAGTCTGAAAGAAGATTATCCAGCGAAACACCAGGGGCCCGATGAGAAGGAATGTTAGGGGGAGTTGTGGTATTATCAGATTGAGAGCTTGGGTCTCCATTTGATACAGAATTGTCCGTTTCAGAAGTTTCAACTTGCATAGATGAGCTATTCGGATCGTCAGAAGACAGTGGTAACGAAGTAGAAGAATTGGTATGAGATTCTGAGTGTGAGACAAGAGGAGAGTCTTGAATAGATGGAGACGGTGAATCTGAATCTGAATCATCAGAGTCATCGACACCTAATTCCGACCCAATATGCTGTGGATCCCGAAAACCAAAATTCATTTCATCAAATCGTACATATGACGATTCCTCCACAACAAGAGTGCGCTTGTTAAACACCCGATAAGCCTTACTAGTAGTAGAATACCCCAAGAATACTCCTTCATCTCCTCTGGGGTCAAGCTTCCCAGTGTTAAGTTTACCATTGTGCAAGATAAAACATCTACACCCAAAAACCTTGAAGTATCCAATCGTTGGAGGTCGTCCCTTAACTAGCTGATATGGAGTTTGATTGAGCATAGGTCTGATAAGTGCCCTGTTGAGAATATAACACGCCGTATTAACAGCCTCCCCCCAGAAACTAGGTGCTAATCCGCTTGCATTAAGCATTGTCCGTGCCATCTCAACTAATGTACGATTCTTTCGTTCCACAACACCATTCTGCTGAGGTGTACGCACTGCTGAAAAAGTATGGGTGATACCTTGATCAGTACAGTACTGTCGAAACTGCTGGTTGACAAATTCTGTGCCATTGTCTGACCGTATGGTACGCAGAGGAAACCCCAACTGTCGCTGCATCTGAACACTGAACTCTTTAAACCGATTGAAAGTATCTGACTTAGCATGAAGTAGATAGATCCAGGTGAAGCGAGAATAATCATCAACCAAAACAAAAATGTACTTCTTCCCAGCCCTGGTCATGGTACGCATAGGTCCTACCAAATCCATATGCACTAATTCTAGCACCGTAGTGGTAGAAACTACAGATTTAGGAACATGCGCTGAACGTGTCTGTTTATTTAGCTGACATGCACTACAAGGAAAATCTTCCTGAAGAGCTGATGATGGTAATCCTTCAACAAGATGTTGAGTTCGTAATTATTGAGCAAACGTATATGAGCATGACCAAGACGCTGATGCCATAAATTAGCAGTTTCGGTGGAAGCAGTAAGACAGGTAGTGTCCAATCTTGATCATCAACATCCACTAGATACAGATTACCTCTGCGATATCCTTGTAGAAGTGATGCACCTGTCGTTAAATCAGTGACAACTAAGCCATAAGAATCAAAGGTGATTGCAGAAGGACCCTTATCACGCACTTGTGATACACTCAGTAGATTGTGCTCTAATCCATCCACCAGACACACATCTTCAACATTCCCCTGATGACCTACTGTGCCTATAGCAATGATCTGTCCCTTTCCATTATTTCCAAAAGTCACAAAACCTCCATGTAAACCCTCAAGTTCTCGAAACAGTGTATGGTCTCCAGTCATATGCCGAGAACACCCGCTATCCATAAGCCAAATGTTGGCCCCGTCAGCGTAATCCTGGCACATAAAGGAAAAGAGTCAATAACATTTAGGGACCCATTGTTGTTTGGGTCGACGAGATACATACTAGCATACCTAACAGAATGATTAACAGAGTCTCTAGCGTTTTTCCGTTGTAATTTAAAACATGAATTAATATGATGTCCAAGAATATGGCAATAACTACATTTTATTCCCGCTGGACCTGCCGAGAACCTATTCTTTGCTGAAATGGTTTTAGTTTGCGTATATTGCTTCTTTGGTCTTAGATCAGCTTCAACTCCACAGAACCCTAGTCCACCTCGATTTTTATTTGGTTTTTTTAACAATTTCATTAAGTTTGATTTTTCCCGTGTGCCATGAAGGATTTTCTAGATTAATGATGTTCAGTCTTCTATCAAGAGTATCACATTGTTTCTGGAGATCAGCATTATCCTGACGAATCCATTCATTATCCGCTTTAAGTAGCTGAATTTCCTTTTCTGCCCATTCTGGTATTGAACTCAACTTACTTTTGACTGACGAAGTAAATGTAGATTGTAACACCCTAGATGAACTTTCTACCAGCTTTTCCGCTAGCTCCTTATTTTTAGCTTTCAACTCATTTATCTCCTGCTCTAGTTGCTTTATCTGAAATTCTTTACTACTAGCATCATCAAGTTTTGTTTTAAGACCCCAATTTCCAATAAAGCAGCCGTCAAAGCATCAGAAATCTGATCTTTCGAAGATTCTCTACCTACACTATTGAAGTTAAGAAAACTTACCTGCTCTCCCACAAGAGAGTGATGCTCCTTGTCTTTCGCAACCAGACACATTGATTCATCGTATGCTAATTCATCAGTATGAGATCGATGGATAGCCGTCATACAATAATGTGCCTCAACCTTTTCAGTCGGCGTTGACTCTTCTTCTCTTCACCCCATGCCGCTGCCGCCATACGGGAATCTCGATTTCTATACTGTGGAGGTTTGGATGATAAAGGGCAATCCTTTATCATATGACCTAGCTTATGACACCGAAAACACTCACCTTACTTATATCTAAATCACGTCGGTTACTGCTTGATCCCTGAAATCCACCCCTCTTTCTGTTCATGATTCTCTTCAATCCTTGAGCCAAAAGATTATCTCTGTATCAAAATCATCATCTAACTCCCAGTCAGTGTTGTCTACAATCTTCTTTGCTTTAAGAGCAAGATCTTTTCTTTCCAGAGAAACACCATCCAATGATTGTTCTTTCATCTTGCTTTCATGGACGATTAAATCTGAACACAATTCTTCAAATGAAACCGACGATACTTTATCCATCTTCTCTAGCATAGAGGTATAATTCAACCAGTCTTTAGTAAGCGATTCCAAAAACCTCTCATTGGTCTGTTCACTTGTAAGTGTTGCACCCACTGTCTTGATTTCAATTAAAATCTGATTGAACCTTTCAATCGCAGCAATTAACGTTTCTCCTTCAGCCATCTTAAAGTTATTAAATTCTCTCTTATACTGCTTCTCCTTTGCTTTTCGAATAGATTCAGTACCTTGATATGCTATCTTAAGAAAATCCCACACACCTTTTGCTGTTTGAATACCAAGAACTCTTCCTTGATCTTCGTCTGAGAGAGATGACACGAGAATCCGCAGGGCTTGTTTATTCTTGCTGAGTAACTTCTCATCATCCTCTGTCCACTGTTCTTCAGGCTTGTCCTGAATCTTCCCTTCCACAGTGACAGTAGGTTTGAAATCGCCTTTAGTAACTACCTTCCAAACTTTGTAGTCGACAGACATTAGTTGAGCTTCCATCTGCTCGCACCATTTGGAGTAGTTTAGCTTGGTTAACTTGGGAGCCTTGACATTGTACGAACTCATCTTCACGATCTACCTTGAAGTGTTAGCCTCGAGCAAAGGCAACCTGCTCTGATACCACTTGACAGTTCGTACTGAGGCTTCCGGATTGCTCAGCCTTGGACTGAGTTCTTAGTGTTAATTAATGTAATGAAAGCGATCTCGATATAGAAGAAAACTCAGCCACTAATATATATTAATAGCATGAAAAACTCCTCACCTGATCTGTTCAACACCTTGAACAATCACTAACTAATCTATCACTCTTTGAATGATAGTAATACACTCTAATCACGAATAAGAAATCGCTCAAAATACACTCAATGAGACTCTCTGTAAAAGGGTATAGCTCTCTCGTTTTTCCCTGAAAAAGCGTACCCTAAACTATATCTATACAAGAATATATACAAAAGGGATAAACGGTGGTTACGTAAACAAACTAACCAATGATAACGAAAACTAAGGAGGATATATCTTCACAAGACTAGTACCGAGAATAAGGGGAGATAAATCACTCAGAATCTTAACGACTTATAGCAGCATATAATGTCACGTGAGCAGCTCCGCTTTCTGTTGTAGTCATGAGTACAGGACCGACACTGCATATTTGTCACACATCAAAAACTACAAGTATGTGTCTCCCACATACATTTACACATGTTATCCACAGAGAGCCCGAAGGAGAAGTCCTTCCCGTCGTGGTTAACATGGGGAGAACGAACGATGGAGGCATATTCCCCTTTAGTTACTCGCCAACTTCAAATGGGAAGACATGATCCTATAATAAACACATACAGAGAAAAGCAAAATCTTAATTAACGTGCAAAAGGCAAGATCAGACCGAACATCGAACTTGATAGTGATCAAAGGGCGTCAATGTTTTGGTTTTGGTGATCTATTTTCATCCCTTTCCAATCCGGTGTACGAGATGCAATCTTTAGTTATTTATCATATTTTCAATCTATCTTCAATATGGTGCGTAAGATGTAGTAAATCATTTATTCTGCAGAGGCACATAGACACAATAAGAGAAGGATGAAGAGAGCGCAAAATTAGCAAGAACTGCTTAGCTGAGTTCTGCTAATTTGTTGTATGTTGCTTTGCTCCATATGTACTGGTTGCGAGAAAGGTTCTAAACCTAAGTATCGCTTTATAACTGTTTTTTACAGTCAACTATCAAAAAAAAAATATGAATGACTCTGGTACATGCAATGCAGATTGTGCACTGACAAGGAGAGGTGGGGTGGTGCTGTTGTTTAAGGTGTGTGAGAGATCGAATGCAGCATCCACTGACTTATTCTTTGAAGTGGCGCGCTAAGCAAGAAGAAAGTGGACAAACTTCAGCCCCGCCTCAAATCTGGTTTTGCGAGCAGTAGTTCCAGTGTGTTGTTTTCCTTGTCTGCCAGTGCTCAAGAAGGAATGAATACTAAAGTACAGGGAATGATCAGGTTATGTTTCTTGTCCGGTAGACACAAGAAGAGAGTGAGAATAAGAGTTGTATGTTCCTTGTTCATAGGTGAAAATAATGAAGGCGCAAAGCTTGTATGCTCCTTGTACGCAAGTGAAATGAAGACGCAGAGGTTGTACGTTCCTTGTACACAAGTGAAGAGAACAAAGACGCATAAATTGTATGCTCCTTGTTTCGCTAGTTTGAAGAGAATGAAGAAGGTGTGAGCATGTATGTTCATGTTCACAGTTTGGTTGCAAAGTTAACCAGAGTGAAGAAAATGAAAAGTGGTACAAAGCTAATGTCCTTAACGCCAGCTGGGACGCAAATTACCATGAGGAAGATAATAAAATAAAGGGAGGCAGAACATGTACACATTGTTCCGGCCGCAGGGTTTGCAAATTACGGTGAGGAAGGTGATGAAAATAGAGGGAGATGAACATGTATGTTCCTTGTTCGCTATTTTTTTAAGACCGAGATTGAGGAAAGAGAGCATGGAGGCGGCTACAGTGTATGGTGAATTGTGTGGGTTTTTGTGTTGTCGGTTATTGTCTGTACAATAGGGTTTATGTGTTATTTTATAAGGCGATTTCGAAGGTGGAGGTGGTGCCACGGTGGCATCCATTTGTCTTTTTGTGAGCTTATTATTTTGTAAAATTTTAAATTTTATTTTATTATATATAACTTCAAATAACATAATTTTATATCATTGTTCATCATAATTTGAGCTTTATTTTGAAGACCAAACATGAATATATTTTGATTTTTTTTATTTTTGTATGTACATATTTTTTAAAATTCATTGTGAATCTTAGTTTAGAAAAAGTGAATCAAAGTTGTTAACAAGTGAATCAAAGGTTGTTAAAAAGTGAATCAGAAAGTTGAGTAAATTGAATAAGATGTTTTAAAAAAAGTGAATCTCATAAACATAGCTGTGTTAACTAAAGTAATTCTGATTGTTTGACTAGTGTGAATCAAAGGTTTTTAGAAAAGTGAATCGAAGATTGTTAAAAAGTGAATCACAAGTTGTTACAAGTGAATCAGAGTAAAAGTGAATCTCGTAAGCGTAGATTGTTTAACTAAAGTGATTAAGAGTTATAAGCATATGAATCAAAAGTTTTTATAGAGTGAATCATGGGTTTATGAAAAGTGAATAAGAAGTTAAGAAAAGTGATTCTCGCAAATAGAGATTGTATAACTAAAGTGAATAAGAGTTTAAGAAAAGTGAATCAGGGATTTAACAAAAGTGAATCAAATGTTTTTTAAAGGTGAATCAAATGTTTAAGAAAGTGAATATTTAGTTTAAGACTAGTAAAAGTTAATTCTACCACAAACTTATGCGAGAACAGTATGAACCTTTCATTTATTGAAAGTGAACCCTAAACCCTGTACTACAAATCATACAAATGTCTTTGACGTTTTAACTTTCATAGGGAAGTTTTTAGAGTGTTTAGGATAAGATTCATTTAGTTAATGAATAAGGTTCATTTTATTGTTAAAGAAGATTTATTTTGTTAATGAATAAGATTCATTTTAAAAATATGCAATATATACTCCTATAAAAACATGAAATTTAAGTTTACCAAAACATCCATGATGCATCTTGTTTTGAAGAGCACGAAAAATGATGAACAATGATATAATTTTTTTTATTTTTGCACTTATATTTTGTAAGTTATGACATTTTGAAAAAATAAAATATTTTTTCTCTCTCCTAATAACAACAATCATGTTCAGCCCCCAATTCTTCCTCCGTCGTCGCGCGCGCATATATTGTTTATTTTTTATTTTTTAACTTTTCTTTCTCTCAATATTTTTCTTCCAATCACTTGTTGACAAGTGGATAGTCTCCACCTTGTAATGTGACACCATCTCCACGTTCTCCATACTGTTTTATAATAGATGAGTGGCACACACACCCAGTGATTGAAACTCATGGCATCAGGCCAACCTTACCATCACAATAACAGCTACGCCAATCACCATACTCGATATAAGATTGTGGGAAATAAAATATAAGTTGCAACCCAAATTGAATAAACTCTCTAAAAAAGCTAGTGTTTTATAAACATAATTGTGGAGTAAGACTAAAGTATTTTTTTGTAAAAAGAAATGAATTTCAAAATAACAAGATACAAATAAGTGAACCAAGATAAAATGAAGTAAGTGGAGACAAGAATGGTCGAGAAAGTGAAATAAAAATAAGATCATAACAAATATAATTAGAAGGGTAAATAAAATGAAAAAGAGTGAAAAGAAATAAAAATATAGATAAAATAGGTGAAATAAAAATAGAATAGTAAATAATTTTTTTTCAAATGTTTGAAAGTTGGCTCGAAAATCTTTCAACAAAACGATGGTTGCATTTGGCACGTACATTAGGATTTTTGAGACGGAAAGGCGACGACCCCTCTTATTTTATTTATTTTTCTAAATTTTGGTTCATGAGGTGAGAATCTTTGTGTATACACAAAGGTACATCACCACATTCATGGCTCCACTTCTTCTTAAATCCCTACCACCTTTATCCAAAAATCTCATAAATCTAGCTCTCAGAAACCCACAACCATTCAAACCCCCACAAAACAAGTCGTAAACATGTCTGAGCCCTCTCCAAAGGACTTAGTATAGTCGAGAAAGAAATCCAAAAACACCATCTCCACAATAGACCTACCCACTACTTCTAAAAGCACAACCAAAGCTTCATCCAATAAGCCTCAATCAACCAAATCCAAGGTGTCACAATGAACCTAAAAAAACAGACAACACAGTTCAGACTCAAGAAAGGATAAAGAGGAATGGCCTTACAAGTAGCCATAATACATCACCTACTTCTTCAAGATCAAAGCGCGAGTCATTGGAGGACACCTCATAGTCTCTAAGTCCTATCATCGGGACTATAAAGAAGCCAAAGAGATGAGAAAGGCTAATGGTTGAATCTTCTAAGAAGGTAGAAGAAGTTGAATGGCCGATGTCATGAAGATAGTCATGGATGTGGCGGAAGAGAAAAGAAGAAGAAAAGGAAAAAGAACACAAGGGCGGAGAAAAAGGTGAGGAAGATGATAATGCTTGGATAAAGGCATCAGAAAGTGAAAAGGATGAGGAACAACCTCAAGAGCACAAGGAAGAGGAAGGAGAGGCTGGGGAAATGAAAGAGAGGCCTCAAGAAAGGAAATAGAAGTCGCAAGCAGCGACAACTGCTCCATGACTAGTCCTTCAGAAATCGAGGACCATTCGGGTAGGATAGAGACCAATCGTCACGATGAATCTCCAGCCCGGAGCCTGGAGCCTGAGCGACAACAAATCATAAAATAAAAGACAAATAAAATGTCCAAGAGATGACAGAAGAAGACTGGCATAGTTGTTTTCCCGCAAGCAAAAGAACACCATAGGCTCACTAGGGAGGACAGGAAGCGGGTGAGAAAGTTGAAAAACATGGAGCGTACCCTCATCCTTGCAGCCAACATCGACAACAAATGACTCCCAGTCTTACCCAAGACTATGGTTATGACATGGCTGATAGAGCATGGCTTAAAGGAGATAGTCCACATGCTTGAGTTCCAAAGGGTGGCTAGAGATGTTCTAGAGGACTGATCTGGTGTATCTCAAACTGCTCAAGGAACATATTCAAAACATGGGATCAATCCAAGACTCCGATGAAGAAACATATCTGGTGTATAAGGTGCAGCGACAGTGGATTGTCTTACACAAGAGTTGGAGTGCTACCAACTTCAACTTGGAGACCGGTGGCCACATAGTCCCCAAGGAAAACAACTTGGTCTTCTTTAGGTAGCAAGGCGTGCTAGATGGTTGAGTTGTTGGGTGGAAGCTTGTTTTATAATTTTCAGGCCAACATAATGTTTGAGAGCGACAAGATACTGCATAGCCTACTAGTCCGCAACATCACCCTAAGGACTCAGGGAAAGCACATAGTTAGTGCTCCAGATATCAAGTTGTTGCACGCCCTCAAGACACATCAAAAGATCGATCTCCCATGAATGATCATGCTCACTATCCATGATAGTAAATCAGTAACCCATAGGTTGGTCCATGAAGGGATCATCACCCAGGCCTTACTAGAGAATAAAATGGATCTCTCACTACTGGAATATAATTGTTTGGTAACAACAAAAAATCATACCAAAAATCAAAATCGTTACTAATTAATTTATTGTAACGACTTTGTCGTTACATATCATTACACGAGATGACGTAACCAAAGATCAATTTATTATCGTAACGACTTTTATCGTTACTAAAAGTTATATCGTTACTAAAAATATGATTTCGTAACATTTATATCGTTACTATAGTCTTTTTTTTTTAATATTTAGTTTATCTTTGGTAACAAAAAAACTTGTCACTAATAACAATTATGGAAAATTTAAGTCGTTGTCAGAACCTTTATAACAAAAAATCTGATTTTTACTGGTGTCTCAGTGCTACATCATTATCCCCGATCGGTCCAAGAGGGTATGTGCCAAAAATGCTGAACAAGGGTATCAAGAGCAGGCCACACGATCAAGGCCATTGTGAAGGCCGCTAAGAGTGAAGAAGCTCCGCTGGCAAATCAAGCACACACCAGAAGACAAGGGAAAGAAGTGGAAGAAGACAAGTTAACTGGTGCTTGACAGGTCGGTGAAGAGACGGAATACTAAGGATTAAGAGGTGCTCAACAATGTAGTTAAGACTCTATAAGCCATTAGAGTCGTGTCCTCTGACCCAAATATCAACATATGACTCAAGGCGCAATAGAGTACATAAACCTACACTTAACTTTAGTGTTCTTTACCTATTAAAGGCCTGAGCAACATGAGAGATACCTTAGCGATATTCCAGTTTTTGAAACGTGATATCTCTGTCTTTTGTTAGCTTGTCAACTATCGTTTAATGCATAATTATTTCAAATTCATGTTTGATTTTGTCTATACTTCACTCCCTATTTGTTGAATGGCAAGGGGGAAAAGAATCCTTAGTTAATTTTTGAATACGTGTCTAAGAATTGCTAATCTTGACTAAAATGCTAAGTGTTAACTATCTTGTAAAACCACTCATCTATCTTAGGGAGAATCTTCTTAGGGGGGCCCTCTTTAGGCTCTGTTCGGCATGGTTGTTTTGGCAGTATATTGGGTAGTTGTTTACGCTGGCATATTACAGCATATTTGCTGGTAGTTTTGTCAGGCATATATGTAGCTGTTTTAAAAAATGTTGTTTGATAGTGCGGCATATTTGCAGCATAAGTAGTTATGTGCATGTGTTTACTGTTTTCGTACTACAATTATAAATATTATATTACAGTTAAAACTACAATTTGTTAAAAAAAATTAAAGGAAAATTCATAAAAAAATACATTACTATAAGTAGTTAATTTGTGGTAAAACCTATATGAGAAAGCAAAGAAAATAAAAATATTTATTTATATAACCAATAATTTTTTATTATTATTTAAGTACAAATTGCCACTTTTAAACAATATTGTTATTTTCTATAATTTTATAATTCTTACAAATATAAAAGCATAATGAAAAGAGAACAAGAGTTTCAAATTTTTGATAATGTGTGTGAATTGTTTAATGAAATTGTAACTTTTAATAATATATATATTTGTAACTTTCTATGTTAAAAATTACATAATTCATATTTATATACTTTTAAATTTTTTTAATAAAGAGATCAACTAATCTGCCTATTTATTTTTTAAAATTTTATTAATCTATGTGGTATTATAAATAATATATTGTAAATTAGTATTTTAATGTGAAGTCTCAATAATTGCAAAGAGGAAGAAGAGAAACGAAAGTGAAGGGGCGGGAAGGAAATGGCAGCATATGTTACGGGTAAAACATGTCAGTCAGTCAACAGCAGAACCAAATAAAGGATTCCACACTAACATATGTTACTCCAAATATGTTGATATTTGTGCTGGGATTATGTTAGTGTCGAATGACACCCTAGAGTTAGAGGTTTATAACTTAGAATTTCTTCTTGACACTTAGGCAATTTGTAACTTCGGATTGGTTTCAATCATCAAAAAAGGGGAATTGTTAGGACAAGTCCCTTTGAGATTTTGATGATAACAACTGTCCAAAGTTGTAATGATATTTTTACAAGTATTTCGGAAACAAGGATTATCAGGATAGCTTGACAACAAGCAGATTCTTCCATTATAGGTGCCCAACAGTCGGACACCTATCCATGATCGCATAGGGCGAAGCTCTGTAAAGACTCACTTGGTTGCTTACTAAACCAATACAAAAGACCAATCAAGGAGCTGAAACATTGATAAGGAAGATTATAAGAAGTCAACTTTGATGTCCCATCTTGAGAGCATGTGGATGACTAGAGAAGTAGAAAGGCACAATATCACAATTTGCTTTTGTACTTGTAGAAATTAAAATCTACTTTTAGTCTACTTAAGAAAAACTGACAAGATGGAGAAGCTACACAAGACCAGCCAATGGAAAGTGTGGAATTTAAAGATAAAAGCAAGTCTCCTATAAAAGACATCCGACCTTCATTGAGAATGTTCTTGAAAATGGAAATATTGTAATAGAGATCTTAGGTTTGAAGATATATTGAGAGTTTTAGTTTCATAGAGTAAGTGAGATCTTATAATAGAGCAATAGTGTGAGCGAGAGGAGCGTTGTGGCTCATGCAGTTGAGAACAAGGGTGTGACTAGGTCATTCGGGGAGCATCATAGGGACTACTACCGAGGACTGCAGACTGAATAGCTTCGGTCTAGGTAGAAGGACTTAGGGGTAAGTCCTAAATTGTCCCAAGTTCATAGGTTGGGTGGAAGGAGATTAAGGGATTGCAAGGGTAATACTCAATCAATGAGAGATTATAGTTTAAAGTAATTTTCACTCTTCTATCTCTGCAAGTTATTTCCCTGTACTATCAAGTGACCGTTGCAAGACATGTCCACGACTAGTCAGGCACGTGTAGTAAGGCATACACTAGCTACACATGTGTCATCTTCTAACAATCGTGGCACATCTGGTACGAGTAAATTGAATAATGGAATCTGAATTATTCCTACAGTATGAATATATACATAAATAAATATTATGAGATAACTTATGAGACTCATAAATCTCATAAAGAAAGATAAAGATGTTGTGAAGGCTTAATAATATCATAAGCTTATATATCACTCAAAATGTATATTATGCTTGAGCTTATTTATACCAATGATATCTTTGTGTGAGCTTATTTATATAAATGATATCCTCTGCTTGAGTGAATTGATCTGAATGATATTTTGTGATTGTGCTTATGGATGGGATAGGTACCTTATGCTTGAGTTTCACTCTTTATGTGTATTATTTAAGTGGTATAAGTATTATGTCTGAAGTACTACACATATTCAAACAGATTGACTTGTGTTGATAAAAAACACATTAATATCAGATTAGTAGGTAATGAGATCAGTAATATCCCTAAGTTATACAAAAACATGTATATACTAAGATAATCTAAGGATTACAATCTAATATGCAAGAAAGAATTACCCTGAAGACATAAATATTATTACATATACTATATAATAGTTGTTCAAGATTCATAAATCTCATAAGGGAAGTTGGAAATGCCCTAAAGGCATGAGAACTCCTACAAATCTAATACTCCTTAAAGAGAGCTTACCTTATTGGAACTTATTGTTTTGTGAGATATTTCTGCTGTATATTTATTTAAGTTTTCTATTTACTACATCTGTGGAATGTTTACATTACATGATTCATAAGTTTTGATTCTTTATTAAATACTATTAAAGTGTTTCGAGGGTAAGGGTATGTTTGGTTTCAACCAAAAAGCTTCAAACATTGTTAGTGAATGCTTATTTCTTTTTAATCTAGGAATTTGTTCTATTTCTATTTATACAACATTGGTGGGGCGTGTCTGGCCAAATGACTGGAACACTAAATTTTTTTCAACCCTATAGCACATGTGAAATGAAAAAAAAAACGATGTGGGAGGTAACCTCATGGGTGTACAGATAAAACAAGACTCATTTTAATACCTTATTAAAAGTTGTGTAATATCCACTTTGTTATGGTAAAAAGTTATAAAGTTTGGTTAAAACTGAAAAAAATTCTGTAATAGCTTCTTTTGGAAAAAAATATTTCATGTATTAGCCTTCTTCTGAAACTAATTCTTAAATAACACGTCTCTTGAAGAAACGATTTCACCTTAGAGTCACGCCACCTCAGCGTCCAAGTCAGCGGACAGGAGTAAGGTAAAATTGTCTCTTGAGAAAATAATTTCCTAAGTCATCTTCCCAAGAGAATTTTCTACATCAGATGTGCGTTTATTTTTTGTGAAATCATCTATTCAAGAGACGATTTATTTAGAAACATAAATCATTGGTTGAAAAGATGATTTCACGGGTTCTTATTCCCACCCGACGCTTTCTTCTTCTTCGTCTGCTCATTTCACTTCCCCCAAAATACAAAAGTATGTCGCCTCCTCTTCTCCTCTCTTATGTGTGAGATTTCAGATCGCCCCAACACCACATATCATTGCCGAAGATACTACCGCTGCATGGAGAAGTGTGCCACCACCTACCATCCACCGCCAAACCTTCATTAGCATCCATGCACTGTTTTCTTAGGTAATCTCTAACCCTAGAACATTAACGATTGTTAGATAATTAGGGATTGTTATGATTTTATGAATTAGTGATGCATTGTGTGTTTATATTGTTGATTAAGAAAGTATAATATAATTTAACAATTGTAAACTTTGATTTACGGATATTAATAAATATGTTGAGTATTTGTAGTTTTTGTGAAAATGTAAAATTAATTGATTATTTATAATGTTTATGAAATTGTAGTATAAATTGATTATTTGCAGTGTTTAGTGAAGTGATGGTGTGAATGATTATTTGTAGTGTTTGTTTGGATAATAGTGTTTTGCTGATTACGCTCCATGAACCGTAAGCACAAGAGGAAGAGGATGTGCACGTAGTCGAGCTGTTGAGCTAGACCGTCAGGAGGATGATACATTCGACATCGTTGGAGGCATTCTCATATCTCAGGTTGACAATGATCCTACGCTATGATATTGTCCGCTCTGGCACGCAGGCCGCACGGTTTTGTTCTTGGGGTTTCCTAGCCCCAAAAGACTTCACAACAAGGAGAGGTATCCCCACCCATATAAGGAGTGGTTCGTTCTCCCCTCCAATCGATGTGGGAGGTAAACCTCAAGGGTATTACACTCCACCCCCCTTAGGAGCTTAGCGCCCTCGCGGGCCACACTGGCACACCGACCTGGGTCTAGCTCTGATACCAAGTGTAAAAGCCCAGTTCCCACCAGGGGCGGATCTACTATAGTGCTTACTGTGTCTATTGACACACATCAATTTTTTTTTGAAGTTTTACTTTTTTATTAATATAATTCTAATGGGATATTGACATGTGGGCTTTTTAAACTCGGACTTAAATACAATTTTTATTATAAAACCCTACTTTATGCAACTGACTGTAATAATAGCAGTCCATCAGACGGCGACAAATACTACTAATTTCTTTCTCTCTCAAGTCTGAATAAGGTACTAGGGGTACTTTTCATCTACTGTTTACTTTATTCAAATCGTCTTATATGTACGTCATTCAGCAATCAACATCAGATCAGTGGTGCCATTAATCTCCATCTTTGTAACTCCCCAACCGCTAATCCTTCCATTATCCTCTAATCATTCCCATAATTACCTTACTCGCAGCGGAATACTTACTTACTTACTCCCGGCGGGTGATACAACGCCGTTAGCCATCCAAGACTAACAAGGCTACTACTACTTACAGTAACGGTCTGACGATTAGAATATACCGAATACATGTTACTTACTTTACAATGTCAGATACTTACTTACACTTGATTACCGAGTATCCAAATATATGAATTATATTCCAAGACTATTCCCAAAAATTAAGAGTTTGTACATCTACTCCTTTCTATCCAATCATAATTCATTATCCAAAAAGGTGTACCACATGGTACACCGGCTACTCAAAAGGCCTTAGCCGTGTACAACTCGGTACACCGTTCCAATCTACTAACTATTCCAAAAAGAATTCATTCCCGGTCCTTACTCGCGATCAGTACGTCAACTGTTGATAAAAACATTGCCCGGCTTTCGTTCATCATACATCTACATACATACATTACAACATACATACATACATACATACATTCATTCATTCATACATACATACATACATACATGCTCATACTCAATACAACACAATACATGCATTACACAAGATACATACATTCTAGCATACCAGGAAGACATTACAAGTCGACCATCCATACTTACCGAATACTCACCGCAATACGGAGATACACTTCTCCAATTCATACATAAGTCTTGTTAGCTTCTTTACACACCCGGGTTAATCGGATGTACAATACTCTTTTACTCAAGGTCAATGACTTACACTAGTCAAGACCAATACACATACAATACTTTACTTCTTACTTACTTTACTCAAGTCAAGTCGGTATGACCTCCGGGCAGGGATTACTACATCCCACCACCGAGCTTTAGGGTGCCCACTAATCCAGGATGCTACCCATTCAAGGGATTTGGTCCATGGAAAAGATTACAGCCAGGATTCGGATCCAACTTCTGGTGTTTCCTTATCCTCACGCGTGGCCGAAACTATATCAGACTTCTACTCATTCCATTTTACTCATTACTCAAGTTAGGAGTTAGATGGTTAGGAATTAGTAGAAGTCATTACTTCCATACCATACATCATTACATTACACAAGTACTCATCACATACAAATACCCTTCATTCTCATTCATTCATTTCATGAATTATACAAACTAAATGTTCAAGAGAATACAACAAGAACAATATAGTTCAAACACAATTAAGTGCAATAACAGTCCGATTCGTGCATTTATCTTGTTGGTGATCACATAAGCACACAAATTGGGGTAACCAAGTTAGGATACAGGGCATGAAGAAATCATACCGTTCACCGTCGTATTTGTACTACCGGGTCCTTCGGTGTTCACAAATCAAATCCTATAACATACATGGAGTTGTATGGTTAATGACCTATTATTTGTTTAACTCTTACTCCATTACCTTTCCCTAGGCATACTTACCAATTCTTACACGTTACAAGTGGTTACGAATTTATTTCTTACTTTGGGTTTGCTTCCTTACTCATGTACTAATTCTTTTATTATTCTTAACCACAATGGTATATACTTATATATATATATACATATGATTACTAGAGTTAACATTTTTTTCTTTTTTTTTGTAAGTTTGGCCCGACTGTAACACCCCATCCAACAACAACCACATAACAACAATCTGCAGCGGAAAACATACTTCATCTCAAATTAACTCGTTGGTGTTACACGCCGTTAACCACCCACGTGGCTAACAAGGCTATTACACATACATTGTACCGGTCTGATGGACTAGATTCCCGAGCAACTGTACATCACTATACTTTTTCATTAACAACCAACATACACATACCTTCCAAATGTACCAAGTATTTTACAAACTGTTGCCGATAACAATTTCTGTCTTACTACACCTACTGTATATATACAACTTAAATGATTACCCATGTACAACGACTACCCCGTCCTACTCTCGAACGGCTTCCAGCTCTTTGTACCTGAAATAGGAAAAGAAGAGAAAGGGTGGCCCCCAAGGGGCTCAGCACCTTTGCTGGTATGGTAATCCCACAGCCCACATGCTACCGGGCCACGCACAACTAATTGTCGTCTTAGCATGCGGTTGATTATATTTAAATCATGCATGCAACTGTAAACACACAACACATAACATTTCGCCTCAATGGGCTCATCAAACGGGTGATACATCCTTACTTGATAAGTCACTCCTGGTATTCATTATCCCTAGAGTGTTTCTCCTCCAATGGAGCTACTTCCTTAATAGACGACACTTACCCGTTATTGGGTTATCCTTAAACGCCTCTTATTACAAACTGGGATTCATATCCATGATCCACATACTCCACATCTTAACAACATATCACATCACATCGCAATAAGAATTGCAGCATAACAACGATACATAACGGGTACGGTTCCCTTTATGAACCGGCCCAAACATAGTCAGTTCACTTGTAGCCTAGAGAATGTTGCCAGTCTCATGATAAGCTCATTACATAACTTGTTACCGTCTCGTTAAATGAACGGATAACTTAACACAAGGTGTCTCGGATATAGTGATCCAAGCACACTGAACAAACATAAACATAGTATGCCCCTGTGGCCCGACGTGAGTCAGTAAAATAGCCTTGGTTAAGCTAAAGGGAAGGTTGGAAACCAAATTGGAAAACAACCATAACATACAGAGAGGATCGAACCTGATATGACAACGACCCCCATACTCACACGCGTGGCCGGAACAGACCGGACTCCTCACTTCCCCCGTTAGCACTTGTTAGAAGTTCAACATTGAACTTAATAAATAATCACAGACATTGGGTTAAGTCTTGTTAGACACACACAAGGGAAGAGAGAGTCATACATTCACACTCAAACATCACACACAAACATCACATGACTAACTCACGCATAGCCGTGGTTAGAACGTTCCTTAGGTCGGAAACGTTATCACCGGATACCGTTCTCTTACGTTTACCTAATAGTGGTCAACTAGCCCTTCATGCGCATTCGAGGTTACCGGTATCGGCACGTAAACACACAACAACATTAACGACTGTAAACTTGTTTCATGATTTATCTTATAACGTGGCAAACATACAGAAAAACACATTGGCATACAAGCCGGTGTAATCCGGTAGGACACAGGTTGCAAGAAAACCATACCTGTCACCGGAGTCCACTCTATCATGTCCACTTATGTTCCTCGAACAATTCACGAACAACTGGTAACATTAAAGTTGCCTTCATTAACATTGGGGGTAACATGTTTGTGTAACGTTGAACGACCATGGTTAACACCGTTAACTAGTTAAATAACTTCACATTTTTAACTTGTTTTACTCTCACATTTTACTACAACTTTTCACTCACTTAATTGTCATTATATCTCACCTAACATGTCCCTAACAACTTTATAACATCATTACTTATCAATCCCCATCATTACACATCATTTTCATACCTTAAACAACATTTTTAGAGTGGTCCGGGACTTGGTCCTTACCCTAAGTCCCGGACCAACACTTAAGGAATCTCTCGGGTGATTTTAATAGGGTGGTCCGGGACCTTGTACTGACCCCAAGTCCCAGACCAAAGCACTTGTAAAACTCTCGGCCCTTTTTGTGTAGGGTCCGAGACATCATCCAATACTTGGGTCCCGGACCACTGTAACAGAATTTCCAAATTGACATTTTCAAGTCTTGTTTCATCTACTTTCTTCATCCATTGATTACCCAAACTTCACACATGAACTTAGGCATATTTTAATACCAAAATATCACTTTGATTCACCTTAAAACATTGTCCAGCTTGTCACTCATTTTTCTTATAAATCTCTTAACACTTGTAACATTTCTCTTTTGGTTTTCTAAGTGGTATTTCACCTATAATGACCACTATACCAAGATGTTTCCTCTACACCTTAACATCATCTCCCAAGCATCTTTTCTTACTAACTAATTTCCTTGTTCACACCTTCTTAAAATTCCTTTCTCAATCCTTACCTAAACATCATTCATTCCTTGTACATCAACATTCTTTAACCTTAAACAAACTTCTCCAAGACTTTAATACATTCTCAAAAACACACATTGAATTCCTAGAACTTCCAAGATAATACCTAAATCCTTGTAATACCCTAAATCATCTTAATACATGCTTTCTTCCCTAGTAAAACATTTGTTCACCTTTAACACTTCCTAGTTCACCAAAACTTATTTAAAACACTTAGAACTTCTTATACATTTTCCAAATTTTGCCATAGCTTCTCTTGTATATTCTCACATCCAAACACTTAGGTTTTTACCTTATTCCATTCAAGAACACCTAAAACCACCAAGAGTATTCTCACACACAACATTCACCAAATTTACACTACATCACAATATAGTGCATAAACTTAAATTGCTTGGCACTTAGGCCCTTAAATAACATGGCTCTTAGGCCCCTAAATTGCATAAACCATAAACACTGAATTTCCACATATATATTGCCTTTGACCTGCAAATACACCCAAGAATACATATGCCCTTAATAAACTCCTTGAGAGCATTTCACTAGCTCATTTACCATTGGCTCCTTAGGCATTTTATTAAGCATATCAAGCTCATTTTCCTAAGGCATTTAAACTACATTGAGATAGCATATTTACCTCTTTTCCTCACAAAAACTTTTCTTGTTTCCTTGACTAAATTGGCAAGGCTTTTAGTTGCTTGTCAACTTCTAAACATTATACAAATAATATAATGAGTATACAAGCTTTAAGCTTCATTTCATTGTAAACCCTAGTTACATATATTATCTTAAGGTATTAAAATGATTGTTTTACCTTGGAATGGAAAGAGAGCTTGAATAAGTATCAAGAGAGGACTCCTCCTAGCCCTTGGAAGATTCAAATGAAGCTAAAACAAGCAAGGTAAAGACACCATTGTGAGGTGACTTTTTGGACAACACAAAACATGAAGGAAACATCATTTTTCTTTGAGTTTCCTTACCTTGAAGCAAAGGAGAACAATAATATGTGAAAAGATGAGCTCAAGCTCCTTCAATGGTGAATCTCCATGGCACCAAAATTGAGTTCTTGAAGATTTGAAAAGATAGAAGTGTAAAGCTTGGTCTAACTAAGACAAATATGGTCTTAGAATTTGATTTGGAGCATGGAGTTGGATTTGGCAAGGAAATGAAGATGGAGAAGAGAGGTTACTATAGCCCATCGTTTTTGAAGAAGAGAGGAGAGGATGAAGACCGTGTGAAATGAGAAGGAAGAAGAGAATGAGGTGAGAGAGTACACCTTGTTAAGATATTTATGTTATAAAGTAACTTTCTTCTTTTACTTACTTTTCCTTCCTTTCCTTAATTGATTTCTTTTACATGTTGGTGACTCACCATGATAAAAACCGGCCCCCATCTCTACCTAGGGGTATAATAGTCTTTGTTGACCAATTTAATTACTTATAACAACATATGTTACAAACTAGCTTATTAAAGTTACTATTCACTAAAACAAGGCACATAGATGTGAAATTTTTGATTTCCCATTGATATAGACTTCCAAATGTGATACTATATAGTACACATGTTAATTAAAGAGTAATGATGGACATTTAGCCATTCAAAACTCATTTACAAGACAATTTTTCAAAAACGTGCTTTAAGACTCCTTAAAGCACTTTTTGTGTTTTAACTTGTTTTCAAGCTTGGTTTTCTTTGGTAATTGATTTAATATGTTCATTAACATATTTATAAGGTATAGGTATGACCATTAGGTCTTATACAAATTTATCCCAAGCTTAGAGCACATTTTTGCTCTTATTGACTTTAAGGTATTTTCTTGTGTTTGTTTGGTTTAACTGTCTACCAAAGTTTCCTAAGGACTTAATTAGCCTTATTAAATCATAATTGAATATTATTAAGTCTTGGTAGGCTCTTTGGGTCCTAACCAAGTTCACTCCTAGCTTAGAGCATGTTTTTGCTCAAACTGTATCTTAGTGCTTTATTGCTTTATGCATTTTACTATGGTTTAAATTGTTCACTGATGTTTCTAAGGCACTTTTTAGCCTTTACATACCATAGTTTAATATTTAAACCACATATCAAGGTTTGGGGTATTTCACCGACCGACCCACCGACCGACCCAACCCCTTGGGTCGGTCCATTCCAGTAAGTTTCCCGTTCTCCAGACTTTGCCCGACCGATCCAGGACTGTTCCGACCGACCCATACACCTCTGGGTCGGTCCATTACAGAAGGTTTCCGGCCTTGGAATCCATCACGACTGACCCACGACCGACCCTACCTTCTGGGTCGGTCGAAGTCAGAAGCTTCGTTCCAGTGATTTTGAGCCACGACCGACCCACGACCGACTCACGACTTCTGGGTCGGTCTGTTCCAGGAAGTTTTGGTTCAGTTACTTATGCCCCGACCGACCCACCGACCGATCCAACCTCTGGGTCGGTCGGTAGCAGAACATGCCTACAGATTTTGTGTTTCACTTCTCTTCTTACCCATTTCTTCCCTAATGTTCCTACATACATCCTAACATGTTTACCACTCATTTGATGCTCTAAATCACCATAACCCATCCACCAAACTCCTTACTCATTTCCAAACCAACTTACACAATTTCCCTCACTTCTTTTCAACACTTATACTAGTTTTTATTTCACTAATGCTACAGATTTTTGTTTTCCCTTTCATGCTACAGATTTTCACCCAAACTTCTATCCTACAATACTCCCTCCACTAATGCTACTCCTAGCATTCAAAATACATTACTTTACATCCTAGTTCTTCTCATTACCTAAATCCTTTTCAAATCTGTTTCAAAATATCAAACTACTCCCTTTACACTCTCCAAATACACCTAGTTACTACCTAGGTTATTTCCTCTTCTTAAACAACTAAGTCCTCTAGTTTCTAGGCAAATTTGGACATAGTCTCCCCTATATTTTTAACATTACCCACACATGGTCTCAGCTCACAAATTGCTCATTCCTACACCTGTTTATCCAATGCATTATACTCACATTTCAACTCCACTACAACACAATAAAATTCCGGCACATACACATTCCATACCCAATGTTTTCCCAAGCTTTTAAACATCATTTTAAAACTTCAAAACTGTTACATTACCATCCCTCATTATACTACAACATACTCATTACTCATTATCATATACATTACTTATTCTTAATATTCAAAACTGTTACAATACATAACACAAACTAACTCAAGGTAAGAATATTTTACCTTGTCTTGCTAGTTTCTCTTTCTTTCCTTTCCTTCTCTTCTTTTCCTCTTTCTTTCTTCTTGTTCTCGGTTTTTGTTCAAGAAATGGGCAATGCTACAACAACCCATACATACCAATACCAGTTTAGCACATTAACCTTAACTAACCCTAAATTTAGATGTTTTAGGGTTTAGAAAAGAGCATTACCTTCCAACCAATGAATGAGGTTCTTGACTAGCAAGAGAGCAAGATTCCTAGCCCAAGGAAGAAGCCAAAATCGGCTGGAATACAAGGAACAAAACAAGACTTACTTTGAATTTTCGTTTTGCCAACAAGGGCTAGAAAAAGATGGGTTTTCAAGAATATTTTTACCTCAAAATGGCAAGGAGGTGAAGGTGCTTCTAATGGTAGTACTCAAGCTCCAAATGCAGCACACCCATGAAGATGGAAATGAGTGTTTTTGGTTTTCAAAAGGAAGAAGATGTTCTCCTTTGCAAGGGGATTCCAATGGTACTAATTTTGTAATTTTTGGAGAAGGATTAAGGGGTTAACAAGAGGAGATAAGGTGGGTTTTTGTGTGAGCTTCCTCAATTCTCCATGGCTGTCGCAGGAGGAAGAAGAAAAGGAATAGAGAGAGTGAGGGAAAACGTGAGAGAGAGGTGAGGATAGGAGAGAGAGAGTGAGTTTTTTATTTTACTTATTTTCTTGTCTTTTAGCAAATAAGAGGGAATTAAGGAGAGTGAGAGTGAGAGAGGGAAATCGGCCCCCTATGCACCCCTCTACAGATTTTTAATTTTTTATTTGTAAAGGACACATTAACTTTGCCTATTTGCATTCTCACCCCACAACCCGGTTGTTACAGTTTTTACTAACCGGAACCCGTTTTCTGGAATTTCTTGTTTAATTAATTTATTGGTTCCCAACCTTTATTACTGTTTATTAATGACTAATTGGTTGACCAAAATCATTACGAGTCTATTTGACCCGCTTAAGGTCGCGTTTTCCCGGTTTCCTCGAACGCGCTTTAAGGTTCGTTTATGCTTTTAACCCATTTTAAAGGTCCGTTTTCTTGGGATTTGTTCCCTCATGTTTGTTTAGATATAATTAAGCCTTTAAAATCATAATTAGTCTAATTAATCACTGTTTTTAATTACGGGGTATTTCAATCTACCCCCTTAAGGAACTTTGCCCTCAAAGTTGCTCAAGGTTTACGGTTTACTATTTCTACTCATTTGGCAAGCCAATTGCCACGATGCACTCTACTACACCTTACAAGGTGTTCACGATTTTACACTACAAGCATACACCAATTCAAATACCATACTCCATACTCAATTCAAATACCATACACCATAAAACAATCCAATTCACACATTCACACATTTCACAATACCATTCACAATACACTTCACATTGTCATTCGTGTCATATACCGTACAGCACAATTGCATTACTCATTACACACATACCATACACATACCATACTCATTGTGCTACATACTGGATACTACTAGCACTACATTGTGCCAATAAAATACAATTAGCACTACATGTGCCAACAAAATACATTACCATACATACATACCATGCAATGCTCACCCGAAGCAATGCAAAAGCAAAAGACTCTACCCCCCTTAAAAGGGGTACGCCCCGTACCCTCCGTACTATACGAATACTAGACATTTAGTCTACAAATAGATTTGGGTACTTCACCTTCATGGCGTCCTCTAATTCCCAAGTCGCTTCCTCGACATCGTGGTTAGACCATAAGACCTTCACCATTCGTACAGATTTATGGCGAGTGTCTCTTGTCTTCGTATCAAGGATTCGCATTGGAGTCTCGACATATCTCATCGTCGGCTCTAGGGATAGTTGCTCGGGTTCTAATACATGAGAGGGGTCGGCTATGTATTTCTTGAGTTGTGATACATGAAGACATCATAAACACGCCCCAATTCTTCAGGCAATGCTAGCCTATAAACTACGGCTCCAATCCTCTCGGTAATCGTGTACGGGCCTACAAATTTCGGGCTCAGCTTGCCCTTCTGGCCAAATCGAAAGACGCCCTTCATAGGTGAGACACGCAAGAACACTTGGTCGCCCACGGCGAACTCAAGGTCGCGTCGTCGCACATCCGCGTAGGATTTCTGCCTATCTTGGGCTGCTTTCATGTTCGCTCGGATTTGCTAAACTTCAGCTTGTACTTGTTCTAAATACTTCGGTCCTATGATGACCGCTTCACTTGACTCATCCCAACACAACGGGGTACGGCAAGGTCTACCATACAAAGCTTGGATAGGCGACATCTTAATCGAAGCATGATAGCTATTGTTATACGAAAACTCGATAAGATGAAGCTTATCAATCCAGCTCCCCTGGAAGTCTAAGGCACATGCCCTAAGCATATCCTCTAATGTCTGGATGGTCCTTTCTGTCTGACCGTCGGTCTGTGGATGGAAGGCGGTGCTAAGCTTCAACTCAGTACCCAGCGCTTCCCGTGTTGCTCTCCAGTATCTCGAAAGAAATCTGGTGTCGCGGTCAGATACTATAGTTTTCGGGACTCCGTGGTGTCGGATGATCTCCTTGTCGAATAGCTCCGCGAGATTCGCCACCTTCCAGGTGTCCTTCATCGGTATGAATCGGGCAACCTTGGTGAGACGATCGACTACTACCCAGATCATGTTGAGTCCTTCCTAGCCGGGGGAGCCCAGCAACAAAATCCATTGAGATATCGTGGAATTTCCACTCCGGAATGGGCATGGATTGCACCATTCCTCCCGGTCTTCGGTGCTCGAACTTCACCTTCTAGCATGTGAGACACCTCAGAACATACTCAGTCACGTCGGATTTCATTCCTGACCACCAGAAGTACCTCTCATGTCTTTGTACATTTTAGAGGCTCCCGGATGGACATGCAATGTGGAACAATGTGACTCTCGCAGAATGCGATCCCTTAGCTCAGCATTGCTTCGGGGGACGCATAATCTGCCATTCAATCGGATCAGACCATCTTCATGCAATTTGAAGTCGTACTTTCGGCTCTCGAAGGTACCCATCTCTGTGAAGTAAGGGTCGCTCACTGAGCGTCTCGCACCTCGTCAACCAAGCTAGAAGAAGCGAGTAGCGAATGGAGCGAGTGTGCTCGACGACTCAGGGCGTCGACTACAATTGCCTTCCCTTCTTTATACTAGAGGTTGATGTCGTAATCTGAGAGGAACTCCATCCACCTCCTCTGTCTTAGATTCAGTCTTTCTGTGTGAATACATACTGCAAACTTTTGTGGTCGGAGTAGATGGTGATGCTTACCCCATAGAGATAGTGTCGCCATATCTTCAAGGCGAAGTCAATGGATCCTAACTCTAAATCGTGTGTCGGGTAATTCTCCTCATGCTTTTTCAGTTGGCGGGAGGCGTAAGCTACAACCTTGCCATGTTGCATGAGTACGCATCCCATGCCCTTGCCCGATGCATCACAATACACCTCAAATCCCTCTGTGCCTTCTGGAAGAGTAAGGATGGGCGCTGAGGTCAATGAGTCTTTTAGGCTTTGAAATGATACTTCGCACTCGTTTGTCCATACAAACGGTGCATCTTTCTTCATCAGTGTAGTCATGGGCTGAGCGACTTTTGAGAAGTCCTTTACAAACCTCCGGTAATAACGGTTAAACCAAGAAAGCTCCGGATGTCGGTAACAGTCTTAGGTCTAGGCCATGATCGTACTGCTTCGATTTTGGATGGATCTATTGAAATACCCGCGCTCGAGATGACATGACTGAGGAAAGATACCTGATCTAGCCAAACTCGCATTTGGAGAATTTTGCATACAGCTGATTCTCGCGCAGTGTCTCAAGTACTCTTCTCAAATAGTTTTCATGCTCTTTTGCTGACTTTGAATATACAAGGATGTCGTCGATGAATACTACTACTGAAGTGTCCAGCTGATCACTAAATAACCGATTCATTAAGTCCATGAATTTGGCTGGTGCGTTAGACAAACCGAATGGCATTACCGTGAATTCGTAGTGGCCATATCTTGTTCGGAATGCTGTTTTCTCAATGTCTTGCTCTTTGATAGCAATCTGGTGATATCCGGATCGGAGATCAATCTTAGAAAAGACCGAAGCTCCCTTCAACTGATCGAACATGTCATCGATGTGTGGCAATGGATACTTGTTCTTTACAGTGACCGCATTCAATTCGTTGTAGTCGATGCAGAGGTGGAGACTACCGTCCTTCTTCTTAACAAAGAGGACCGGTGCTCCCCAGGGTGATACACTCGGGCGTATAAACCCTTTGTCGAGTAGATCACGTAGTTGCTCTTTAAGCTCTGTCATTTCGGCAGGTGCCATACGGTATAGTGCCCTAGCAATGGGACCAGTACCAGGTACAAGGTCGATTTCGAACTCTACTGCTCTCTGTGGTGGCATACCAGGTAGCTCTTTCGGGAATACATCGGGAAACTCTGATACAACTGCTACATCATCACTGAACTCTGGATCTATCTCCAGATCTTGCACATGGCATAAATAGACATCATGTCCTTTTCTGAGCTCCCGGTACATTGCCATAGCGGAGATGACTGTAGTTGAAGGCTCTCTCGGTCTCTAGCGGTATGAAACAGTGACCCCAGATGGACTCTTGAGCAGCAATCGGTGCTCGGCGCATAGGATACGTCGCTTGTGCCGCTCCAACCAGTTCATTCCAATTATTAAGTCGAATCCCAACCGTTGAATTCAATGAAGGAGATGGGAAACGCTTCGCCTTTGATCCGAATTGTGGCGGTGTGGCAGTACTTAGTACACTTTACTCGCTCCTTCGACGGGAGAGTAACCAAGAAATTTGGCAGCTCGTCTGCGTCTAGCCCCAACCTCTCCGCAAATGATGGCGATACAAAGGTGTGGAGGCGCCGGAATCGAATAGTACTGAGGCTTCGATGCCGTTTACTGGGAATGTTCCCGTTAGAATGGTGCCGCTTTTGCCGGCTTGAGCTTCGGTGAGGAGACTCAGGGTACCTTCGGTACAGAGTCCACAACCTATTGATTCATAAAATTATAAGTAACGATGGTGGAACGCAAGTGGAATTTAATAACCAACACTGCTTTTATTGAATAAATCAAACCATACATACTGTGTCTCTAATACACGTTACTACTGGGTTACATGCTACTACAAGATTAATACTTTCTAAAGGTAAGGTTCAGGCGTCCTGGTTTCATGTGTGTGGCATTGATTATTGCGGTGGTGTCGTATCAACTTGATCTTCTGATCCCGTGATACAGCAACCTTGATTTCACCCATGATAGGACATCCTGATCTCAATACCAGTTTCTCTGCGAGGTCCACATGCTTCTGCTCGCTATACAAGAATACGGCGTCATCACCAATGGACCAAAACACTACGGGCACTCCTAGTTCAAGAGATTCCATCGTCTCGTCCTTATCTTGGTGTAAGCCAAGTCGTCCTTCTTTCTCATAGAAATTGACAATACAGAGGTCTACTTCAAGTGCAGGGGATTGGTTCATCTTTGTACTGCTGTGCGATTCCTACAGCTTGTGTAACAAGCGTTTGGTACTCAGTGGGTATTGATGGAGGTGTGGCTCCGTCTCCTGCTCGTGTCTTTCAGTATGTCTTGGTATAAGGGTTCCAATCCTTTCCCAAGCACATCATTTTCAGCTTCATTGTTGCTACACCGGGGAATTCGGGTGTATAAAATCCTCCTGGACCCATCCCTTGCTCGTTGCATCGTCGGATGATTGAAACTTGCGCTTCGGGTGTCAGGTATCCTTTTAATAAGATCACACCTGGGCGGATACCTGACACTGCTCGTTGTTGAAGTGGTGAGTGGCGATGTCGGCTTCTTCATGAAGTGGTTTTGAGGGTATTGGATAACAGGTAAGGAATTTCCCTAAGGTGGTAAATTTCATCTAATGTGAGTTCTAGGCTCACTAATTCATTTCATGCTCAATACATACTCCCATTTTACTTACTCATGCTCAATTTCATACTTCAAGTACTTACGCATTCATGCATCCATTCATACAGTTATTTCAATACTTAGATATGCTCCTCAAGGATTAAGGTTATGGTGAATACCTGGGCCGGACTTAGTCCCGGTCCCGTCACGGTCAATGATGTGTAAGGCCGGCTGCCTCTGTGGTGCGCCCTTCTGCGGACCTCGGGACCCCTGTCCCTGTGAGGTGTGCTGGGCATGAGCATCGCCAGATGCAACCTCCTTGCCTTCACGCTGTTTGTAGCCCTGGTAGTTGCCCTTGGGCTTCGAGTTTTCTAGGCATGCATTAGCACGGTGCCCTGGCTTCTGACAGTTGTAGCAGCGGATCTACCTTCCTTGGCAATTGGTGCCGGGATGATCCTTGTTGCAGTTTCGGCATACGTAGTTGCGGCCATCATTTTGGCCCTTGCCATGGCCAAATCCAGAACCTATAGCTTCCAAGTTAGCGGGGTTCAGTATACTTACAATACTCCATATACATACTAATTCACAAGTGTACTAATTCGATTTCAGGTTCTTACCCTTGTAGGGCTGAGACCTCAGTGGCTTCGCTGCCACTGGTGCAGTGTAGGCAAGCTGTAACGGATCAGCTGCCTTGCCTTTCTCAGCATGGGCACTACCGTCTCCAGAGGTGTTCTTCTGGTGGGAGTACTTCCCTTTCTTCTTCTTTCATGGTTTGGTTTGGTTTTGGTCATCGGAGGTGTTACCCTTGCTGCTCACCTTGCGCTTCAGCGCTTGCTCCTCATCTCTTAGCTTGCAGGTGATCTCCACTCGAGATGTAGCGTGGTAACACTCCTGAATTACTTGGCATTAGGTTACACATTTACATACAGGAATACTAATTCACATTGCTCATGGCTTTTAAGGGTTCAACGTTGTTTACCTGAAGGGAGGTAAACCGTGCGAATCCCATGCCATACCGGAGTCGATGGCTCAATCCGCCGTAGAAGCGGTCGACCAACACTTGGCCGGTATAGCCCAGGTCGGGTAGAAGTCTGAGAAGAGAGGTGAAGGTGCGGTAATACTCATCAACCGTCATCTTCTCCGTCATCTTCAGGGCATCGAGCTCAAGCCGTTTCTTGGTCTTGACATGCTCGGGATAGTACTTTGATCGGAGGAGAGAGGTGAATGCTTCCCAACCGAATGCGGGGTCGGCTACGTGCTCGGCCCTAGCGCGCGCCCTGATCACTTAGATAGTCCATAGCCGCGTCCTTGAGATAGTACATAGTTATCCTCACTTGAACTTCAGCGGGAGTCTCAAGTGTCTCGAATGCCATCTCCATCTCGGAGAGGTAGGCCTCGAGCTTGGCGGGGTCGCTCTCGCCTCTAAAGTATGGAGGTCGAAGGTCGGCGACTGCCTTTACCCAATTTGTCTCACGGGGTTGAGGCGGGTCGGGTTGCTGCTGTTGCTGCTGCTGTTGGTTCTGCTGTGTCTGTTGTACAGCGGTAATTACTTGCGGTAGCATCTGTGCTACCGTGGCGGCGATGATCTCAGCTATCGTCTGCGCGCCCGGTCCATCAGATGTCTCTCCTCTAGGTCGGCCTCGACCTCGTCCTAACATCTGAAAAAGTGTGGATTACATTAGATACTGTGACACTATGACCACGTGGTCTTGATTCAACAATGGTATCGTCTTCTCAGACGTCAAGGGGTATCCGTTATTGCTAACGGTAATTCCTAGTTATGTTTCTAATTCTCTGTTGTAAACGGTTATAACCTAACTAACTTGATAATCACTACACTCGGTATTCTAATCATCAGAGTGAGACTTCACTCTGATACCACTTTTTGTAACACCCCAACCGCTAATCCTTCCATTATCCTCTAATCATTCCCATAATTACCTTACTCGCAGCGGAATACTTACTTACTTACTCTCGGCGGGTGATACAACGCCGTTAGCCATCCAAGACTAACATGGCTACTACTACTTACAGTAACGGTCTGACGATTAGAATATACCGAATACATGTTACTTACTTTACAATGCCATATACTTACTTACACTTGATTACCGAGTATCCAAATATATGAATTACATTCCAAGACTATTCCCAAAAATTAAGTTTTTGTACATCTACTCCTTTCAATCCAATCATAATTCATTATCCAAAAGGTGTACCACGTGGTACACCGGCTACTCAAAAGGCCTTAGCCGTGTACAACTCGGTACACCGTTCCAATCTACTAACTCTTCCAAAAAGAATTCATTCCCGGTCCTTACTCGACCATCACGCCTCGCGGGTACCTGTAAGATAAAAACATTGCCCCAAGGGGCTCAGCTTACGCTGCATATGATAACCACATACCCCGCGTACTAGCGATGGTACGCCAACTATTTGGTCGAATACATGCGGTTCGTTTCATTCATACATACATACATAATACATACATGCTCATACTCAATACAATACAATACAATACATGCATTACACAAGATACATACATTCAAGCATACTAGGAAGACATTACAAGTCGACCATCCATACTTACCGAATACTCACCGCAATACGGAGATACACTTCTCCAATTCATACATAAGTCTTGTTAGCTTCTCTACACACCCGGGTTAATCGGGTGTACAATACTCTTTTACTCAAGGTCAATGACTTACACTAGTCAAGACCAATACACATACAATACTTTACTTCTTACTTACTTTACTCAAGTCAAGTCGGAATGACCTCCAGGCAGGGATTACTACATCCCACCACCGGGCTTTAGGGTGGCCCACTAATCCAGGATGCTACCCATTCAAGGGA
Organism: Limonium bicolor; assembly: GCA_023374045.1. Classification (NCBI taxonomy): domain Eukaryota; kingdom Viridiplantae; phylum Streptophyta; class Magnoliopsida; order Caryophyllales; family Plumbaginaceae; genus Limonium; species Limonium bicolor. The sequence goes on along the minus strand of CM041781.1, from coordinate 11,534,273 downwards.
TTTGGTCCATGGAAAAGATTACAGCCAGGATTAGGATTCAACCTTTGGTGTTTCCTTATCCTCACGCGTGGCCGAAACTATATCGGACTTCTACTCATTCCATTTTACTCATTACTCAAGTTAGGAGTTAAATGGTTAGGAATTAGTAGAATTCATTACTTCCATACCATACATCATTACATTACACAAGTACTCATCACATACAAATACCCTTCATTCTCATTCATTCATTTCATGAATTATACAAACTAAATGTTCAAGAGAATACAACAAGAACAATATAGTTCAAACACAATTAAGTGCAATAACAGTCCGATTACTGCATTTATCTTGTTGGTGATCACATAAGCACATAAATCGGGGTAACCAAGTTAAGATACAGGGCATGAAGAAATCATACCATTCACCGTCATATTCGTACTACCGGGTCCTTCGGTGTTCACAAATCAAATCCTATAACATACATGGAGTTGTATGGTTAATGACCTATTATTTGTTTAACTCTTACTTCATTACCTTTCCCTAGGCATACTTACCAATTCTTACACGTTACAAGTTGTTACGAATTTATTTCTTACTTTGGGTTTGCTTCCTTACTCATGTACTAGTTCTTTTATTATTCTTAACCACAATGGTATATACTATATATATATATATATATATATATATATATATATATATATATATATATATATATATATATATATATCATGTGTGTGCATATATATACATATGATTACTAGAGTTAACATTTTTTTTTCTTTTTTTTTGTATGTTTGGCCCGACCGACCCCTGACCGACCCAACCCCTTGGGTCGGTCCATTCCAGTAAGTTTCCCGTTCTCCAGACTTTGCCCGACCGATCCAGGACTGTTCCGACCGACCCATACACCTCTGGGTCGGTCCATTACAGAAGGTTTCCGGCCCTGGAATCCATCACGACCGACCCTACCTTCTGGGTCGGTCGAAGTCAGAAGCTTCGTTCCAGTGATTTTGAGCCACGACCGACCCACGACCGACTCACGGCTTCTGGGTTGGTCCGTTCCAGGAAGTTTTGGTTCAGTTACTTATGCCCCGACCGATCCAACCTCTGGGTCGGTCGGTAGCAGAACATGCCTACAAATTTTGTTTTTCACTTCTCTTCTTACCCATTTCTTCCCTAATGTTCCTACATACATTCCTAACATGTTTACCACTCATTTTGATGCTCTAATTCACCATAACCCATCCACCAAACTCCTTACTCATTTCCAAACCAACATACACAATTTCCCTCACTTCTTTTCAACACTTATACTAGTTTTTATTTCACTAATGCTACAGATTTTTGTTTTCCCTTTCATGCTACAGATTTTCACCCAAACTTCTATCCTACAATACTCCCTCCACTAATGCTACTCCTAGTTCAAAATACATTAATTTACATCCTAGTTCTTCTCATTACCTAAATCCTTTTCAAATCTGTTTCAAAATATCAAACTACTCCCTTTACACTCTCCAAATACACCTAGTTACTACCTAGGTTATTTCCTCTTCTTAAACAACTAAGTCCTCTAGTTTCTAGGCAATTTGGACATAGTCTCCCCTATATTTTTAACATTACCCACACATGGTCTCAGCTCACAAATTGCTCATTCCTACACCTGTTTATCCAATGCATTATACTCACATTTCAACTCCACTACAACACAATAAAATTCCTGCACATACACATTCCATACCCAATGTTTTCCCAAGCTTTTAAACATCATTTAAAAACTTCAAACTGTTACATTACCATCCCTCACTATACTACAACATACTCATTACTCATTATCATATACATTACTTATTCTTAATACTCAAAACTGTTACAATACAATACACAAACTAACTCAAGGTAAGAGTATTTTACCTTGTTTTGCTAGTTTCTCTTTCTTTCCTTTCCTTCTCTTATTTTCCTCTTTCTTTCTTCTTGTTCTCGGTTTTTGTTCAAGAAATGGGCAATGCTACAGCAACCCATACATACCAATACCAGTTTAGCACATTAACCTTAACTAACCCTAGAATTTAGATGTTTTAGGGTTTAGAAAGAGCATTACCTTCTAACCAATGAATGAGGTTCTTGACTAGCAAGAGAGCAAGATTCCTAGCCCAAGGAAGAAGCCAAAATCGGCTGGAATACAAGGAACAAAACAAGACTTACTTTGAATTTTCGTTTTGCCAACAAGGGCTAGAAAAAGATGGGTTTTCAAGAATATTTTTACCTCAAAATGGCAAGGAGGTGAAGGTGCTTCTAATGGTAGTACTCAAGCTCCAAATGCAGCACACCCATGAAGATGGAAATGAGTGTTTTCGGTTTTCGAAAGGAGGAAGATGATCTCCTTTGCAAGGGGATTCTAATGGTACTAATTTTGTAATTTTTGGAGAATGATTAAGGGGTTAACAAGAGGAGAGAGGTGAGTTTTTGTGTGAGCTTCCTCAATTCTCCATGGCTGTCGCAGGAGGAAGAAGAAAAGGAATAGAGAGAGTGAGGGAAAACGTGAGAGAGAGGTGAGGATAGGAGAGAGAGAGTGAGTTTTTGCTTTTTACTTATTTTCTTGTCTTTTAGCAAATAAGAGGGAATTAAGGAGAGTGAGAGTGAGAGAGGGAAATCGGCCCCCTATGCAGGGAGTGGATTGCGTTCAGGGTCTTAGGGAGTTCCCTGAATCATCCTGGATAAGATTATAGCCATTAGATTAGATATTATATAAATCAATGCCCCTGATTATATCAAATTGTATTCATTTTTAGTTTAAATTGATTTTGGAATCATTTAATGCTCCTTATTTTGTGGGCCAATATGCAAATTGGTGTAACGATCGCTAATTAGCCTATCTTTTCAAATTAAAAAAGTAAAAGAAATATAGTAAGTGATTAAATTTTAAAAAAGTTGGTGAATAATTTAAAGATTGTAAGAGAATATAATTTTAAAATAAATTATAAAATTAAATCTAATGAATGCTATACTAATACGATTTGCAACACATTTTTTAAAAAAAAATTGAACTTTTTTATTTATCATTTAAAAAAATTTGAACTATCTTTTTATAAATTCTTTTTTTATTTGTGGTACTTCGTAGATTTTGCACTGGTGTTATAATAACGGTAACATGGTAGTTTGTTCATACACATTGGGTATATCATTAACTTATGTTGCTAAGAATTATCATTTATCAATGGTGTTTTTAAAAACATGTTAAAGTATTTAAAGTGCAATGTGTGTGTATTTTGTTTTGGGTAAGAGGTATTACATCTGATGGCTAATGAAATCAAATTTTTTTCCTTAACCGATGATGTGTCTGGTATCAATTTTTATGTGCGGTCGTAGTGCTTGTACTGGTATTTAAATGAGTGTAACCTGGTATGTTTTTATACACATTTGGTATTTATCAATTTGTATTTCAAACTTGTAATGCTAATAGTTATTAAGTGAATAGGTAGTAGTTATTTATTATTTTGGTAGTAACTTCCCCGTAGATTTATTTTAAAAATGTAGTCAAGTAAACTATATGGTAATTGTTCTATATATTTTCTTTAGGAATATAACTTTATCTTTTAATATTTTGTTATAATTATTTATAATTATGTATATATATATATATATATATATATATATATATATTGGTGTACTTCTATTTTTTTTACATTTCCACCATAATTATTTAAACTACCATTCACTAATTACTAAATTGAAGGGAATTTATATTTTGTTTAACGAAAATAGGTTTACACTATATTTCTAAATAAATTATATGTATTATATAATTATGCAAGTCTGATTTTATGCAAATAGGTACTTTATTATAACTATAGAATGGTCGTAATTCAAGTAAAACTGATGTTTATACAATGGTATATTAGTATGTTATAAGACAGTTTATATACCAGTTTACATTTTCAAACTGTTAATAAATATAATTATGCAAGTAGTATATTTGTCGATATCTACGTAGATCCTTTTTTTCATCTTCTATATTTTATTGAATTACCTTCTATTAGTTACTAAATTTATGGAATATTATATTTTTATTTATTCATTAGTACAGTCACTTAATCTATATATTTATTTAGATTTATATTTTTTTATCTCTAGAATAATTTCATTAACTAATATCTAGTAGTTACTAGATTCAAGGGATTATATACTTTTTTAAATAAATTTTTTAGTCAAAATAAACGCTGGTGATATGTCATGCTTGTAAACTTAGATGTTATTTAATGGAACAACTGGTATTAATTTATGCCTACCCTGGTGTATTGTTTGTGTCCAATTAGATACTTGTTGTGGATGGGTATATATATATATGTTATATGATTCTGGTAGCATTTCGTATATGAAAACTTGGTGATACTTTAATAATAAACTGGTACTAATACATCCAATTATTGGTACATTGTGTTGTGTCCAACTGGATACTTGTTGCGGATGGATACATATAAATATCATATGATTCAGGTGGTATTTCATGTATGAAAACGAGGTGCTACTTTAATAATAAACGGGTACTAAAACGTACAGTTATTGGTATATTGTTTGTGTTCAATTAGATACTTGTTATGGATGGGTATATAAATATCATATGAGATTCTGGTGATATTTCATGTATAAATAAAATGAGGTGCTACATTAAAATAAATATATACTATACATCAAGTATTAGTACATTATTTGTGTCTAATTGGGTACTTGTTGTGGATGGGTATAAAAATGTCATATGATTTTAATGGTATTTCGTGTATGAGAACGAGGTGCTACTTTAGTAGTAAAGTAGTACTAATACATCAGTATAATATGAAAAAAAAGTACAACACTCGTCTTTTGTAGAGATGTAGCTATCTTGTTTTCATACTAGTGTGTGAGATGCAGTAGTTCCAATGATTTATCTCTGTAGAGGCGCAGGCATAAGTAGAGAATGAAAAGAGGCATATAGCATGTATGTTGATTGTTCACCAGTTATGGTTGCAAAATTACCATGATTGAACGAAATAAAGACATCTTCAATCTGGTGTGCTTAGATGTAGCAGGTCCATTGATTTACCAGCCATATGTAGTTAGTACCAACCATATGCAGTAAGTAGTACCAGCCATATGCAGTAAGTAATACCAGTCATAACAGTTTTGGTACCAGCCATATACAATTTTGTAGTACTAGCCTTATGCAATGCATGATACCACATATTTACAGTAAATAGTACCAGCCACATTCAAAGATAGTATCATGCGTATGCAGAAAAAAGTACTAACCGTATGCAGAAAGAAATACCAGACATGTGAAATAAGTAGTCCCAGTAATATGCAATAAGTAATACCAGCAATCTCTAATTGACGACACAGGATGGGAAAACAAGTTTTTTTTATGGATACAAAATCGATGTTCATGTAATAAATTAAAAACTGAGGACAAATGACGCAAGTGTAATTCCTTCTCATTGTTGTAAATGAAACTACAGTGAAAAAAGTAACATAAACCGTCTCAGAAATAGACACAATGTCATTAATTGTGGACTAAAAAATGACCAGGGCATTGGTCATCCTGAATGGTATAAACCGGAACTAGTGACCTGCGTGAGTCTGGAATGCTGCCTTGTAGCAATGTATTTTGGCATGACAATCTCTAATTGACGACGCCGTCTCTCTCATAGTTAGACCCCTTGTACAACAACAAATATTCCTTTACGCCACCGCTAGGAATTTGGTATAGTATGTGATGGTAGAAAAAAAATTACCTTTTCTGAAGAAATCGAAAACAGGAGTAGCTAATGATTTCGTTTTGTTCGTCGTTCGCCGGTCGTGGGCTACAGCTTCTTAGGGCATCCACAATGGTGAAAGTGGATTCCACCCACCAACAAATATTATTTTATTATCTCCTCTCACAATCTCTCTCTTACTTACCTAGGTTCTCTAAAAAGAGGGTGTCTTAGTTAAGAACCCCTCCTCACTCCTCTCTCCTCCACCTCATCATTTTCTTTTTTCTCTTTTAACATTATGGGTGGAATCCACACCATTGTGGATGCCCTTAGTCTTTCACCGGTTAGGATTTTTAAAGGAGATGAAGGGAGGTACAGGAGAAGACGGCAAACCTGGAAGCAACCTGCCGGCCCTGATCGCCAGTGAATACTTTGTGAGAATAGTAGTGGTATTTTGTTCGTCGAGCATCAAGGAGAAGAGCGCCGATGTAGCACCGAGGTAGCAAATCGGGGAGGGAGAAGGTCCAGGAGTGGGATGTGGCGACATTTGGTATTCCTTCGATACGGGAATTGGCAAAACTAGGGAATCGATAAAAAAAGTCCCATTTTTTATGGTATCAATTTTATTAATATTTCAATTTTGGATGTCAATAAATCTGGGCCTTCTATTTTCATTTTTTATAATCCGATGGTTAATAATTGTTCCAGAACGATCCAGGGACAATTGTATCCCCTTGCTACTATCTATATTCCCCTATGCACCCCTCTACAGATTTTTAATTTTTATTTGTAAAGTGGACACATTAACTTTGCTTATTTGCATTCTCACCCCACAACTTCCCGGTTGTTACAGTTTTTACTAACCGAAACCGTTTTCTGGAATTTTCTCGTTTAATTAATTTTATTGGTTCCCAACCTTTATTACTGTTTATTAATGACTAATTGGTTGACCAAAATCATTACGAGTCTATTTGACCCGCTTAAGGTCGCGTTTTCCCGGTTTCCTCGAAAAACACGCTTTAAGGTTCGTTTATGCTTTTAACCCATTTTAAAGGTTCGTTTTCTTCGGGATTTGTTCCCTCATGTTTGTTTAGATATAATTAAGCCTTTAAAATCATAATTAGCCTAATTAATCACTGTTTTTAATTACGGGGTATTTCAATCTTGCATGCACAAAATTATCAGTACTAGTAGCAGTCATCTGTTGTTTCCCCGATCATCACCGTTGCCTAAATTCATCATCAGCAATCAACATGGAATTTCAATTTTTTTAATTGCATTAGTTGTAGTGAGATTGATGTCGTATAGGAGTAGGAATTGTTATTTTTTAAAACTTAATTCTTGGCTATGGATTAGGTTAGATGTGTCCCGAATTTAATTTGTTATATTCAGTTGAATTAGCTAATGGCATAGATCGTTTAGTGATAAAGAATGTATTTTGAGATTTAGCTCATACTGAAATTTATACTTTTATGGTAGTAGATATCTTTAATATTTGTTTGTTTCTAATTTTATATCTTGATATTCTATTTGTTTCAAATGCTTCCAAATTTTTAATTTTTTGTGGGGTTCAATTTTTATCTAGTCATTGATTTTTATATTTAGGTCTTCAATAGTTCAACTATTAATTAAAAACTTGCTAAATAATTGTTAGTAAGAATTTAATCATCTTACATTTCTTGAATTGAAATACAGTTATTATAGATATGGTATAATTGATAATATCTATATGTTGATATGGAAAGGTTTTTTAAAAGAAAAATAGCTTCATCATCGGAGCAAACTCCTACGCAAGAAAGAATTGATATACCGAACGAGGAAAATGTAGTTGATAAAAGAAGTAAACAAAGTCAGGTGTTGATTTTTGGATAATCTTCCAACAGATCCAGGGGAAAGGATAAGTATCCTCAACTAGATCGAGATGAAGTAAGAAGATCATACATTCTCAAAGGTCCTTGTCAGCCTCGACATTACAAATTTCCTCAAAGGATAATTGCAGGTTTCAATCGTCGCTTTAACTCGAATTGGTTTAATGAATTCAAAAGTTGGTTGGAATATAGCATTTTGGAGGATGTTGCCTACTGTTTGCCTTGTTATTTGTTTAAAGATGAGATCGGTCTTAATACTGGAGGCCCAACATTTTTTACTGAAGGTTTTAGATATTGGAATAAGAAACAAAACCTCAAATCACATGTTGGCAATCTTGGTAGTTCACATAATATTGCAATGCAAATGTGTGATGCACTAATGAACGAAAACCAATCAATTTGAGCAAACTTGAACAAGAAGTCTGACGTAATGAAGGCAGAGTACAAGGTTCGATTGAATGCATCTGTTTATTTATTAATCAAGGTATTCTTTTAGATCAATGTTATAATTTTTGAGGTCATGAAAACTGAGGAGTCATAAATAGAGGAAACTTTATTGAGTTGTTACAGTTTCTTGTTGACCATAATGAAGACATTCAAAGGTGGCTATGAGAAATGCTCCGGGAATAATCAAATGATGTCCCCAAAGATCCAGAAAGATCTTGTGAATGCAAGCTGAGAAAAATATAAGACTATCATCATTGAAGAGCTTGATGGTGATTATTTTGGCCTTTTAGTTGATGAGTCTTGCGATGTATCGAAGAAAGAGCAGATGGCCGTTGCTATAAGGTTTGGTGATAAAAAGGGAAGGGTTATGGAGAGATTTCTTGGAATCGTTCATGTTATGGATACTTGCTTCGCATCACTTAAGAAAGCCATTGATCGCTTATTCAATGAAAATGGATTGAGTGTGTCGAGACTTAGAGGACGAAGATATGATGGGGCAAGTAACATGCGGGGTGAATTTAATGGACTCAAGTCTTTGACTTTGAAAGAAAATGAGTCAGCTTATTATGTCCATTGTTTTGCTCATCAACTTCAGCTCACACTTGTGGCAATTTCAAAGGACCATGAAGAGGTTGGTTCTATTTTCTATCTAGTTAATAGTGTAGTCAATGTTGTGGATGCTTCTAGTAGGAGGCGGGATATTGTACGTGAAACTCAAGCCGCTAAACTTGTCGAAGCACTAAATGGTGGAAAAGTCAAAAGTGGAAAAGGATTGAATCAAGAAATGGTCTTGAAACGAGCTAGAGATGCAAGATGGGGATCACACTATGGAACTCTTATGAGTTTAAATTTATTACTATGCAGAGTGTTTGAAGTTTTGGAATATATTAGAGATGAAGGGCTTTTTTCTGAGAAAAGAGCCCAAGCACGTGGCCTTTTACGCTCTTTACGTACCTTTGACTTAAAGTTGATGTTGAAAGTGCTGGGGATTACCAATATTTTATCGGTTTCTTGCAAAAGAAAGACCAGGATATTGTGAATGCCATGAACCTTGTCAAACTTTGCAAATGAAGCTTACAAGAAAAGAAATAATGGTTGGGATTCACTTATGGCAGATGTTTCTTCTTGTTGTAACCAATATGAGATTCCAATTCCAAATATGAATGATCCATATGTCTTTCAAGATAGACCAAGGAGAGGAACTGTGAAAAAGACCAATCTGCACCACTATCGTGTTAACTTCTTTATATCAGTGATTGACTTGTTGCTTCATGAGTTGGACAATCGTTTTGGAGAGAGAAATACAGAATTGCTTCTACAGGTGGCTTGTCTTAGTCCAATTGCTTCATTTGAAGCCTTTGATTTACAAAAGTTGGTGAACATGGTTAACTTTTATCCAGATGATTTCTCTCAACATGATCGTTCAGAGCTTGAAGTTCAACTATCTTTATACATACGAGATGTTGATGCAGATGACTCAGTTCTCTAATTTGGACACACTTAATGATCTTTCTCAAAATTTAGTGAAAACCAAGAAACATGAAGGTCCGCCACTGGTTCCCACTATTGTTATATTGTCTACTCTGGCACGCAGGCCGCACGGTTTTGTTCTTGGGGTTTCCTAGCCCCAAAAGACTTCACAACATGAAAAGGTATCCCCACCCATATAAAGAGTGGTTCGTTCTCCCCACTAATTGACGTGGGAGGTAAACCTCAAAGGTGTTACACTGGGTTTGCTTACTATGGTAGCAACTTAAACATTCACGAAGCATCATCATCCAGTGTTGGCTTGAGCATGGATGTTGACTACCTGACGCCTACGGAAAACCTTGGCTTGTGTTCCACTTCTACTCCCGGAGCCCCTCTTAGGGATAGAGATCTTCAACATCATCATGTTGTAGGAAAACTTAGTGGTTGTGCACTTGATTCTAGTCTCGCGTCAGCGATTAAGAATCCTGCATGCAGTGGGACTAGGATTTATGTTTATCCTAGTCGTAGATCAAATTTTGTTCTTGTTATATTTTTAAAACAAATTGAGTTAAGGATTGTATAATAATCATTTATGTATTTCATCTTCTAGACAATCATCATTGGTGTATGTTTCAATTTATTTAGGGAAATTTCATGAAATGCCACTATATTTTTTGGCTAATTCATGAAATGTCACTAAAAAAAAGAAAGTCATGATATGCCACTATTTTTGTAAAAGTCCATAAAATGCCACTATGTCATTGACCAGAAGCAAAAAAGACAAAATACCCCTACTAGTTAACAAAGTATTTTTTAAAGTTCACAATATGCCCCTAAGTGTTAAAAAATTCACTAAAATACATAAAAAAAATCAAAATACTATAAATATAGATAACTATAAAAAATATTTAAAATATTATAACAAATTATAAAAAAAATAAAACATCATAAAACATTGAAAAACATTGAAAAAAATTAAATATTTCTTAAAAATTTCAAAATTATTTAGTTCCATAAAAAGTGAGTTTTAAACACATAATTTATACTAATTTATCTACAAATTTAGACAAATATAGTACCATTTATACCAATTAATTACCATAATTTATACCAATTAATTACCATACAACTTTATATTATTTTTTCTAAAACTTTAAATTATTTATTCAAATTTTTAATATTTTAATTAATATTTGGTAAAAATTAATTTAAAATCCATTTTGTAGATGACTTTAAGACATAATATAATTTATTTCAAATAAATAATTTAAATTGATTTAAAACAAAGATAATTTGAAAATGAATGGTATAAATTATGGTAATTAACTGGTACTAGTTTTGGTGCTTAATTGGTAGAAAAATTGGTATAAATTACCAACTTTTCTACCAATTAAGCACCTAAACTTGTACCAATTAACTACCATAATTTGTACCGTATACTTTCAAATTATCTTTTTTTCAATTTAAATTATTTAATCAAAATAAATTATATTATGTCGTAAAGTCATCTATAAAATTGAATATAAATTAACAAATTCTAAATAATAATTAAAAAATAAAATAAAGTTTTTTGAATAAATAATTAAATGGGTAGAAAAAATAATTTAGAAATGTATGGTAATTAATTGGTATAAATTATAGTATTATATTGGTCTAAATTTGTATTTAGTATAAATTACTTTTTAAAAACTCTATATTCTTTTTTATGGTACTAAATACTTTCAAAAAATCTAAGAAATATTTACTTTTTTATGTTTTATGATATTTTAATATATTTTTATAATTTAAATAATATTTAAAAAAATATACTTATCTATATTTTATAGTATTTTGAATTTTTTGTGAATATTTTAGCACTTAGGGGCATATTGTGAACTTTAAAAGTACTTTGTTAACTAGTAGGGGTATTTTTGTCTTTTTTGCTTCTGGTCAATGACATAGTGACATTTCTAGGACTTTTACGAAAATATAGTGGCAATTAATGACTTTCTTTTTTGGAAAATTCACAATATACCCCTTTTTTCTTTCGTAATTCACAATATACCCGTGTTAGTTTTCATAATTCAACTTTAAACATGCTTAATTGTTGTCCAAAATTGATGAAATTTTACATGGACGATGCTAAAGTGTTATATTTTGGTCCAATATCAAATTTGAAGTTTTTTAAGCTCACATGTGACCTGTGGGACATTTAAGCATGTTTAAAGTTGAATTATGAAAACCAACAGGGGTATATTGTGAATTACGAAAGAAAAAAGGGGTATATTGTGAATTTTCCCTTCTTTTTTTAGTGGCATTTCATGAATTAGCCAAAAATATAGTGGCATTTCATGAAATTTCCTATTTATATTATGTTAGTGTGAAGTTGTGGAATTTTGATAGGTTTTGAGCAAAATGTTGGTGTTGAAGTTGTGGAATATTGACAGGTTCTGGCCAAATGTTTGTTTTAAAGTTTGGAAATATGTACAAGTTGTGTTTTGCTTAATTGTGGTGCTGCAACACTTACGAATAATTTTTGAGTGTTCTAAACAGGTGAAAATCGTTTCTTTGAGAGATGATCATATCAATTATAAAATAAATTGTCTTTTTAACAGACAACCTCACTAGATAAAGGCATGACGATGGAATACACTAAAAACGTCTCTTGTAAAGACATTTCCTTAAATCGTCTTTACGGAAGTCAATTTCTTTCGTCGTCTTGTACCCGAACTCAGATGTTGAGGTAATACGAATCTAAAGTGAAATTGTCTCTCCAAAGACGATTTCAACTTTGGTAATTAATGAAACCATAGGTAGAGTGTTATTTTAGGAATTACCTTTTGAATGAGACTAATAAGGGGATTTATTTTCAAGAAGAAGGTTATTTCAGATCTTTTTCCTATTGCCACATGTGGGAGTAGCCAAAACTTGTTGTCTATGGTCTTCCCTTTATTATGATTCTCATTAGGTTAGCCTAGAGTTGACAAAAGTGAGCGAATAAAAAAAATTGAATCAAACCAAAATGATATGATACCAAAACTTAATATAATTTGAACGATGATTTCAAAATTGAAATGATTCAAATTGTACAGAATCAAACTAAATCTAGGTCCAACTGAACCAACTAAACCAAAGTTACGTGAATTAAAGTCGCTTAAACTGTTATCACCTAAATCCACATTAAGACCTAACACATATATACTATACAATATAAGCTTATGTGTGTTTTTAAACCAAAAATCACCCAGATCAAATTTACCCAACTAATCAGTACCAACTGAAGCATCATAACCTCCAACATAACAGAAAGATCAAACTCATTTGATCTGGAATGAACTCTAATCATATATCAAACAACCTCAATTAACCCAAATGAACTATCCAAATCAATCCTAGATTTAAACCGAATGGCCGAATAGCTAAGTATGATTATCATTCCCACCTTGTTTTTGACCCCTAGTTTAGTGCTCACTCATTTTTTGTACTTTAACAAAATGTAGGACTATTCATAATTAAGAACATGACCCTACTCATGACCCGCATCACACCTACGATTGTAACACCTCTTATATGTGTAACTGGCCAACACCCTAGCTCCCAAGTTATGATGGCCGTGGTCTGGATCCTAGGTGTGTATTCGGGTATGGATTAGGTTAACAACCGGTTGTGAATTCAGATACTGATCAGTTCCTAATCAGTTTCATAGGCCACCATTTCTTCTAACCCATTCGGACTTGAAAACTAGTCACATTAAACCTTTTGTTCCCACTCGGAAAACCCAGAGGCTGGCTGACATGACCGCCTGGAATTCACGCCAACTGGGTAAATCACACAAGGCAATCCTCATGTGACAAGCTAGGTGAGAAAGTGGAGTTAGGATGATTCAAACCTGGGACCTTCCGTCCCCTAGTCGGATGTCCAGGTTTGGACCAAAACCTGATTGTTATAGTAAACCATATGTGTCATTATAAAACGATCAAAATAATATCGATATCGTCCATCTTCTCTGAAAAAAATATGAAATAACCTTCCTAAACAAACTTATACTCATATTAACCTCCCTCTAAAACTAATTCCTAAAATAACACTCCTGAAAGAAATCGTCTCTTGAAGAGACGATTTCATCAATTATCAAACTAGAAATCGTCACTTCAAGAGATGATTTCACAAAACCCCGCACCACATAGGCGCCTGACTCAACGGGATGGGGAAAAGAAATTTCATTAAATCCCCTTTAGAACCGATGATTTCCGCTCAAATACTCAAGCGGGCTACCTATAGACAGACGACCAATCACAGGTAGCACACATAGGGACTGGAGAACGTTGTGTGACAATCTTCTTAGAGCTAGACCGGCAGATCTTGGTCATCATAGTAGGATCAAGCTCATTTGGTTGGGTTCTACTTTTGGTTAGTTACTTGAGGATGCGGATGAGGTGACAGTCATGAAGCACACCCGAGCTTATATATTGATGTTATTGGGTGGCACCATATTTGTTGATCGGCTGGGGAACCAGGTCCACTTGATGTTCTTACACCGCTCCTGCAGGACTTCGATGAGTTGGTCAGTACAGTTGGGGTTCCGCCTGTCTGGCATGGTTGTACCGGTAGCTGTGTCTGGCGTCTGATGTTGGCAATAGTGGTATTGCTGGGGCGCTGGTCATTCTATAGGTTTGGGCATGGGAGAGAATTCCTTATATAGCTCCCATCTGTCGCCCTGCCCATCACGCTGGTCCACTTATGTCTCTTCCGCTTGCCCATTGTGGGCATGTCGACTTTGATGTGATCGGGCTCTCTACGCATGTTCTCAATCACTATAGAGAGGCCTTTGATAGGAAGACATCCGAATTATGTTAGTGTCATTTTTTTGTTTGTGTATGTATTGTCGTTTCATTTCACACAAAGTGGCCTCTAACGTTTTTTATACGTGTTGTTTACGTTGTTTTAGATTGTCTGGCAGCCCTATATGGAGGAGGTGTTATGGTCTCTACCTCCGTATCGTTTGGCTGGTCTTCACATTGCACAATCTTGGGTGCCACTTATATGCTTCATATAGTGAAGTGGTATCTCCCGGATCGTGTGATGCGGCAGTTTGCGGGATTCAGTTTCCACCTGTAACACCCATAGGGTAACTGTCCAAAAACCTAGTTTTCAAACCATTCATACTTGAAAACAAGCCACTTTAGACCCTTAATCCTCACTTGGGATTAAAAGTGGAAGACCTTGTTGTTGTAGTTAACCCATATTATCCATATGAACCACTCACATTACTATCCATATCCTGATGTGGGACGGGGGTATTACATACTCCCCCACTCAAAGAAAGCGACGACCTCGTCGCAAATCTAACATCCAAGTCCTCAAGGACCTCCTCGGTAGGGCTTGGGTAATCCATCCAGACACGGTCCTGAGTCTACTCTGATACCATTTGTAATAACCTATATGGGCAACTGTTCAACAACCTAGCTCTCAAGCCATTTGGGCTTGAAAACTAGCCACTTTAGACCCTTAATCCTCAGTTGGGCTTAAAAGTGGAAGGCCTTGTTGTTGTAGTCAACCTATAGGTATTCTTATAAACTACTCACATTATACTATCATATCCCGATGTGGGAAGGGGGTATTACACCACCGCCTGATCCTAGGACAGACGGGGACGATGCACGAGTAGATATCACAACATCGACTTGAGAGGCCGGACTGATTGGAAACTGGGCAACTCACCATTCAGAGTACATTGTCTTGTGGAACCTGCGTGCTAAGAGAGTTGTCGATCTTCAGTTGGATGATGCTGGTGCTGCGTACGAAGAGTGGTTCGGCCACAACACGAGGAGATACATTGGGGCACCGCGTGGGAGCTCTATTGGGTAAATGGTGAGTAAACATGACTTTACTTGTTTATTTTAGTATTATGACATATTATTTTGTTAAATTCATTTGTTGAATTGTGATGCAGGGGGAGACCAAAAATGAGGCATCATCATGCTAGAGGCAATGCGCGTCAATGATGCTCTCGCTAGTCTACGGTTGATGAAAGACGAGTACAACAACACGTACTACGTCCTCCCACGGCTACAGCAGGTCCCAACAGCTGCCACTGATGATGAAGATGCAAATGCCCCTACGGATCAGGGTGGTAGAGAAGGGTGTGGTCGTGCGCGTGGTTGAGGTAAAGGAAGAGGATGTGCACGTGGTTGAGCTGTTGAGCCAGTAGATCATCAAGAGGTGTTCGACATCGCCGGTAGCATGCCCAGGTCTCAGGTCGTCGATCCTACGCAGCAGGTTGACGCCACTGGGTTTGCATATCTTGGGAGCAGCTCAAAATCATATTTCGGTGTTAGGACGAGCTTGGACTTTGACACCGCGACACTGACTGAGACCTTGCTTTAGCTTATACTTCCACTCCTGGAGCACCACTTAGAGATAAAGATTCCCGACATCACTATGATGTAGGGAATCAATCTTAGTGGTTGGCCCTTGATTCTACTCTCACATCAGCAGTAGAGGATCCTACACCCTGTGGGCCTAGGACGTACGTACGACGTAGATGATGTAGGTTTATGATTTTTTACATTTTGTAAACAACTTAAGTTAGGGATTGTATAACTATTGTTTATGCTTTCTATCTTATAAACTATTTTATTTGGTTCACATTTCAATTTCTCGTGTTTCTGTAATGTTACATCTGTGTTGAACTGGTTTTGAGTATCGTGATTGCGTAGGAGTTCATAATATGTACAGGTTGTTTGTTGTTCATTTGTGGTGTTCCAACACTTGAAAATGTTCCAAGTGTTTGTTGTTCATTTGTGGTGTTCCAACTTGGAAAATTTTCAAGTGCTGTAAAGGTGATATTGTAGAAGTTATACGCCGTGTTCTTAATTAGACGAGAAATCGTCTTCAGGAAAAGTCGTCTTTAGAAGAGACGATTTCACCCGGCCTCCGTCCCGTCGACTCAGCTGCTTACGTGGCGCGGGGTTTATTGAAATCGTTACTTGAAGAGACGATTTTTAGTTTCATAGTTGATGAAGAGACACTTTTGGCGGGAGTGCTATTTAGGGATGGCAACGGGTCGGGTGATGCTCCACCCAACCATCACTCATTTTTCACCCGCACTACCCGATCCAACCTGACCCGACCTGTCATCCACAACTTCATCACCTGTCACCCGCGGGTGAAACGGGTGAACCTGTCACCCGCGGTTGAAATGTTTTTTAACAAGAATTTTTTGTCAACACCTTATATAAGCTTAATTTGTTTTAAAAATACACTCATATTTGTTCAACAATACATACCACATCAACTAATGTCAATTCATAATCAAAAGATAGAGTACTAACTAAAATATTTCCAAATTTTCTCAATAAATGTGAGATAAGTATATCTTTTTTTATTTATTATACATACATACGGGGTCGGGTGAAAGGGTGAAAAATGTTCCACCGATCCGACCTGTCACCCGCACCTGTTTTTTTACCATATTTTCAGGGTTTTCACCTGTTTTTATGGGTCGGGTGAAACGGGCACCCGTTACCCATTACCATCCCTAGTGCTATTTCAAGAATTAAATTCTTGAAATATGAGTAATATTTGTGTTTGGAGTAGAGCCGATCATAATCAGGATAGCCCAACCGCCCAGCCCGGCCCGACCCGTATTTTCGACCAATGGGTATGAGTAGAAAAAATAACTGGGCGGGTTTGGACAAAAAAAACCAGCCCGAATTTTTTTCGGGCTGGGTTATGACTAAATATTTTACCCAGTTGATGGCCCGGTCCGGCCCGAATGTCATAGTACATCTTACATTAGTATATGTTATTGTAAATATGTAAACAAAAGTAATAAAATGCTTACAATAGTACAGTAGTAATTATTCAACTAAATGGACCGCATACTCTTCGTCTTATAAATTTTGTTTTGTGTTGTGCACACTTTTTAAAATCTTTACTATATATCTATACTTTAAAATCTTACTAAATAGAGAAATTTGAGTTAAAAGCGGGCTGGACAGGCCGGGCTATGCCAAGAGCATTTTTTTAGATGGGACGGGTTCAGTTCAGGTGATTGGCCGATTGGACGGGTTTGGACTAAACACTTGACCCAATTGGACTGAAAATTTATGTCTAGCCCGGTCCGAACCGGCCGTCCGCGCCATTGATCAGCTCTAGTTTTGGAGTGTTATTTCATACTCCCTCCGTCCCACCGATTGTCCTATTTACTATTTGGACATATCGTTTGACTTAATTTTTAACTTATGAGATAAATTAATTTTGAAAATTTAATTTGCATATGATTCCTTACATGATAAACGAATAATACAAAATTTAGTTTTATAAAATTATTACCTATATGTTTAATATTGAGGTGGAAAAAACGTGCCAAAAAGCAAACAAGACACTTATGACGGGACAGAGGTAGTATTTTTTTCATCTTCTCGTCTTCTACTTCTTCTCCTCTCATTGTCCTTCTTTGTCTTCCCCTTCAGCTCAATAGAACTCGGAGGTAAAGGAAGAGGAGTACAGGAGATCCGATGGAGAGATCAGGACCAGAGACGGGGGCGGGGATTGAATCATTGATCAAGCAAGATCTTTGTGTGGAGATTGATCCTCCTTTTCAAGAAAACGCTGCTACTGCCGAGGATTGGAGGAAGGCGCTCAGCAAGGTGGTCCCGGCTGTGGTCGTTCTCCGAACCACTGCGTGCCGAGCATTCGACACCGAGCTCGCTGGCGCCAGCTACGCTACCGGATTTGTCGTCGATAAGCGCAGGGGCATCATACTCACTAACCGTCATGTTGTCAAGCCAGGTGTTTTTCTGCTCCTTTCTTTTTTTCCTCTTTTGGGAAGAGACTCTGGAAAAAACAAGAAAAAATCGATACATAGTGCTTGGAGTTTGAGTGTGCAACCTTTGGGTATGATTGTCCATTAAGCGCGAACTGGTTCTCATTCTATCTTCTTCTCTTTCTCCGATCGATTATAGGGCCGGTGGTAGCGAGGCTATGTTCTTGAATCGGGAGGAGGTCCCCGTTTATCCAGTTTACAGAGATCCTGTGAGTGCTGTTTTCTACTTTGAGTTCGTTTGATCCTGTGAGTGCTTATTAGGGTGGGGCAAGAAAGTGTACAGACTTCACCCCTCGCGGTGTATTAAGTTGTTAAGGGTTACCCTCTACTTTCCTTAAGGTACGGAGAGCTTTGGGAAATGTGATTACTTCATTGCAAACAATTGGTAATAAAGGCCAACATGTCCTTAATGCAGCACTATATGCTGGTGCAACGTGTTGATTGTATAAGATTACAGGAGTGTTAACCTGTTGTTATATCAGTTAATCATCTATTTGGTCTCCATTTATTACTCTAACTATGAAATAATTCCTGGTAAAATCTTGGTAGGTGCATGATTTCGGCTTCTTTCGCTATGATCCAGCTGCAATTCAGTTTCTGACATACGAGGAGATACCGCTAGCTCCAGAAGCTGCTTGTGTGGGACTGGAGATCAGGGTTGTGGCAATGACAGTGGGGAGAAGGTAATTGCACTAGTTACTAGTGTTGAGAGTATATTTGCGTTGTTTATCATTAATAATCCGGAAAATTGACCAACATGTAAACTACATGATTAATTATTCATGTCATATGTCTCAAGTAAAATAGGGCATGTGTACATGATACTGATAAGATTTAAGAACTAGGTAATATTGATAGGGATTAGAGAGGTACAGGTATGCTCACTACCGAAGAATCCTCTGAGAGGCTTAATACATTCAATTGATCGATGCCTTAGTACAAAATCCCTACCCTCCATTTATATACTCCTACTTACCAAATTCTCGTCTTGCATTAATAAAAACTTTCTCACACTAATAAATATTACATAGTCAACTATTGATAATGAATCTTAGAGATAATATCTAAACCTTAACTACTCTTATTTAATGCCTAAATAGATATCTAAACCATAACTATTATTTAACGCCTAAAGATAATATCCGCCAATCTTCCCAAACCATTACTACTCTTATTTAATGCCTTTTCCTTTTGCGGATTTTGCAATAAAACTTATCAAGAGGTGCCTTATCAGATACTGCTAACTGTATGTGTAGCCAGTTTGAGGCTTTGAGCTGAATGACGTGGTTGAATAGGGTAAACTACTCTTGTTAATGATATGGGCAATCAATCCAGTGGATGAAAACTTCTGGCTTTTGTCCATGGTGGTGACAGTAGTTCTGGACTGGTACAGGGTAAACAATTAACTCAAGGTTTCCAGTAAGTCCAGCTGGGATCCGAGGAGAGACATGTCCAGCAGGAACAGCCTTGAAATGCTGGGATACATGCGCCGTAGGGTGAGTTTGAGCATCAGGTGGTAAAACAGTTTACGGGCCACCTCACCAGTACATTTGACCTCTTGGAATGGACCATAAAATCAGGGACTGAGCTTGGCATTATTGCTCTTAGAAATTGAACGATGCTTGTAAGGATGAATCCCCAAGTATACCATTTCCCCACCTGCTATTCCGTGAGCCTCCTATGTGTATCAGCCTCAGAGTTCATTCACTGTTAGCATTCAATAAATTCTGTATTAGTTTTGTAGAAGAAGACACCTGTTGGTGAGCTGAGCTGAATATCCACTTCCTTAGCCAGTGAGCCCAGTGGACTATATTTGATCAATGCAGGGTAGCCATGTCCGTATCGTGCTTTAGATTGTGTGTGTGTGGTGGGGGGGGGGGGGGGGGGGGGCTAACTTAGGCTTTGATGAATACAAGTATTAAATTAATATTCAGCCTAGCATAAAGATTTCAGCCAGTGTTTGGGTTGCTGGAACATAAACACTCACGACAGTCTTTTTAAGCATCTGTTGACTACTTCCGTTTGGCCATTAGATTGAGGGTGATAAGCAGAGCTGAGACATAATGTTATTCCTGCCAGCTTGAATAATTCCTGCCAAAAGTGGCTAATGAAAAAGATGTATTAAACTAATTTTTCAGCCTAGCATAAAGCTTTCAGCCACTGTTTGGGTTGCTGGAACATAAACAGCTGAGATAGTCTTTTAAACATCTATCGACCACTTCAATTTGGCCATCAGATTGAGGGTGATAAGCAGAGCTGAGACATAATGCTGTACCCGCCAGCTTGAATAATCCTTCCAGAAGTAATTTAATGAAAATGGGCCCTCGATCTGAAACGATTGAGCGAGGAAAACCATGGAGTCTCACCACCGGAGCAAAGGTAATGGTGGCATCCTTGGCTGTATAAGGATGCTTATGAGGAAGGAAGTGAACAGATTTAGATTGCCTATCCACAACCACCAGCATCATGTCCTCTGCCTGCACTTTAGGCAATCCATCACAAAATCCATGCTTATATCTTCCAAATTGGGTCTGGTATAGGCAAGGCTTGACCGTTTGATAAGTATCGCATCCAGCTACAAGTTCTTTGTTTTGTTTTTGCATGTCATACCAACAAACCACAGCTTAGAAGCGCTTTTAAGCTCAAATACCAGAATGGCCTCCCAAAGGACTGGAGTGATATTAATGAAGTATAGAGGGTATAAGTTGAGAATGGCTAGACTGGTCAAGTCTACCATTCTAAAATAAGTGACCTACTTTGAGTTCAAAAGATGATTGTTTGCATCAACCATAACTTGCTCACCTTCTTGAGTTTTCATCAGATTCATCCTCACGTTCAAACTGCTTTCATCTGTCAAAGGCTAATCACAAAGGACACAGTTCAGGAATACCCTCCACCACACTCCCACATATTGTTTTTCCAAAACGATAACAGATCTCGATATCTAATCCCAACCATTTAATCACACATTTGTATTGATCTGTCATCAAGCTCTGCTCCCATAAATGCTCAAGCTCAGCTCCTTTGATCTTGTCTGATTGTAAAATATAGCAAGTACAACTATCATCAATTCCTTCTCACAAATGGACTCAGCTTGAGCCCTATAAGACAATACAACATCAAATCCTTATCTGCAAAACAATTGGGGTCCGCTAACATGAATCAAATGAGGTTGGGTAAAGCCATCGACAGATGGGAAAGAAAAAAATAAAAGAAAAAAAGAAAAACACAAAGGAGCGCAAAACTAGAAATATGATGGGGGTCGGAGGAGTATGAGAGGGAAATGGGTTATCCAAACCAGGTGAGGTAAAGATTGTAAAGTTGAAAGTTAGAGCAGATGAAAAAGATATTTTGAACTTCTTGAAGGAAACAAAATGAGACTCAATAGAATATCACTCGCATTCAACTGCTTGAGTACTTTGTCTCCATTCCGCCGTCTCTAAAGGCATTCTCTCATCTATCCTGAGTAGCCATATGTCTTTCTTGACCACCCTAGCCCATGTCTGTATGGGTCTTCTCTCCCTTTTCTTCTTCTGTTTTCTTCCCACATCTCAATATGTCTATCCGGTGCCTCCCTTGATCTCCTGCTCACATGTTGAAACCACGGCAATCAAGATTCACGCATCTTCTCTTTAATGGCTGTTACTCCCACCTTTTTTCTAATTGTCTCATTCCTCATACGGTCTTTCCTAGTATGGCCAAACTTCCAGCATAACATTCACATCTCTGCACACTCTTCTTTTGAATGTGACAATGCTTGACAGACATAGGCAATGGGCCCACCTAGCTGCAAAAACAGAGCCACTAACACCTATACCAGATGCGTCCATTTTTACCTCAAACCGCTGAGAAAATCTGGTACAGCTAGTACTGATGGTTGATTGGGCTTGTTTCATTGGATAAGATTGGGCTGAGTACCCGAACCCTAATGAAAGAATCTTACTCCAAGAGAACAGTCAGAGGAGCAGCAATAAGAGCATAGCTTTGAACAAAATACCTATAATAACCTGTCCATCCAAGGAATGATCTCAATTCCTTGATTGATTGAGGGACAAGCCAAGCAATAAGGCTGACAACTTCCATACCTTGCCTTGAAATAAAATGCCCCAGATACTCAAGCTGATGCTGCCCAAAGTTGCACTTCTTAAAGTTAAGTGTTATTTGATGCTTGATCAGGATCTGCAAAACTAAACAAAGCTGGGAGAAATGATCTTTAATAGTAGGACTGCTAACATATATATCATCAAAGAATACCAATTTGAATTTTCAAGATATGACTGGGATGGTGGATGGCGGGTTCTTCAAGCCATAAGGTAGTACAAGGAACTCGTAATAACTTTCATGCGTCCTTATTGCCATCTTGATTACATTCCTCATGAGTTCTTATCTGGTGGTAACCAGACTTCAATCCCTCCTTTGAAAAAACGAGGGCATTGTACAGTTTACCATAGTGGGGAGTGGAAACTTATCAGGATTAGTCACCTTATTCAATGCTCTATATTCTATGCATAAACAACATTCTCCACTTTTAATCCTACTCTTGTTATGGAATATTATTAGAAATATTGTGGGGGGAGGATTAAGCCCAACGGAGGGAATATATAAAATTCTCATATGGACTAGTAAGGCCCAATAACCCAGGGGTTCCATCCTAAAACCAATTGGCATTAGGTGGAGTAGCCCTAAGCTATATGAACTACTTACTAGCTTTATAATTTTTCAATGTGGGACTCACACTTGTTCTCCAACAAATATGTTGAATCTTCTTGGAGATGAACATGAATGCCTTGCCACCAAAACTCAATAGAACACTTTTCCCATTTATTCTGTGTTTTTCTCTATATTCTAGCCAGTCCAGCCCCAGAATATATCCACCTGACAATGCTAAGTAGGAAATCAATATAAAAATCATCCCATTTTGGCAATAGACTTAGACTTATGTATACCCTCTGATGATATCCTGGTTCTCTAATTCCAATAGTCTCCCCAGACTGGATTGTATCGTCAACCTTAAATCCGAGTTTATCCATCAGCTGTTCCTGATTAAAGCTGTTTCTAGCCCCACTGCCTATCAAGATCAATGCTGGTTGTCCTTGATTTCCTGATCTCTTGGAGAACTGCATTATCTCGAAGGCTTCTTCACCCCTTTCACCATTGTCGGTGAACAACTGCAGACCAGATGTACTTTACGTATGATTGGGACTATTTCTTATCGCGTTGATAGCAGAGACCAGGTGTTCATTACCACCCCATCTCTGAATCAAGAAACCTTGTGAAAAGTAAACGTTCGACCCACATTAGATTAGAGTTTCTTACCTGGATAATCTGGCTCACTCTACTAAAATTGTTTGAAGGATGTGGTTTTGAAAGGGTGAGCTTAAATAGATCGGAGCATTAGACCAAAGGTAACCGTAAGGCTAGGGTTTCGATTAACCCTAATCGTGAGCAGATCATTATGCTCTTCAAATTCCGCTGTTATTCTATCTCTGATGTCACATGTTTCAAACAACCTAATTTGACCCCTGATTGACTCCATTAGGCCGTTGAGAAAGATACTTTGTAGAATCACTTCCAACTCATCCGTGAAATGAGGCGAAAAAACTATATGCAGGAAGAATCTTCCAAGAAGCATCTTGATGCAAGTAGCATAGCATGTCCAATGATCCCTGTCTCTTGACGATCTAAAATGTTCCACAAGAAAAGAGTGGAATTCTGTCCAAACCCCTCCTCATATGAGGACAGTATATTCTTTATTCTGTCCAAGATGTCCGTACACTTTGTCAACCGCGTATTAAATAGTAAACAGCTCCTACTCAAGTCGTTTTTAGACCTGTAGTGAGCTGTCTATGAATGGACAATTGTGAAACAACTCCTATACTAAGGTAGTGACAAATACAAATTCTCCTCCCATTCATGAGAAGCTGGTAACGTCTCGTACACACCTGACCCTACATCCTCTCATATCTTGTTACAGCTTTGGGCTAGCTATCTGTAAGGTAAGGGGATGCACGCAGCCCTCAAACCGATACTGTTTTCCAAAGGACCTTGGAAATGTTGGTCGTACCAATGGGAAAACACCGGGGGAAGTGTTTGGCATTTAACTACTAATAGTGACGTTTATAGAGTGTAGTATTGTAGTAAGAAGATACTTCTTATTGATGTGTATCTACAAGGAGAATTACAACCTTATTTATAGGCAAAGGTGGCTTAAAGAATAAGCTAACTAGCCTAATTTACAACTATACCCTTCATTAGTATGTACAAGAGAAATGATAAAAGAATTAGGCCCAAGGCCCACATAGTTAAGTAGGCCTAATAACACCCCCCCTCAAGTTGGTTTGTAGATATCTTGCATTCCCAACTTGGAGATAAGTCTATGGAACCTAGGACTATGTAGGGTTTTGTGAAAGACATCAGCAACTTGGTCTTCAGACGGAATGTAGTTTAGATTGATCAGGCCTCCCTCCACCTTTTCTTTGATGAAGAACGATCAATCTCAATGTGCTTGGTCTTGTCATGTTGAACTGGATTGTGAGCTATGCTAATTGCAGATTTGTTGTCACATCTTAACTCATTGGTCCTATCCATTTTATTCGCAAATCAGTGAGAATGATACGGACCCATAAGAGTTCGCATAAGCCATGGGCAAGTGCTCTCAATTCCGATTCAGCAGATGATCTAGCACCACGTTCTGCTTCTTGCTCCTCCAAGTCACTAGATTACCGCCTAGAAACACACAGTATCCAGTAGTTGATCGCCGATCAACAAGGGAACCACCATAATCAGCATCAGTGAAACATTGGACTGTCAATGGGTTCCTTTTTTTAAAAAAGATTCCTTGTCCCGGTGCTCCTTTTAGATAGTGTAAAACCCTATATGCGGCCTCAAGGGGTTTTCCTAGGGTCGTGCATAAACTGACTTAATACACTCACAGCATACGCAATGTCAGGTCGAGTATGAGAGAGGGTATATTAGTTTCCCGCAGAGACGTTGATACATTCCTGCATCAATTTTGGGTTCATCTTGAGCATCTCGTAGCTTATGATTGGGATCCATGGGTGAAGTAGCAGGTCTGCATCCACTTTTGCCGGTCTCATTAGCAAATCTGTTATATATTTTGTTGGCTGATAAAGATACCTTGGGATGACCGAGCAACTTCAATTCCAAGGAAGTATTTAAGAGAGCCCAGAGATTTCATTTCAAACTTCGACTTGAGTGTTTCTCCAAGCGTCTCTTTCTAACGGGTCACTTCCTGTGACAATAATATCATCTACATAAACCAGCAAGATAGTGACCCCCCCAAGGCGAGAGTGCTTGATAAAGAGTGTATGATCGCCTTGACTTTGCTGGTATCCGGCAGAGCAAACCACGCTTGTGAAGCGCTCAAACCATGCTCTCGGAGATGTTTGAGACCATACAAAGCCTTTTTAAGGCGGCAAACTTTAGTAGAGTCGAATGCATCATTAAAGCCTGGAGGAACTCGCATATATATCTCATCATGCAATTCCCCATGTAGAAACGCATTCTTTACATCAAACTGAGCAAGTTGCCAATCAAAATGAGCAGCCAAAGATAAGAGAATACGAACAGTGTTGAGTTTGGCAACTGGAGCGAAAGTCTCTTGGTAGTCTATCCCGTAAGTTTGAGTGTACCCCTTAGCCACAAGCCGGGCTTTGTACCGCTCAAGAGATCCATCTGCATTGTATTTGAGGTTGAAGATCCACCTACAGTCAACAATGCGTTTGCCTGGAGGTTTGGGAACAATAACCCAAGTTTGATTTTTCTCCAGGGCCTTGATTTCTTCCTCCATTGCTTTGCGCCATTCAGTGTGGTTCAATGCCTCAAAGACATTATTTGGTATCTTAATATTACTAAGATTTTTGACAAAAATGCATGAGATGACGAAAAGTTGTCAAATGTCACAAAATTAGCCAGAGGATAAACAGATTTCTTTGTGCATTGACGAACAGCTTTGCGGAGGGCAATGGGGGGAGTGGAAGTATCAGGAGTAGGATCATTACCTGAGGTGGACAATTGGTCCTGTGTCAGCCACGGTGTGGATTGGTGATCCCTCGAATATACCCGCACAATCGGAGGAGTCAACGGCAAATCTTCAGGGTTGTGTCAGGCGAGGGTGGTTGATCTTGTTGTGGAGGTGGTGGCATTTTCTGAGGAGCTGATGGGGGAAGAGTAATAGTATAAGTGGGATTTTGGTGGAGGGGTTCTGTATGTGGAGCAGGTGTAGGATCAGGGGTAGAGGAGGACGAGTAGAAAGGTGTTTGTTCATGAAAGGTAGCATCAGCAGTAACATAAGCTTTCTTGTAGTGGGATCATAGCATTTGTATCCTTTTTGAGTAGGAGAATACCCAAAAAAGACACACTTGGTTGATCTAGGATCCAGTTTTCCTCTATGAGGTGTGTGAACATGTGTGAAAACAGGGCACCCAAACACCCGTAAGTCCAGATCAGCAGAAATCTTGTGAAGAGGGAAAAATGTCTGAAGACATTCCAAAGGAGATTTATTTGAAGTACTCGAGTAGGTAGTTGTTAATCAGATGACTTGCGGTCTTAGTAGCTTCCCCCAGTACTGTTTGGGCATAGGGTTTGAAAAAGAAGGGCTCTACTCATTTCAAGAAGATGACGGTTCTTTCGCTCAGCTAACCCATTTTGTTGAGGAGTATAGGGACAAGAAGATTCATGAATGATACTTGTGAGTGAAAAAAGGAAGTAAGAGTAACAGTCTGATTGAAATAATCTGTAGCATTGTCAGTGCGGAAAACGTTTTATAGTGGTGGGAAAATTGTGTTTGAATCATGGTACAAAAGATGGGAATAATAGTACTGACCTCACTTTTGTTTTTCATCAAGAAAACCCACATAAATCGAGTACAATCATTAATAAAAGTAAAGAACCATCGTGCCCCCGAGATATTAGCAACAGAAGAAGGACCCCACACATCACTATGAATAAGTGTAAAAGGAATAGTACTTCTTGTATTACTGGGCAAAAATTGTGTTCGAGAGTGCTTAGAAAGTTCACACACATCACATTGAAAACTGAAAATCAACATTAGTAAATAGTTTGGGAAACATTGTCTTCAGGGTATGAAAAGATGGATGACCAAAACGCCTATGGTAAAGCCAAATAGTGGTGGTGGGTATCCGAAGTAGTGGTAAGAGCTTTTGGAACGTCGGAGACAGCAGGTATATCGAGGTAATACAATCCATCCCGTTGCTTAGCAGTTCCAATTTCATCTCCCGTGCATAGATCCTGCAAGATACAATAAGATGGAAAAAATATAGCAAAGCAGCCAAGATCAGTAGTGAGTTTGTATATGGAAGCAAGATTCATAGCAAGCCCAGAGGAACATGCAAGGTGTCCTTAAGTTCAACGGTTTTTGATAAGACAAATCCCCGTGTCCTGCGACATTAGTGGACCGCACCATTTGCAGTAGTAATGGTATTGAGGAGTGTAGCAAGGATGATAGTGAGTAAGGAGAGAAGAAACAGAAGTCATATGAGTAGTAGCTCCGGAATCCAGAATCCATTGTGGAGCAGGGGGGTTGTGAGATGTATGAAGAGAATAATAGGTTGTACCTTGAAGAGCAAGCGAACTATGACCAGATTCAGTAGATCCTCAAGAGATCGCAACATCATGCGATATTTATTTAACTCAGCGGGAGTGATAGGTGTAAACTCTTCAGAAGTGATAGTAGTGGAGTTTGCAGAATTTGCACGACCAGTGCTTTGACCGGTTCCGTGACTTTTCTTGTCTTTACCCTTGCGTTCTCGCTGAAGATGGGGATAAAGCTGCCAACAGTGATCAACGTTGTGATTAGTGCGCTTACAGTGGGTACATCGGCGGCCTTCCTTGTTCCTTTGGACTCCTGTGTGCTGGTATAAGCTATTTTTGCAGCAAGAGCAGTGCTGTCAATAGGGGCCTTTCCAGCATAACAGAACGTCGGCTTTCTTCATTTTTTATTGTTGCAACAATTGATCGAAGATCAGGGAGAGAAGTGTTGTTCAAGATCTGAGCGCGTACTTGATCATACTCAGAATTCAACCCAGCTAAGAGACAATAAACTCTTTGTTGATTGAGATAGTCCCGAAAAGTCTTGGCATCTTCAACAGTAGTCCACTTAGGAGATTGATATGATCCAATTCTGCCAACGTCGTTGAAGATCAGTAGCATACTCTGTAACAGAACGGGTCTCTTGTTTGATGAGCATAGTTTTGAGCCAAAGATCAAAACAAAGGCTCCATCTTTAGCAGAAGAATAGCAGTGTTTTATATATTCCCATACTTCCTTCGAAGTGTCGAGGAAAATGCAAGTGCAAGCAATATTAGAGTCCATCGAGTCCCAAAGCCAAGCCTTAATTGAGGAATCATTCTGCTCCCAATCAGCAACTAGCGTGGCCGGTTCAGTCGGTGGAAGATCTGTAAGATGGTCGCAAGTCGTTTGCCTTTCAAGAGAGTAAGTACAACTTTTGACCATGTGAGATAGTTGGTTCCGTTAAAGCGGAATGATGTGTGTACAGCAGGAAGATTATACTTGAGATTTAGTAGTGGAGGTGTTAGTAACACCAGCAGCTGAAGAAGATTCTTTCTCCATGATAGGGAAATCGATGTGGAGAGGCTCACACAACGATAAGGACTGGAAAAAGACACCCTATGTTGAACCTGAAAGGGAGGTCGTCAGATCGGCATCGTCAGAACGGCATCGTCAGCGCCGTCAGTCCGGCATCGTCAGCGACGTCGTCAGAGGCGTCGTCAGTCCGGCGTCAGAGCAGCGTCAGTCCGGCGTCAGTTCGGGGTCGTCAGTTCGGCGTCAGTGGCGGCGTCAGTCCGCAGCAGTCAGTCCGACGGCGTCAGTCCGGTACCAGTTAGGGTTTAAGTTTAGGGAATAGGAGGCTAGGGTTAGGGTTTGAGAAGGGGAGGCTTGTGGTTTGAAAAAAAATTGGCTCTTGATACCATGTAGTAAGAAGATACTTCTTATGATGTGTATCTACAAGGAGAATTACAACCTATTTATAGGCAAAGGTGGCTTAAAGAATAAGCTAACTAGCCTAATTTACAACTATACCCTTCATTAGTATGTACAAGAGAAATGATAAAAGAATTAGGCCAAGGCCCATTACATAGTTAAGTAGGCCTAATAACAGTATTGTAGAGAAATTAAGATCGCGAAAACAGTGGTCGTAGATTGTTGTAGTGTTGGGGTAAGCATTTCTGTCTTTCGTGTTTTTTGCATTACTTGGAAAGTATTTGATATCATTGAATCGTTTGTTTTGGTTGTTCAAACTTTGCTAGGACATGAACCAAAACTGCATTTTTAATAGACTCGCATTACTAACTTCTTGTGTCAAATATGAACCTTTCTTAGTTTATTTACATGTTGATTCTGTCCCTACATAATTATATATTATTGATCTGGCAGGTATCTATTTTGGTGGTACTCTTGCTCGTATAGATAGAGATGCTCCTCACTATAAAAAGTATGTGGTATCTGTTGTCCTTATCTTCCTTAAATTTATCTGGTATAGGGATGTTTCAATTTAAAAGTGATCTGCACATGGATGCTTTTCGTGGGAAAGCAGGCATATTATTACTACATTATCTCTGTATCTATTCATGTTATGCGGTAGTTTTTGATGAATGTTGCTAGATCTAAGATTTGATCTAACCTAATTTTTTTCTCCCGTCTCTCTCTCTTTGCTTCTGTATTCATCTAATACTGTGTCATGTTGGACTCTGTAATTGCCTATAGCATTTTATAATGTGGTTAAGTGGGTTGGAAACCGCCAACAAAATGAGCACTGAGCATAATATAATTACAATGTATAAGTAGGATGTGAACAATGGTGAAGATGACATTATGATTTATGAAGAATGTCAGTCATCTTGTCTAGATTGATAATTGAACTAGATTTCATGTAGGTTCGTTTGACATTTCTTCTGGTGTCACGCCGTCTAGTCTTTGACCTTATATTTTGTAATCACTGGTTGGTGATATTCAATTTAATGTCAACATGATAGGTTGGTGGTATTTATATTTACCTCCACATGATAAGATTTTTGGTATATGGGTGTTAGAGGCCAGTGAGGTTTTTTTTTTTAAAAAAGATATACTATGTTTTGTATCTTCTTTAGTTATTGCATGGATCATTTTTTTTAATCTTTGACATGGATACCAATGCCTTCTTGTTTATTCTGTTTAATGTAAGTCTCTTGCCATATTAGTTTTTATCATGATTTTTTCGTATTATTTTGCTGGATAGTAAGTAGCCTAAAGGGTACAAAAATAACTAAGCTCATCAATGTACGCCAGATGCCATATTACTCAACAAAAAAAATACATCTACCTGTCAAATATCCCCCTCACTAACTTCGAGTATAACAGAGATTAATCACAAAAAGTTCTCAATTGAGCATCCTTTGTCAGGCTCTTTCATCTTGGGTAGCGCTGCTTACAAAATTACACAGGATCACAAAATCCAAAGATCTACCAAAAAACCCCAATCACCTACCCTAATCACTTTCCCACCCTCCCAAAAAACACCCTACCCCACCCCAGCGATGTCCGCCAGCCACATGTCCACCTTTCTCCCATCATCCGTCCTACCCCAGCTATTTTGATCCTCTCTTTACCTCTAATCCACTCCAAAGCTTGCCCTACCTAGTTATCCAAGAACAGTCTACCAGCAAAATGAACCTAGAACTTGATCCATTCTGCATTCACCCTAATGGCTGGAGAATGGACATAGACCCTCTTCCAAAACCTAGGTTCTTAAGCTAAATGGAGAAAGACTATGACAATGATACAAGCAGAACACTGACCTCCCTGTGACATCACATCAATCAAGCGTACTCTCCTACCTCTCCCCCACACCGCTTACTCTCTATCTCCCACGCTTGGGTTTATTTGAGTTTCCACTAATCTCAGCACTCAAAATCTTCAATTCCTTGATATCCTTTTTCAATTCCAGTTCTTTTTTGATTTCCCTAGCCTCCCGATATTTTGGAACACAATGAAGACCATTGTTGCCAATTGAATTTTCAGCCAGCACATCTTCATTTATTGTTCTGTATAGTATCCCTCTATAGTTTATCATTATCCCACTATCACTGGTAACTCTGATGGAGATTTTTTGTAATGCCCAATCATTCACTCGCTAAATTGTGAAGAAATTTTTGGAACCACAGTTGATGCGCGCCGTTGGGATATTCTTCTGCCTGCCCCTATTTTCCTCTGAGAATAATTTATCCAGCCCTACGTTTTTGAGAAGCTGAGACTTTTACTTTCAGGGTTGCGCTGTTGTTTTTCTTTTCTTTCTTTCATACACCAGCCCTTGCGCTTAGGGCTTTGCTGGTCTTTCCCCCTTCCCATGGCCAGCCCATCTTTGTGGAAGCAACATGAAACACAGTTAGACCTACTCTCTATTTCCAGATCTGATCTGTTTTGTAACTTTCCCCAGCCCCTGTTCGTCTCTCTCGTATTTTGGTCTGTCTCCGGTACCCTAGATAAATTATACTTTTCTTCCCGCCCTTCTCTTGCGCAGCCATGCCTTTCTGGCTTCCAACCCCTCTTTTTTCCTTTACCTCGGTAAGATGTCCCTAGAGATTGCAAATTCAATTGTTCTCTCTTCCTTCTATATAAGCAACAATCTGTAAGACGAGACGTGGGGTTTCTCACCAACATAGACCATGTTATAACTTCTTTCTTCCCATCTTTTGCTGATTTGTTTTGTTTGTGTGATCTTGTTTTTCAGCAGCATGGCTACATCTGTTTCTTTTAGTAATACAAACATTAATCTCTTCTCGTTCATGACTGAAGTCGTTCTGTTTCATGATTAATGCAGGGATGGCTACAACGACTTTAATACCTTTTACATGCAAGTAAGTAGATTTGTCCACCATGGGACTTAGAGACATTTAAGACTTGAACGTTATCAGATTCCAATAATGCTTTCGGCTCAACATCTAGCTGCATAGTTAAGCGCTAGATTCTGATGATAAATGTCATAGGCTGTTAAAAAGGAAATTTCAACAGAATATGAGAGGACTTGTAGTCAACTTTTCTCTTCTGTACCTTTGCAGGCAGCATCTGGAACTAAAGGTGGTTCTAGTGGCTCCCCAGTTATTGATTGGCAAGGGCGTGCGGTGGCTTTGAATGCTGGGAGCAAAACGTCAAGTGCTTCTGCTTTTTTCTTACCTTTGGAACGAGTGGGTAGTGTTTTATGTGTTTGTGATGCCTTTACTACTGTGATTAAAATTATAGTTCTTGTATGGGTGAAGTGGTGGGTTGAAAATTGATTCCTTTGCTATTGACCTTTATACTCCATTGCTTTGCTGTGTTAAGCTGACATCAGTGGCCCTGTTTACGGTGTACTGCTTGGGTATGCTGTTGTTGCAGTGTAGTTCTGCTTGTACACTATTGTAGAAAAGTAAACTGGTAGAAAAAATGTCTTAAAAATATACTTCTGACCTTGAGTACTTTTTTGTCTAATAAGTGCAATCCATAAATAGTCCCAATATGTGCGACCCATAGTTAGTCCCGATAAGTGCTATGTGAATGGGGCCAGCATCTCTTTCTAACCTTTATTATTCTTCAAACAGTACAGAATAAATCCGTTAGTGACAATATCTGATTGACATCACCCTCATCAAGGCTTATCAATTTCACTTGGAAAGCCTTATTGATTGATTCTACTGATTTATTTAGTGCTTTAGAAACCAAGTCATCGTTAAGTGTAGCGTCCTTGGAAGTACTGGCATTGGATGATTAAAATTATTTCACACTGAGCATATTCAGATTAATAATTGGCCTTGAAGTTCTCATGTTTGATTTCAAGTCCTGGCAGTAATAAGTAAATGGTTTTTCTTTTTTAAGGTATACAGTTCTTCAGGGTTAATGTACTGGTTTACAACTAGCTGTATGTTTAAACAGGTTGTAAGAGCACTGAGAAGTTTGCAGAGTGGCAGAGATCTATCTCCTAATAGTTGGCCCGCTGTCATGATCCCTCGTGGCACCCTTCAGGTTTATCTATATTCTACACATGAACTTCTGCGTGTGTTTAAGTGCATGTTATGCCCATATGATGTCAATGTTTGCAGAAGTTTGGTGAACTATTGAAGCAATCGTGAGATTATATATGGATATAGGTTATTCTTGGAGCTTAATAGATGGTTGAGCAGGCTGGATTGGTTGGAAATAAGCTGATCTATGTAATTGAAATGAACTTATGAATCATTTACTAGTCATCGCTATTCTATGGTGACATGTTTGATGAACATTTAGTTATACCTCCTCTTGCAAGGTTTAGGCCTTCGGTTTGAGTTACGTAGGAGCAAAGCCTTCTTGTGAAATGGTGACCTAGGTAAGTGTGTGCCTTTGGTTGTCCTCAAGTGAATGCCTCCCTTTTCTTGGAGCCCAATGAGCTTCAAGGTATGTTTGATAAGGTCTCAAGGACTTTGACTAGGTTTCTCAACAAAAGAGTTATTCGTTGGTGATTGACTAACGCTGAACTTTTACATCTCTGATTGTAGCTACTGATGTCTTCCTCTATATGCAACTTTTTCAGTTGATTATACTCTTGTATTTGGTACCGTTAATCTTGTAGTTTACTAAGTGTTTGTTTAGTGTTTGATGATCTGAAAGGAGATATACAACCCTGTATTTGTAGACACCTTTGGAAGTGTCTAGATATCCTAAGTGAAGAGACACCTTGTAACTTGTAAGTGTCTGTCTAGGAAATATAAAGAACTGAATAGGTATCATTAGTTACATGCTGGACCGACATAAGAGCCTAATTAATTACAGAAATAATAAATACACTATTTTCTTGCGTAATGGGGCCTATTCGGTATAGGTCTGTCAACATTTCTCCTTACTGATGTGCAATTATTTAAATTTTGCAGGTCACTTTTGTCCATAAAGGTTTTGATGAAATTCGCCGGCTTGGTCTTCAGAGGGACACTGAACAGGTACGTTTTTCTAAAGTGTGATCCTTCAAGTTGAAGATGGTTGCTTTAGCTGATTGTGGTTTACTAATGTTCATGCTTTGACTCAAACAGATGGTCCGTTGTGCTTCTCCACCTGGAGAAACTGGCATGCTCATTGTTGATTCAGTGGTGAGTAGCATTTATGTCCGAAGGAATTAGTCAATACCTTTGTTGTATATTTACTGACATCTTGAACCTCCTGGATTGTGACAGGTGCCTGGTGGCCCTGCCTATAAGCATTTGGAAACTGGTGATGTTCTTGTGCATGTGAATGATCAGGTAACTATTGTGTAGATCCAACACCTTTTCAACCTCTTTGCCCTAGTCTACTCATGTGAATACAACTGTAGCAGGTGAACATATGCTCAGTATTCTGTGAACTGTTGCCATCAAGATTATCTAAATAATGCCTAGTTGAAGCAGGGTCTTTGCTGGTGACTTGCTAGTAATCTTCCTTTCCTTAATGTCTAGATATTTTTGGTAGAAAGCGAACATGTAATAAGCTTTTTTGAGCATTTGCGCTTGGATCATGAGACAATTACAATCATCGCTAATAGACTAACAAAAGTTGTTATGCTATGTGGTTCTTTATGGGTTGATTCTAACTATCACCATTTGCTACTGCAGGTTCTAACTCAGTTCCTTATATTAGAGACCCTACTTGATGACAGTGTTAACCAAAAGATCAAGCTATATATTGAAAGGGGTGGCTCTCCAATCACGGTGGAGTTGGAGGTCAGATTATTACTCTGGCTCATGTTCTTAGATAATTTTTGCAGCAGTCAGTTGGGACCCTGAGTTGGGACTTTCTTAAGAGTTTGATGGGTAATTGGGCGTCTTGGTTCTGGAAGGCAATTTTTTCATGTTAATATTTTCCAATCTTCTTATGGATAATAAGACTTTAATATGAAGATATCTGACATAATGATTTCATCAAGCAAAGCTAAATTAGCTGGTGATATTATACATAGTCGACTCATGTAATCCAGCAGCAATTTGTGGTCTCTGCTACTGAATTTTTGTTGATTGGATCAGGTTCAGGATTTGCACTCCATAACTCCTGATCACTTTCTTGAAATAAGTGGAGCAGTAATTCATTCTCTCTCTTACCAACAGGTTTGTCTTTCTCTTCTGCCTGAATTGTACTCTTGTTACAGAGTTGCTTGTTGGGTTGCTTGGTTAGGTTGTTCATGTGCACAACTTAATCTGATAACCATTCAATGAAATTGAAATGGAAGGATGTCAGGTCTCGTCAGGGTGGGTAACTGTGATGTTGAGCTTATACTTTATTCAATCTTGGCTTTATTTGGGGGATTTTGTTTATCTTGGAAATTTTTTAGAATCATTCTTCTTCTTATATTTGGATTATGGATTTTATTAACTCATTTGCTGTGCACTTTCATCTGCTTCAGTGACCCCCTTTTTTAAGTGTGTCTAAGGTTTAGGGGTTGCTTCGTTTAAGCACTTGCTTCTGTTAATGAATTATCATAAATTAAAACAATAAAAGTAGGTCCTGGGTTCGAAACTCACCCCTGTTACTAATAAAAAAAAAAGTAGTTGCTTCGACACTCATCTAGGCTAAGGGTTGCCATGTTTTTTTGTGCAGAGAATGTCATACTTCTTAGCTAAACCAAAGGGTTTCATTAATTTGTCATGATATGCACTGCACACATTGTTCGAATGCTGGATTTTGCTATACAAAGGTCTTCATGTTTGTTAATTGCTCTGCTATTTAGACGTTTAACAATATTCTTGTTTTGGATTTCTCCTGTAGGCTCGGAATTTTCGGTTTAATTGTGGCCTAGTCTATGTCGCTGAGCCTGGGTATGATTATTAAAGCCCTATTATTTTCTTTTTTGCTTCATACTCTGTTCTTGATCTCTGTTATTGCTGCTGAAAATGTTTTGCCCAATGATGTCAACTAATTTAGGTCTTGCCTAGGTATGCTTGCTTTTCTTGATTAATTTATATTGAAGCTGATGTCATTCTATTCTAGGTGAGATGTTCGACCTGAGGTCTGGAGTTCACTTCTGTCTTCTGCAATATTTGAGTTGTGCTCCATAATTTTCATTTTTTGTGTTCATGTATGAACTGAGCTGATGGTCTTACAAATTAGTATCCCTGTAGAAACTATAAAGCATTTGTTTGAGTAATGCGCTCAATAGTTACTGTATATCCTTTGTAAATTGCGTGCAGTTCCGTTCCCTTGGCTTGGTTGCATGTGGCGCTTTGTATTTCAAGACAGGTTGTTGCTTGCGATGCAAACACATTTCTGTAATCAGTTTTGGTCATTCATATCTGCAGATATATGCTCTTTAGAGCAGGAGTTCCTCGCCATGCCATCATCAAGAAGTTTGCTGGTGAAGAGATATCATGCTTGAATGAGCTGATATCTGTGGTATCAACTCTGTCTAGGGGGGCTCGTGTGCCTCTTGAATATGTGACCTCCACAGACCGCCATAGAAGAAAGGTATGAAAGAATTGGTGCAGCAACCTCCATTACCTGGGCTTTCTTTGTCAGAATGAACAATTGTTCCTCCTCCCTGTCTGTAGAGTTTGCCAAAAGAAATCTCAGCTGCACATACACATATATAAGACTAAATAATAGCGGTAGTAAAGCTCTATTCAAGTAAAACTTAATGATGAAGATGACGCATCACCTGTGATGGACCGGGACGGCTAAATGGGAGCGTACCGTGTACCGGAAACGCTCCAGGTACGTGGGAACACAAGAAACGGGTGGGGACGTGTCTCCTTTTTTCTTTTTGAAATAATCTGAAGTTTAGACTTGAGAGAAAGGAAACGACACATGAGAGATGAAACAACTAATATGAGGATACAACTGTATTTATATTTTCTTTCCTTTGAGCTGAACCCTATAAATTAGTATTCTTTAATGACTAATGTCAGTTTTGGAAACTTTCAATAGCAAACCGTTAAAAAAATTAATGATCAGTAAAAATTTAACGGGTGAAATTTTTTTAATGGTGGATTTTCTTTTATATAATCTCAGCATTAAAAATATAAGTAAAAAAATAAATGAAACAGTAAAAATTTAATATATCTACATTTTTCTCTTGCCGTCCCCACACATTTCTTAAAATTTTAAGAATTGCCTTTTTTGCATCCCCGTACCCGTCCCCGTGCAATCTAGTGCATCACAATATAGAGGGCTTTCAAACACTCTTTACGCCACTATACTGACAGACCCAAAACAATCTTCCTTGAAAGTTGTTTGTTCTCATGTTCTCTATGGCTGAAATACTGAACAGATTTTAATAGTTTAGCTTTTTAGGTCCAATTTAGAATTATGGTTTTGGTAGACATGTTGCTGGACAGTGGTTAGTTGAGGGCATGGCAGTATTACCGAAACCTCAAGACTGCAACAAAGTTGGACTTTTAGGATTCTAATTGTAGGTTTCAGGACCTGTCTGGGGACTATAAGGTTGTTGGGCAGTGGTTTATTTAGGGGCCTAAGAGACGCGTTGGAGCTTTTGTTTCATTGTATACGTAGTCATCTTGTATAGGGACATGACCTTAGTACTTATCTTTAATGCATCGTTGCACTTGTTGAGCCCTGAACATTTCATTTTCTCTCTTTATACCGGATATAATTAGAGTTATTGGGTTACTCCCAAAAAAGTATGGATTGTTCTCATTGTTTTTATGTTTTCTGTAGTCTGTACTTGTCACTATTGATCGTCATGAATGGTACGCACTCCCAGTGACATACACTCGTGACGATAGTTCCGGTTTATGGGCAAAAAAACCTGCTTTGCTGCACACCTCTCCTTTGGTATCATCTGCTACCAGTCTTAATGGAGGCGCTGAGACAGCTCTATCCGATTTCATCTCTAGTTGTGGGATTCAGTGTGCAACTGGAAGTCATGATGATGATCTGAAACTGGCTGATCACACTACTAGCATGGAGACATATGGTGAACATTCATCTGACCAAGCGCATTCTAGGGGTGAGACTGATATGAGTAACAAAAAGCGAAAAGTAGAAGAGTGTTCATCTGCTGATGGCATTGTTTGCGCAGACGGCTCCTTGGACCAAACCAGTGAACACCTGAACGATGGAAATGTGGCATCAAGAGTCTCGAGGAGTGCAGTTGTGAGTGATTATGGAGGTGGAAATGTGGCTGCAGCAAATGCTTCGATTGCAGAGCGTGTCATAGAGCCCACTCTAGTAATGTTTGAGGTATTATATGGGCCTGAAGTGTACTGTTTTATTCTTTTTCAGCAGTCTCCCATTCCACTGATCTTTTCCTTTCTCCTATTTACTAACTGTTTATTTGAATGAACTGTAGGATGCCTATGAAGCTGTGAATGCAACTTTATTTTGTATATTCTTTATGTGTTAAGTCTGTATGTCTTGTTGAGGATATTCTTTTAAGCCACTATAGCTTTTCCTTGGGTGTAGTATGCTTGCGCAGTTTGGTTCCTCATATGTATCTCTTGTGTGCACTTGATTTGTACATTCAGGTTCATGTTCCTCCTTCATGTATGCTCGATGGTGTCCATTCTCAGCACTTTTTTGGAACGGGTGTCATCATTCATCATTCTCAAAACATGGGATTGGTTGTAGTTGATAAAAACACTGTTGCAATATCTTCATCTGATGTGATGCTTTCTTTTGCCGCATTTCCAGTCGAAATTCCAGGAGAGGTAACATGCTGTACATTTATATTTTGTTGAGTCAGATGCTGTTCTTCTCATTTTTGTTATTTGCTGCAGGTCGTGTTTCTTCACCCTGTTCATAATTATGCTATTATTGCATATGATCCTTTGGCACTAGGGGCTGCAGGAGCATCCATGGTCCGTGCTGCTGAACTACTTCCTGGTATGAAGTTTCTCCTTTTGACCTATTTCTGATCTGTCTGAGGGGTTGTGCTGTGCTGTCTTATGTTCCATTGGGCCTGTATATAGTAGCATGGATAAGAACTACTAGATAGAAAGCTGAAGTGTAATCAAGTGTTTGTGGTAATAATTCCCAGTCTCTTTAAAAATTGGATAATTTTGGTCTTGTTTATAGCGTATGATTTCCCATGTATGCATAGAATATTTTTCTTTAAGGCCTTGTTTGGTTTAGATGCTGTTATGAGTATCAGTTTTGTTTTCAGAATAATGAGAAACAACAAAAGAAACTTGCTTGGTTCAGTTTCTGTTCATAGAAAACAAGCAACAGTTTTCTGAAATTTGTTTGTTACTGGAACTGCTTCAGATTTTCGGCTTTTATTTTGAAAATTTCTGAAACGGGTAACTGAAACTAGTTTGTTTCAGTTATCTGAAATTTTGATAAACAAAAATTGATTTTGCTTTTTATTTTCTGTTTTCACTTTTTAATTATTTCTTGAATTATGACCAAAAACTCAATATTTGTTCTCTTTTTGTTTCCTATTTTTGGTTTTTGTTTTCTAATTTTAAATTTTGTGCAGCTCGTTTCTATATTTGGTGTTTTTTAATTTTAGGTTTCTTAGCAATGACCAAATGAACCCTAACATGTTATTAATGCTACAATTATCCAACAGAACCTGCACTTCGTCGTGGAGATACTGTTCATTTGATTGGATTAAGTAGGAGTCTGCAGGCAACATCAAGAAAATCTATTGTTACAAATCCATGTGCTGCCCTGAATATCGGGTCAGCTGATTGTCCGCGATACAGAGCCATTAATATGGAAGTCATTGAACTTGATACAGGTTATATGGCTGACTGTGTTTTGATTTATCCATAAATTGTAATGCCGGTCATTTTAATGTTGAGAAGTTAGTTTAATCATCCTAGTGATATCATTCGTCATGCAGATTTTGGTAGCACCTTTTCTGGTGTATTGACTGATGAGTTAGGCAGAGTTCAAGCCATATGGGGGAGCTTTTCCGCGCAGGTAATAATCTTTGACTTGTGTTGAAGGATTTTTAGCTTATTGTGAAATATTGACCCTCATATTTGTCTCTTGCAGCTGAAATATGGTTCAAGTTCATCCGA
The DNA here is from genome assembly GCA_023374045.1 of Limonium bicolor. Classification (NCBI taxonomy): domain Eukaryota; kingdom Viridiplantae; phylum Streptophyta; class Magnoliopsida; order Caryophyllales; family Plumbaginaceae; genus Limonium; species Limonium bicolor. The sequence continues at coordinate 11,493,979 of CM041781.1, read as the reverse complement.
GGATCATCAATTTGTCAGAGGTATTCCTATATATGCAATCAGTCAAGTGCTCGACAAAATTCTATCTGGTGCAAAAGGTCATCCCCGCCTTATAAACGGTATCAAAAGACCCATGCCACTTCTGAGAATGTTGGAGGTTGAGTTGTACCCTACTCTGCTTTCAAAGGCGAGAAGTTTTGGGCTTAACGATGAATGGGTCCAAGTAATATATTGCATCCTTTTACTTACTAGATTCATGTCATTCACTGCCACATCTGGTATAAAAATCATGAAAGAAAGGAAGTGGTGACAATCGGAGATTTGATGATATTGCAAATACTACGGCAATATAGTTATCCTGAACTGATTTACAGCCTTCATAGTTTTCTCGAGAGCTGTATTAAATGTCATTCTAAATATATCTGCTGCAGGCTCTTGTTAAGAGAGACCCAATGAGAAGGCAAGTCTTACGGGTCAAAGGCTGTTTGGCTGGGTCAAAAGCAGAGAATATTTTGGAACAAGGTGATATGGTACTGGCGATAAATAAAGAACCTGTCACTTGTTTCCGTGACATTGAAAATGCTTGTCAAAACTTAGACGAGGATGATGAAAGTGAGGGGAAGCTGCATTTGACTATATTCCGACAGGTTAGGCATCACAAAGAGTGATTTATCAGTAGACGTCCTTCACGATCTTGTCTTTCTGAACCTTTCAGACTATATTTCCTTTCTACATTTACGATGAGGTAGGATAGAAACTCATCTTATTGATCCAGCAGGGGCGTGAAATAGAAGTTGTGGTCGGAACAGATGTAAGAGATGGCAACGGGACAGTACGGGTTATAAACTGGTGTGGATGTATTGTTCAAGACCCTCATCCAGCGGTTAGAGCTCTTGGTTTTCTTCCTGATGAAGGTCATGGGGTTTACGTGGCCAGGTAACAGGAATTATTGTTTGCGGAGGTAATAGAATAGGAGTACTGAATGTGCTAGAATGTTTTGCAACTTGCAAACATTACATTTTAAAAAGGCATAGAAAAGATTTCCATGGATTCTAGCTTACTCATCAAGCGAAGTAGTCTCAGCAATTAAGGAATATGACGGAAATCTAGTATCTAGATACGTGTTCTTAGTCCTTAGGAAAATGATCGCAGTTCTCGGGTATTTGCACGCACTGGATATTTGTATCTTTTGTTGCAGTCACAGAAACTTAGTCATAGATCATTGGATTGCAGATGGTGCCATGGAAGTCCTGTACACAGATATGGCTTGTATGCTCTGCAGTGGATAGTTGAAGTCAATGGAAAACCTACACCTGACCTAGATGCTTTTGTCAATGTCACGAAGGTGGTATTACGAGCTCTTCTTTTGTTTACATGTAGTCATACTTATTCTCCTCTCAGGAACTTTGTCTTTTATGCTTTTAAAATTAGAGATTCAGTCGAAACCTTGACTTGTATCTCACTATAAATTTTGTAGGAGTTGAACAATGGAGAATTCGCTCGTGTGAGAACAATTCACCTGAATGGGAAACCAAGGGTGCTGACACTCAAGCAAGATCTTCATTATTGGCCTACATGGGAGCTAAGATTTGACACTAATACAGCCTTGTGGTACCGAAAAACAATTAAATCATTAGATTCTGCTATTGCTTAGTTGATTTTACCCTCTGGACAAGACCTCCCATTGGATACATTGAAAGAGGAAAGGACATGGTGAACCATAACGCATACCATACCCTATTATTCTTCTGCTCCGCGTTTGGGGGCAGTCTTTGCTCAGATTGGTTTCTGGGCAGGATTCCATAGAAGAGATTGGTGTGTGATCACGATGGGGAGTATGAACTCCTAACCGGTGCCCCTTACGTTAATTCTTAGGGGCTGTTTGCAGTGCCTATAATATATTACGAATCATGTTGTACAAATATGTTGTGCTAGTGTAGGATTTGTCCTATAGAAAGTAGGCTAGGTATTGGTGTTTTTGCTGGATTGTACATTTGTACTTGGTGGTCCTGCTTCCTTTTTTTGACGCATGTATGGTTAAAACGTAAAAAGCTCAATGCGCCGGGTCATTTGCCGCGACGTCTCTCTGCGCGTTCTTGTACATTCCTCCTTTCTCCAGCTCAGTTCCACTCTCCCCCAGATATGCATTTGCTTTTTCATATATTGAGATTTGAGAACCCACCCTAGATTGAACTTGCGCTAATATGTTCTATAATCATTCATCGAGGTGAGGGACAGAAGATGGGATAAAGATTGTTAGAGCATCATTTCTCTAATTTGCGTCACTAAGAAATAAAAATTGGGGAGGAATTCTCCTACTTCCACTAAAAGAAATTATATTGGCTTTATCACTATAATAATGCATATATAAAAAATTCTTAGGAGAATTTTACCATATACCCTCATAGGGTTTTAGCAAATTTGACGTAACATTTATGAGATTTGTAACCTATTATCTAAGGTTTCAGTTTATAATGAGATACCATGTTCAAGTTTTATATTTTAATTGTACCCTCATATTATGTCCTTGCAATAAGTTAAACAAAATACAAATAAAAAAATAAAAATCATATAAATTTAAAGATTATTTATCAAATTATTAAAAATTATAAAAATAAAAGAGCAACTAATTAACATTTTAAAAATAAATATAATAAATATTTCAAAATATAATTTTTAAAAATACATATAACTTGTTAAAATATCACACAATTTAGATTTATTACAATGGATGACATAAAATAAATTAGTTTTTTATGAATATAATTTTTAAATGTAATTATTATATATTTTTCACTTTCTTTTATATTATATTTGACGAATTGTTATACATTTTTTTTTATTTTTTATATCATCTGTTAGTAATCGTGTGATATTTTAACAATTTATGAGTATTTTTTAAGTTATCATTTTGGGAAGATTCACAATATGAGTGTAATTCCCGGTGTATCTCTTTTTTGAAAGTTGTCCCTAATATGTCACGATTTGAGTTTGAAATTGACAAAATGCCACCGTCGGGTGACAAATGTTTTTTTTTTTTGGTTAAAGTCGGGTGACAAATGTTAAATTCATAGCTAACCCTTTCTGGACAAAGACCATTATGCCTCTGACAGAAAGTTTGGTTAATAAAAAAAAAATTAATGGCATTAGTTCGATTGTGTAACGGTTACTTTTTTTAAAACAATTTTTAAAGTTTACAATATGCCACTATTTAAGTTTTTAAATAGCCGTTACATAGTCGAACCAATGTCATTAATTTTTTTTTTTAAAAAAGAAAATTCAAAATTTTCATCAGGGGCATAATAGTCATTGTCCAGAGAGGGTTAATGGCGAATTTAACGTCCATCACCTGATAGTGGCATTTTGTGAATTTCAAACTCAAATCGTTGCATATTAGGGACAACTTTCTAAAAATAGGTATATTATGAATTACAAACTCAAATTGTGGTGAATTTTTCGAATAATTTTTTATTATTTATTCATTAATCATCGTTGAGGCTTTTTAAAATAAACAATATGTTTCGAAAACTATATGCATAAAATCAACTTCAACTTTATAATCTTTTTTTCCCAGTGCAGTTTTTCAGCTAATGTGCAATTGAGATTTAGGATTTTTAAAAGTGAGGGTTTATCAATTTTGAAATATGGGGTTAAGGTTACGTTTTTGGAATGTAAAATTTAAAGTGTGAAGATTTAGTTAATAGCAGTGAATGCTCTTTCTCGTGTCATGTACTTAATGTGGCGTAAGTTTTTTACTTGTTGGACAAATCCAATTGATCTAAGTGATATACATTTATCTGTCAATATGGTACGGGATTGGTAAAAATTAAAATTGATAAATAATAACCCACTCAGTCTCTAATAAGTTACTTCAGTAGTAACTGGATCAAATGAAATTTGATTCAATAATCGAATTACGTGAAATTGAATTTTTATGTTCATCAAATAAATGAAAATTACCATAATTCAAATAGATCAACTAATTACAAATTAGTATAAAAGCAATTAGGGTTATAATTCATAAATACATATATTGAATACAAGAAGGCTACAACCGCTTTGACACAAATAAAACATTTTACAAACTAAATTCTAATATGGTATCAAGAGCACAGGAAGGTTGATCCTTGTTCTGTCTATTGGCATACATGGCAGACGAAACAAACAAAGGAAAGAAAGATTCTAGCTCATCTTCTACAGCTTGCACCACCATTTATGTCAACCATCCTAATTATGTCCATGCTGCAGAGAATCCGGGGTTATGCCTCGTACCGAAATTCAATGGCTCAGGATTTCTTGGATGGAGATTCGATATGGTGACGACCCTCAAATCCAAAAATAAATTTGGATTCGTCACATGCAAGGTCAAGAAGGCAGATGAGGGAGACGCCATTCGCTATGCAGCTTGGGAGAGAGCAAATTCTCTCGTTGTATCGTGGCTCAAAAATGCTCTCGGTGCTGAAGTTGTTGGAAGTGTTCGGTTCCTTGATGACCCAAAAGAAATGTGGGATTCTCTGAACACCCGCTATCAGTATAGCAATCTTGCAGTGATACACTCCTTGAAGCGAGATCTGGGAGAAGTCAAACAAGGTGAAGAATCAGTTGCAGAATACTTCAATAAACTGAAGAGAATATGGGGAGAATTGAAGCAAGCAAGACCACCACATAGATGTTCTTGCAATCAGTGTACTTTTGACATAAACAAGTCAATAGAGAGTGATTGAAGATGATAAGTTGATTCATTTTTTAAATGGGATTGAATCAAAACTACTTATCTATTCGAGGGCAATTTTGGCGATGCAGAATCCACCGAGCCTGGAGAAAGCGTTCTCTTTGGTTGTTCAAGAAGAAGAACAGAGGGGTGGAAACAATTTGAAAGAAGACGTGATGTCTTTTTACAACCACAGACCTGCACACATAGAAATCTCTAAGAACCCTAGCAGCAATATCGACTTCGACAAGAAGAAAATCAGTTGCACTCATTGCAAAAAGAATCGTCCCAGTTACGAAAACTATTTTCAAAGGCAACGATGTAAACACTGTAAGAAAGTAGGCCACCTCGAAAGCGACTGTTATCACCTCCATCGGAGGGACAATGTTCTAGCTCGGAGGAAGAAAAGCAACGCAAACGGTGCAGACAGAAGAACAGACAAATCAGCAGAATCAAGAGGACGGGTTCACATCCAAGCAAATTCAGCAAATCACAGAGTTGATGTGTAGCGCAAATTCAGGGACAAAATTAGAAGATCTAAGTTTCACTAATTTTTCAGGTAAATCATCTTACCGTGATAATTATTGTCCTGCAAGTTCGCACAATATGTTTGATGGAGAATGGATAATAGATTTGGGGTCGACAGATCATATATCAAGGGTAAAAACTTACTTTGAAAATTTGAAGAACTTGCGTACTGGAAAAAACGATTATTCTACCAGACATAGGGATGTCAATCTTGACACGAACCTGAAATCCGACCCAAAACCGACACGCTAAAATGTGGGTTTGGGTTGCAATTTTCAACCCAAAAACATTTTTGGGCCGGGTTTGGTTTGGGTTGCTAAAAACCCGGGTCGGTTTTGGGTTTGAGCTGCCGACCCGATTTCAACCCGCAACCCAAAAATATTTTTAAAAAAGAAAGAAAATATATCTTCTTGTAGTTATGCGACATAACTCTTAATATATCAATCATGTAACCATTTATGTTTAATAGTTTTGTATGTTATGTTATATTGTTTTGGTGATTTGTATAGAATTTGTATTGGTAGTACAATATTTCTAATTTTGGGTTAATTTTTTTGGGTCGATTTCGGGTTGATTTCGGGTCAATTTCGGGTTGATTTCGAGTGTCGGGTCAGTTTCGGATTTATTTCGGGTCACCAGGTCGGTTTCAGGTTGACATAACATAACCCGTTTTGGGTTTGGGTTAGTTTCGGGTTGAGGTGAAACATGAGCAAGTCGGGTTCGGGTAGAATTCAACCCCACCTAAAACCTAAAATTGACAACTCTAACCAGACGGGACACCATATTGTGGAGTGTGATTTTTCGGTATGAGGGGGGATCTATCTAAATGGTTCGGACTAAAAAGCCTAGATCCTAGAAATTTGCCATTCAGTGGAGGGTGAAAATCCGTTATTATAGCAGCCCTCAAATACCTACTTTATCGTCCGTCTTTCCCAGAAAGCATAAGGGGAATGCTAGTGAGCACTACACCCGCTCTCAATGGGCTCCACACGGACTTATGCCCTAAGGGCGGAAATTGACTAGAGTCGCCACCTAGTTTGACCTAAGGAACTAGGAAGGGAGGAGAAGGGTTCTAAGAACCGTTAATTGACTATGAATTTGTTACCTATGGATATGACTTATCTGGTCATTTGCAGAGATTCTATTGTGGGTTCGCACTAGGTTACACCCCTTAGAAGTGGCAATGACCACGACTTCAGATTGGTGCCCGAGGGGACCTCGGTCTCCAATTGTCGGGATTACCTTCTTTCAAAATCTTTTTAGAGAGATTCATTTAAAAGCCAATGATAGGATTATGATGAGGAGAGAGAGAGAGGATGAGGCGAGCTTTTCTGCCAAGCTAGCGCCTAGAAGAGGGAATTGGGGAATTCGAAGGAGTATAGAATGATGATTTGAGAAAACCGGGGGTTGAGTGAATAGACAAGACATAGAGTCTGATTGTTTGAAGCTTGTAGGGGCCGAAGAATGTTTGAGGGTTTTAAGAGATACGAGAGCCACCTCAGAGGGGGAAAAGGATTTTTCATTGGAATGGGGTCGCACCCTAGATGGGCTGCCTACGTACTCAACTCCATGTTGAGATCAGACCTTACGTAGTTCACGACTTTTTTGGGGGTTTTGGAGATTTTTGAGATGTTTGAAGTTTCGGGAAGTTTTGGGTTTGAGAGGTTTAGTCTGTGAGACGCTCGAGTCTATGAGACATCTAGGATGTTCGGATAGTGAAAGGAAAAGGATATCGAAGTCTGTGAGACGCTCGGTTCTATGAGACATTTGAAATCTTAAGATTGTGAAAAGATTAAGAAGTTCGAGTCTGTGAGGCGCTCGGGCCTGTGAGACTTTAGAAGTTAGGGAGAAGTCGGAATTAGGGAGATGATACGAGTTTGAGGTGAGTTGGAGTTTGAATGATTATTTGAGTACATAAGGAAATTGGAATTTGGGAGAGATCTCAGGTTTTTTGGTTCGAAGTTCGAAAATGGTTGAGAAAAATCATTTTATTGTGAAAAGGGCGGATGATCCCGAGGGATCACCCTGTGTACCCCCTCGAGCACGACACTTAATGAATGGTAAATGCCGAGGCCCGAAAGATAGGGCAATAAATTTATGTCGAAATATAGGATTTAGAGAGAAGTATCATGAATAGGATACTCCCGGTCAAACCCTAATAACGTCTCTAACTCCCGGATTTTAAAACGTTGAAAACTGAAAACTTTGAAATTGAGTAGAAGGGAGACGATTCTAAAATCCCGGCTGCAACTAGAAAGGTTGTTACTTCCTAGCACCCCGCCTCGTAAAAATCTAGGCTACAATTAGGGGAGGTTTGTCACCCTAATGCCCCGCCTAAAGAGATCCAGACTGCAACAAGGGAGGTTATGACCCCAGTGCCCCGCCTCGGATTTTTATTTTGGAAGGGAGACAAGTGATGCCTAACTAGGAAGACAACGTTCTTTGAAGGTGTTAGACATCCCATGTTCGCCAAAAACGGTTAAGTTTTGAGTTTGAAAACTGAGTTGGAAAACTTTTGAAGTTGTTCGGAATTCTCGATGAGGAAACACTGATTTTGAGAAATGTTTTAGGAGAAAACTTTTTGTATATGTGAGAAGAACTTTCTGCATTTGAGAAGAGTTTTCTGTGATGTGATAAGAGTTTTTCCTTTAAAATTCCACAAAATGGTTTCTTTGAAATCTGAGAATCTTGATGAAACTTGGATAAAATGATGGTTTGAAATTCTTTTTGGATTTTGGAGTTTGAAAGGAATTTACAAGTTGAGTGCGGATTGGATGAAATGGACTTGAATTTGAATTGAATGGAACTGGACTGAATTGAATTGGGCTGAATGAATTGAGTTTGAATTGAGTTAGAATTAAATTGGGTTTGAATTGAGTTAGAATTAAATTGGGTTTGAATTGAATTTGGGCCGGGATTGGAAGACATGTAGGGTCAAAGTTCGGGTTAGTCCAAGTTGAATTGGTCAAACTTGGGTCAAAGTCAATGCTCGGTCAAGGTCAAAGTTGAATTGGTCAAAGTTTGGGTCAAAGTTTGGGTCAAAGTGGGATTGGTCAAAGTTTGGGTCAAAGTGGGATTAGTCAATGTTCGAGAAAAAGTTGGATTGGTCAATGTTCGAGTCAAAGTTGGATTGGTCAATGTTCGAGGTTGGTCAAGTCAGTATGACTTTTGTGGGCTTGACTGGGTATTGGGTTTGACTGGGGATTGGGCTTGACTGGGGATTGGGCCGGTTTGGGCGTGGGCTGGTTGTGGGCTTGTGCCGGTTTGGGCGTGGGCTGGTTGTGGGCTTGGGCCGGTTGCGGGCTTGGGCCAGTTGTGGGCTTGGGCTGATTATGGGCTTGGGCCGATTGTGGGCTTAGGCCGATTGTGGGCTTGGGCCGATTGTGGGCTTGGGCCGATTGTGGGCTTGGGCCGATTGGGGTTTGATGGGCCAATTGTGTTTTGAAATGGGCTTTGATTTTATTTTCAGGGTTGGGCCACACATGGATTGGGCCCGATGGGCTTATTGGGCTGATTGTGTTTTGAAATGGGCTTTGATTTTATTTTCAGGGTTGGGCCACACATGGATTGGGCCCGATGGGCTTATTGGGCTGAATGGGTCAAGCTTGAAGTGCGTCAAGTAAGAAGTGGGCCAGGTTGAGTGATCTGGGCCTGATTTGTTATTTGGGCTTCTGGAAGAGAAATTTTTGAATGAGAATGTTGAGTCTATATACATATATATATATACATATTTTAGGTGTGTGTTTTAGGGTTTAGGGGTGTCACCACCACGAGATTGGTCAATGACCAATCAGGCCAGGGGGACCCCTCTATCCTAATGGCTTGGACCTAAAAGGTCATAATAACTAGGGCTTAATGATAGTAAGATGGTGTACAAAGAAATGAATCAAAACTTGTAATGAAGCTGAATGTACAATATATGCACTCATAACACATAGATAATCAAATCAAAGACGTTGAAGAAACGGTGATTAATGAGATCAAAATAATAAGGTTAAAATAATAACAGCAAACCGGCTAAATAATAAAGTAGGTTCAAAGTTATTGAGGACATGGTGGTTGTCCTGGTCAAATTCAGAAGTTAAAGGCCTAAACTCAATGGACTCTATCATTAATCAAACTTGAGCTGGGTTATTCAACAGCCTATCTTGCTTCCGACTATAATACTTAAGGAGCAGTGAAGATTCGAGTAGAATAAAACAAAGGCCTACGACCATTAACCCCAGCAAAGAGAGGGCCTGAACCAACTCGTGAAATACCCGGGAATTTCCAAGTTAAGAATACTATAGTATATAATATGAATGATAGGTCCGAGATTAGTATTAAGGTTGCCCAGGGAATTTAACGATGTTCATTTCTAAATCTACCTTCTCCTTAAAATGTTTACAATTAATTGTAACGTTTTGCTTTGGTTAACTTTAGCCATATTTCTAAATCACCTTCCTAATTTCATTAGGTGATTTAAATCCCAAAATATCAATCTAGAATCTTCCTTCTTGCTTATTAATTTTAAATATCTAGAGTCTGATTTCAAATTGGCTATTTAATATATATTGTCTATTGACTCTCCTTATTCTTCTCCCAGTAATTATATTATTAGCTTTGTGACTCATCTTTTAAACGTAATTGTTTTCCTCCTGTTGAGTCCTTAATCTATTTGCAGTGTATTGATTTATTTCTGGTTTACTTCCTTGCTAGTAAATGTTTTCTAATTAGCTTCTAAGATATTTTACTCCTCATCCTTATCTTCTACAACAGTCAAATAAATCTCTTTTCATTCTATTTCAAATTGAAAGATTATATCTTTATTTCCTAATGGGTTGTTTTGTTTTCTTCTCCCGATGATTCTCAACGTCAGTATATTTCTAAATTGGTTACGATACTAGTTATTTGAATTCTCCTTTTAAATTGTTTACATTATTTAATTAATTCCTTTACTACTTTACAAAAACGTAATTCCTTTGATTTATATTAATAATCCCTAATTCTTTGATTTACTTATTTAAATCACGATCTTATTGATCGTTCTTCATCTTCTTCACGCCGCCACTACTTCCTTCTTCCCAACTCTCAATTTACGTTCCTGCTGGTGTTTTGATCAGAATCCTTCCCTGGTGCCAACTAGAGTTTATCGGGTAAAGTAGTAGCATAGTTAGTGTGTTAGTTTATTCAATTGTGTTCGATGTCTTCTGATTGTGAACTGTTCTAACCTAGACGTTGGCGTCGACGACGAACATTGTTGGTGAATCTGTTGGGTGTCTTCCTGAGTCGAGGGAATGACCAGGTAAATTCTGTGCTCATTATTGGATTTCGATGTGAATTATTTTCGGTCATCGAATTGTATTTTGGAAAACCTTGTTGGAGATTGTGGCTTCTTTACGTGGATCAATGGTTGGTATTCTGGAAATTGATAATGGTTTTGTTTTGGGAGTTCTTCACTGGTTTCTTATTATTTTGGGGTTCGTGGTGCTCCCTGACTCACCATGTTGGTTCTCTGCACCGTGAGCATGAATTGATTACACTGAATTGTTTATATATATTTGCGCTGCATACAATGACTACAGTTAAGCTCTATGATCTACTCTATGGACTGATGATTCATAGGGGGTGTGCACACTTAAGGACTTAGGGTGAGGGTATTTGATATTTCGGTCCGTTTGTGGCTGTTGGGTTGTTTTGTGGATACTCCAGTTGAAGGCTCCCCGAATGGTTTTACTGATTGATGGACATTGACGTGTGGGAATGGTTTACTGGTTACAAACTTGAATGTTTCGTTTATTTAAATTCAAAGGGATTTCTAAAATGTATTTTACGTGATGAGATGGAATTTACTCAGTTTCACTGATTTACGCGATCCCTTCGTGCTTTTATTGTTGTTTTCTGATCGCAGGTGCAAATTGCTGACTTGGGGAAATGGGGGATGTGCTACGACTTAGTGTTAGGAGAATTGAGACTGTTTTAGGATATTCATTGTTTTATGAGTTTCTAGAGCTCAACGTTTTAGTTTCCTTAATGATGTTTTGTTGTTGAATACAGTTTAAGCTTCCGCATATTTGGTTTCACAATGTTAAGTTGATGTGTTGGAATGTTTTGTGATTTAATAGCCTGAGCATCCAAGGGTTTGGATGTGGCGGTAGCACCTTGGATTACAAGAAAGACTTCCGCTGTTTTCTATGGTACAAGTGTTGTTTAAATTCACGTTTTCCCTGCGTTGATCCTATTATGATTTGGTATGAACTTTGGTTTGCTTTTTGGTCTCTGTTTTAATGTTTTAAACGCATGCAGGGACCTGTCCGAACGTCCGTCCGGACATCCATGTTCGGATAGGCCCCGAGAGTTTAAGAGGTTTTCTCTGTTTTGTCGTGTCCGAACTTCTATCCGAACTTCAACGTTCGGACACGCCTCGTAAGGATTTTCGGACTTTAAAGCTCGACTTGTGTCCGAACATCAATGTCCGGACACAAGTTTGGACAAATGGTATTTCGCAGTTCAGTTTTCTTGACTTGTGTCCGAACTTCCTATGTCCGGACACAAGCTCGGACCAACTCTATTTTGCTCTTTTAGGACTCGTTTGAAGTCCGTTTTTAATGCCGTTTGCGCTGTTGGATTTGTATTTTCTTTAGCTATCTTTTGAGGTAAAATCCAGGGTGTTACAAGGTGGTATCAGAGCTTTGTTTTCGAAATAAGATCAAATGTGATTTAAATTGGATTAAAATATGGGGATAAGCCGATTGGGGAATCTATATATATTGAAATGTGTGTGAGATTGTGAAGCTACTTTGGTTGATCTGTGTGATATTTGGAAGGTTATACTAACCAATGGAATTCCTTGATAATCTTATATATCTGCATACGCTGAGTACGCGAATTGTTTATTTGGATGTTACTACATATACATATATGATAGTTGAACAGTATACTAGATAGTGTATATGGTATAGTTTGGTAAAACTTGTGGTATGAGCTCGAAAGAGGTTATAGAAATAGAGATCTTTATTCCTCTACGTCGTAATCAGGAGATCGCCTGAGCTCAAGCTTGTAGGACTGGCAGACCAACTTAATTTCTCCTATAATACCAGAAGCAGAAGCCGAAGGACTATAATGGCCGCCAACGACCCAATGAGACAACTCCAAGAGCTTGCCTTGAACTTGGGGCAGATTGTGCAGTGACATGCACAGCGAGACAACGCGCCTGAAGATTATACCAAGAGGATAGCGCACCTGAAGCCAACCACTTTTGCTGGAGAAGAGGACCCGGTCCTACTTGAAGATTGGATCCGGGAGTTTGACAAGATTTTTGATGCGGTCAACTGCCCAGAGGACAGGAAGGTCAATGGGGCAGTGTACTACTTCAAGGGGGAGGCCGATATCTGGTGGACGGCCAACCGAGATATGCTACGAGCCGAGCCTAATTTCGGGTGGGAGGCGCTGAAGCAAGCTATGAGGAGGCGCTTCTACCCCGAGCATGTGCACATGCAGAAGTATCTGGAGTTTTCTGAGTTGAAGCACCTGTCCAAGAGTGTAAAAGACTATCACTCGAAATTTCTGGAGTTAGCAAGATTCGCACCTACCATGGTCCCTGACGAAGCCTCGAAGGTGCAGCGGTTTGTGGGGGGGCTCAACTGGAGTCTCCAAGAGGCCCTGAGTGTCTTGACCATCCCGACCCTCCAGGATGCGTATGGTAAGGCTGCCAACCTTTATAGAGTGCAACAGAAGAGAAGGGAGGTCCAAGCAGGCCAGAAGAGGAAGGCTGTTGGGATAAAACGTATAACGGCAAGTGTACCGATCAATTCTAGCAAGTTTTAATAGAGAGTATTCCCTAAGTATCGAACCAGAGGAGGCGATGTTTCTAGTTTAAATCTTTATTAAACGGAAAACAAATTAAAACAGGAAATTGGGGTTTGATTTGATGACAATTAAAAACTGTAAACAGAATGTGAAACAATAACAAGCAGGAAAAATAAATGTTGCGAAACTGATTTGGAAAAGCGATCCAGGTTTACTACTGCACCCTAAATCTTTGATTCCTATCCCTAAGTGATTTCCAAGGTAATTCTGAGTAAAACCCTAGAACAAAGATAATTCACCTCTGGTCTCCCGCTTAGCAAATACTAGTTAGCAAAGACCAAATTCTAACTCTCGTTACAAACCCGCTGTTTACTAACCGCCTTAAGAACAATCTAGTTTATTAGTCAATTAACAATTTAGAGGAATTGCAGTCTCTAAACTAACCGGTTATTTTCTTGTAATCAATTGAAAGTCGCAGTCGTCACATATAAGCTAACAAAATACTAATCTTTATAATTGGCCAAACTATAACGATTAAAGAAATTAAGCAAGGAAAATAACTTTACTCAATCGAATTGTATTAAATCACAAAGGAACAGGAATAGTCAATTTAGGGATACATAGCAAACCGAAATCTAGAGAAGAATACTCAGACATTGACATGTTTACAATGAACAAAACTGTAATGAGTAGTTATAGAGAACTAGAAGGAACTCTGTTGAGACTTCTGGAGAAGTCCCCGTGATGAACTTCCTGCTCTGCTCTGCTCCAAACTCCAAACCAGACTCAAACTCTTAAGCTAATCTCTCTGTATCGTGACAATTTGTGGGCTATCCAAGCGTACCTCTCTCGTTGGCCAGACTCCCTCTTTTATAACCACAGAATTCTATCTTTAACCTATCTTTAATCTATCTCTAATCCCTTCTAATTAGGCGACGGCCCAGAGATATAATAAGAGATATTAAAGATATAAACCAACTCCGTTATTTCTGAAACAAAACTCTGCGCTCCGCTTGTATTGGTCTGGGTTTGCAAAGTAAGACACAAACCCGGACCGCGTCTGAAAATAGGCAGAAGGTCTTCGCTTGGGATGGTCCGGGTTTGCAAAGTAGGACACAAACCCGGACCGCATCTGAAAATAGGCAGAAGGTTCTGCGATGAGATGGTCCGGGTTTATAAACCCATCTCCAAACCCGGACCCTCAATAAAACAGCCGTGGTCAATGAAAATCTCCCTCTTGACTCTGGTTTGACTTCCCATGTTGCTCTAACCTCTAAAATCTTCATTTAAGCACTTTGTTGAGCATTTTATCCTGAAAACATATGAAATCGATCATTGGAGACAAATATAACAATGAAGAGTAAATAAAGCATTACGGAGGGAAGTTAATGTCATAATGTAGTAAATTAAGCATGAAATAGTCTGGTAAACTTAGACAAATTCCTGACTTATCAACTTCCTCACACTTAATCTTTGCCTGCCCTCAAGCAAATAGAAACATACTGAAATCTTACAGAAGGGAGTCGTCAGTTTAGAACTGTGCACAAGGAGATCTAATAATGAAAATCAGTCATAGAGAACAATGATCCACACTTGCAGGTTTTCATAAACAGTGAATTGAGAGGTATTTTGCAAAGGCTTAAGACACATAGTAAAACCACTGACTCCAATTTCACTCAGGGACTACTTTCCAATTAACTTTCCACAATCCATGGACGACAAGGGGTGAGAAGTAATATCTTATTCCATATTACCTTTCATCACCACGTACTCATAATCAAGAAAGACTTTGCACTTTGCATTTGAAATTAATAAATTTCTTCAACTTTCTAAACAAGCATTAACTTTCTCTTTTATATCCCTCAGACTTTTCTCTCCATCCATGTAGCGGCGTTGGGCCTTCTATCCCAGATCAGATGACCTTAGGTAGATGGGTGATGAGGCACCCCGAGGACTTAATTACCAAATGGGCGAGGCCTGTTTTTTGGGTTAAAAGTTCGATTAGAGGAGTACCTTGCCTTTGTCCTTCTTTCCTTTCATTCAATAATCATTCCCAAAGTCCCCAAGTGAAATCAAAGACAAATAGCTATACTAATAGGCTTAACTTTTTAGTGAAGAAATAGACAGACATTAATAAAAAACTGTACATACAAGCAGTGCAACCAGAATTCCTACAACCGTTTTCCAGCTTCGATCTCACAAAAACTAGTGCTACTCGTGCGGTGTTCCAAACCAACTTATCCAACCACTGAATAAGACTCAGGTATGTTATGCAACCAAAAATTTTGAGGGCTTGCAAAATATTGTGAAAATGGAGTGATAGCCTTAAAAATGTTCAAAATTAGCACATTCGAATGTAATTGAGCAGAAGCATGAGCATGTGTAATTTCTCTTCCTCACACTTAAAAATTAGCAATGCCCTCATTGCTTCATGAAAAATGATTGAGACGGAAGGAAAACACAAATTAGCAGAAAACAACGTTTGAAAAATAAAAGAAGTTAGAAAATCACGCCCCTGGAGTCTGGTGAGGACAACGTCCTCACACTTATGTAAAACAGCGGGGTGTTGAATTCTGCAGAAAATTGGACAGAGTTTCCTTTGGTTCCCTCAATACCTCACACGCATCAAAAAGCAGACCTGTAGCTCAAGAAATGAAACCAAAGCCAACACGAACTTGCAGAACAATAAGCGTGTGAGTGAAACATCATAGTTAAGTGATACAGACGTCATGAAACAGGCAACATTCGAATCCAAAGTAAGATAGAAGTACAATCCAAAAGAAAATACCTCAGAAGCAACGTAGTAAATAAAAACACATCAAAATATCCGAAAAGGTAGAGAATGAAATAACCCAAGCTCTAGAACCCTAGGGATGTGGTGGAGGCTGTGACTGTGTCCCATGCGGAAGATGCCATGCCTCCATACGGGCGAAGCGTGTGTCATACTCAGCCATCCTCGCCTCCTGGCGAACCTCAGTAGCATGGCGACGCGCCTCCAAAGATGTCAAGCGAACTCCATAGTTCTGAACCTGAGTGGACAGATCGTCAAGGCGCGAGCCAAACTCATCAAAGCGTGTAGTACACACCCCCTGCCAATCTTTAAACTCTGTCATCAGCCGAATCTGTGAAGGCCCGGCCCCATCGGCACCAGCAGCTCGGGCAGCTCTCTCACCCGGTCGGGCACGACGGCGCTTAATCCAACCATCCCCAATCTTCTCCCATTGAAAGCGATGCATCACTGTCATGTCCAGAGGAGAAGCGGGATGCTGAGGCCGCTCATCACTGAAGTCAACCCTAGCCTTCTCAAAAAGAAACTGTAGAAAGTGCGGAAAAGCAAGAGAAGCAGTACAATCCACATCCATAATCCTTAGAAAATGCCCAAAAACCACTGAATGGAACAAAACAGGACAAGCACCACGTGAAAATTCATCATCCATAACATGTCGTAGAAAGAAACAATCCAGAGAATTCAGGTCAGCACACTCTCTCGGGCGAACATTATGCATTATAATGGCCAGAATCAAACGCTCGATCGGGGTGTGCAGTTTGTCCCCCGTCACAACCTGCTTATCTCTCGAAGACCGTCTTTGACGGTTCGGTACCTCAGGGTCATTAACCACCAGACTCAAATAATGCTCCTTTGCCCTTTTTCTATCATTGTCCACATGTTGCAGGGCTTCTCTAAAAGCATCATCAGCAAATCTTTCATTCACTCCAAAATATTCACTAATGTTTGAATATGCTAAACGGACGAGCTTCCCTTTGACCCGTGAGAAAATCACATTAAAATTATCTTCCTTCTCAGCATTAGCATAAAATAGTTTAACCAATCTTGGGTAATAGCACCCCCCACCAAGATGCAACAATTTTCCCCAACCCTTTGCATCAAACACATTCTGTAAATCAAATTCATTAATCAACTCCTCAGACACTGACCTCTCCGGAATAATTTTCCGGTCCTTGACGTTGTACCAATCAAAAGCAGCTTCACTGATGAAATCGGAGCGCACCGATTCTCGGAATTGAACTGGTGGTGGCGGTGCAGGCGCAGGTGCGGCCGATGTCGAGGCAACAGCAGCTGTAGACCGGCGTGTTCGCTTGGGTGCCATAATAACAGTCAAAACAGAGAAATTCGAAGATGGCTGTCGGGTGAGTTCGGGACTGGCAGGGCGGTCTAGTGGTGCGGGATTAGTGATGTGGTGGTGCTTTTTGGGCGGCGGGGATGGTGTAGGGTGAGTGGCGCGAGGTGGGATTGAGTCGAGGGGGTAGTATGCGACAGAGATGGTGGCGAGGTCGGGGCTAGGGAGATGTGGAGAGGAGAATGGGTTTCGGGGATGAAGCTAGAGCTGGGGTATTGATGTCGGGGACGGTGAAGTGGAGCAGTGGAGTGGTGGTGGTGACTGCGGAAATGGCGAGGAGAAAGCAGTGGCGGTGTAGTGAGGTGGACCGGTGACGGAAGTGGCGAGGCGAGGTCGGGGATAATGGCGGAAAGCTTCGAGGGGTGCGGCGCGAGGAAGAAGGTAGAGGGTTAGGAATTAAGTCTCGCGCGCCCTCTTTTGTTTCTGCTGTGAACCTGGTCCGGGTTTGCAAACCCTTACCCAAACCCGGACCACACGAAAATCTTACCAGTGAGTAGTGCGGTTGTGTGATCCGGGTTTGCAAACCAATACGCAAACCCGGACCACCCTCAAAATTCGACAGTAAGTATCGCGCCTCTCGGTCCGGGTTTGCAAACCAGCGCGTAAACCCGGACGACCTCCAAAACATGCCAGTAGCTTCGCCCGGCTGTAGGTCCGGGTTATAAACCCAGCTGCAAACCCGGACGACCCTTAAAAATGGCCAGAAACTCAAATTGGTAACAGATGTCCCTCCAAACTCCTGAATTCACCTTCAAACCCATGAAAAACTAAACAGAACATGACTAACCAACTCATTAGCCCAAAAATAAACAATGAAAAACAATTAAACTTACGAGGAATAACAAAAACGAAAATAATAAAACTCACAAAACTGGATTGTCTCCCAGCCAGCCGCCCGTCTTTTCGGTCTTTGGCTAGACCATGCATTGGATAATCAGTATGGAGGATCAAAGACCGTGATCACCGAATGGACGTCAGCGATGTCACCACTTAGATAATGCTTCAGCTGTGACCCGTTGACTTTGAATGTTTCCCCTTCTGTATTGATTAAACCGATGGCTCCATAGGGCGAGACATTCATCACTGTAAACGGTCCAGACCAACGAGACTTCAACTTCCCTGGAAAAAATTTCAGACGGGAGTTGAATAAAAGAACCTTGTCTCCAACGTGAAACTCACGCTTGACCAATAGCTTATCATGCCACCTCTTCGTTTTCTCCTTATAAATCTTGGCGTTCTCATAAGCTTCCTCTCTAAACTCCTCCAGATCACACAGCTGTAACTTACGATTCTCACCAGCCTTTTGCAGATCAAAATTCAATGCCTTGAGTGCCCAAAAAGACTTGTGCTCCAGCTCCACAGGTAAGTGACACGCCTTGCCAAAAACCAACTTGTACGGGGACATACTTAGAGGTGTTTTAAAGGCAGTGCGGTATGCCCACAAGGCGTCATCCAACTTAAGGGACCAATCTCGCCTCGAGAAGGTGACTAATTTCTGAAGGATCCACTTAATTTCTCTGTTGGTGATCTCGGCTTGCCCGTTCGTCTGTGGATGATACGGTAGAGAAACCTTATGTCGCACACCATATTTCTGTAGAAGAGCCTCAAACTGCTTGTTGCAGAAGTGTGTACCCCCGTCACTGATGATCGCTCGTGGAACACCGAAACGGGTAAATATATTCCGCTTGAGAAACTTGAGCACCACTCTTGCATCATTGGTCGGTGCTGCTATCGCTTCAGCCCACTTGGTGACATAATCCACTGCCACCAAGATGTAGAGGTTACCTTGAGAGGATGGGAACGGTCCCATGAAATCAATACCCCATAGATCGAACGGCTCAACCTCCAGGATCGAATTCAAAGGCATCTCATGACGTCTGGATAAATTCCCCTGCCTCTGACATTGGTCGCATGTGGAAACAAACTGATAACAGTCTTTATTCAGATTCTTCCAGAAGAAGCCAGCCTCCAAAACTTTCGCGGCTGTCCTAGCCGGACCAAAACGACCCCCTGCTTCTCTAGAATGGCAGTGTGTCAGGATGTCTCTAGCATCACTCTCAGATACGCAACGACGAATCATACCATCGGCACAGACCTTGAACAGAAACGGGTCGTCCCAAAGGTAGTGCTTGACCGTGGAGAAGAACTTCTTCTTCTGCTGATATGACAACTCTGGAGGAACGATGCCCTTGGCTAGGTAGTTTGCAATATCAGCGTACCAAGGATCCGTGGAATGACCGATCATGAAGACATACTCATCAGGAAAATACTCATTGATGGGCCTGCCATCATCTGGAACCTCCATGCGGGATAAGTGATCCGCCACTCCGTTCTGCGCTCCAGGTTTATCTCTAATCTCAATGTCGAACTCCTGCAAAAGCAAAATCCAACGGATCAAACGAGGTTTAGCATCAACCTTCCCGAAGAGATACCTGAGAGCGGAATGGTCGGTGTGCATGATGACTTTGCTGCCAATGATGTATGGTAGAAACTTATCGCAAGCAAAGACAATCGCCAACAGCTCCTTCTCCGTCGTGGCGTAGTTCTTCTGCGCCTCATTCATAGTCTTACTCGCGTAGTAGACTATTCTCAATACCTTGTCGTGCCTCTGACCCAAAGCTGCTCCCAATGTGTAGTCACTAGCATCACACATAATCTCAAAAGGCAACGACCAATCAGGAGCAACAATAATAGGTGCAGAAATCAACTTAGCTTTGAGCAAATTAAATGCATCTAAGCACTCCTTTGTAAACTCAAATTTAGCATCCTTAAGTAATAAATCACAAAGAGGCTTAGAGATCTTAGAAAAATCCTTAACAAAGCGTCTATAAAAACCTGCGTGACCAAGAAAACTTCGGACATCCTTTACCGATGATGGTGGTGACAGCTGCTCGATGACTTCAACCTTGGCCTTCTCCACTTCGATCCCCTTCTTAGAAATCTTGTGACCGAGCACGATGCCTTCCTGCACCATGAAGTGGCACTTCTCCCAATTGAGCACCAAGTTAGTCTCCCTGCATCTAGCTAAAATTAAATCCAAGTCTCTCAAGCACGCATCAAAAGTCGGTCCAAAAACAGAAAAATCATCCATAAAGACTTCGATGCACTTTTCAATAAAATCAGCAAAGATAGCAGTCATGCATCGTTGAAAAGTACCAGATGCATTACATAAACCAAAAGGCATGCGACGATAAGCATAAGTACCATATATGTAAAGGTGGTTTTCTCTTGATCCTCCTTAGCAATTGGAATTTGAAAATAACCAGAGTAACCATCTAAGAAACAGTAATATTCTTGTCCTGCAAGCCTCTCTAGCATCTGGTCAATAAAGGGAAGGGGGAAATGGTCTTTCCTAGTGGCGGCATTTAACTTTCTATAATCAATGCAAACTCTATGCCCAGTAACAGTACGCTGAGGGATTAATTCACCTTTATCATTAGGAACTACAGTCAAGCCCCCTTTCTTGGGTACTACCTGAGTAGGACTTACCCATTCGCTGTCAGAGATTGGATAGATTATACCTGCGTCCAGTAGCTTGATAACCTCCTTCTTAACTACCTCTTTCATGTGCGGGTTCAGTCTCCGCTGGGGCTGTCTCAATGGCTTGTAATCCTCCTCAAGATAAATGCGGTGGGTGCAGAATGTAGGAGCAATGCCTTTGATATCGGCA
This sequence comes from Limonium bicolor, assembly GCA_023374045.1. Classification (NCBI taxonomy): domain Eukaryota; kingdom Viridiplantae; phylum Streptophyta; class Magnoliopsida; order Caryophyllales; family Plumbaginaceae; genus Limonium; species Limonium bicolor. Next base: position 11,473,164 of record CM041781.1, on the reverse strand, counting down.
ATGGACCATCCTAGCGCCTCTTTGTTCCTCCTCAAAATCTGCAACAATGCTTCCTCCTGTTCATCAGTTAAAGCATTAGAAATAATAACAGGTAAATCAGTAGGAGGAACTAAGAAAGCATATTTAAGGTGACTAGGAAGCGGTTTAAGTTCAAGCGAAGGTGGTGATTCCACAGAAGGAGCTAGCGTCTTTGGAACTCGGTCCAGCGGTTCCTCCTCGATCCTGTGGTTCTTCCTATATGGCCTCCCAGCAGAAAGCTGAAATGCTATAGCAGAAACCTCAGAATCATCATGAGTGGTCTCTATGGAATCCACCAAACACTTCTCCAACGCATCCAGCTCCGTGGGGCTGTAAGAATAATCCTGCATCAAAGTGTCAATACAATCCAAACTAAAGCAAGCATGAACATCAGAAGGGTGAGTGGCAGCCTTGGTCATATCAAAAACAAGCTGCTCATCATGTAAACGCAGTATAATCTTCCCTCCTTCAACATTAATAAGGGTCCTTGCTGTACGCATGAATGGCCGACCTAGAATAAGTGGTACTACCTTGTCTTCCTCCATGTCGAAAATAACAAAATCAGCAGGGAAAGCGAAAGTACCAACTGAAACAATTAAATCTCTAACCACACCTCTAGGTAGGATAATTGACCTATCAGCTAATTGCAAAGTAATCCGTGTAGGCTCACACTCTCCTAGACCAAGCTTCAAATACATAGACAATGGCATCAAATTAATACTTGCACCTAAGTCACATAAACCCTTACCACAATTCACATTACCTATCGCGCAAGGTATGACCGGAGTACCTGGATCATCAAGCTTAGGTGGAAGCTTCTTCGAAAGAACAGCTGAAACGCTCTCAGTAAGCTGCACAGTATCCTTCTCCACTAAAGACCGTCTGTTGGACAGGATGTCCTTCATAAACTTCGCATATATTGGCATCTGCTTCAAAGCTTCAGAAAAATGAATGTTAATGGTTAGTTTCTTAAAAATAGTCAAAAATTTACCAAACTGCTCATCCAAGTCTCTCTTCTTCAACCGGTTTGGAAAAGGAACTGGCGCTTCAGCAACTGCGCGTCGTGGAGGTATGGAAGTCTTAGTAGTCTTGCTAATCGCCTCCTCCTCTTCAGCTGGTGGTTCCTCCTGAGAACCTGCTGGTGCAGTTTCTTCATTCTGCTCAACGTTAGGGAGAGGAACCTCCACTTCAGGGACCACCAGGTCAAGCTGTGTACCACTGCTCAACGTGATAGCCTTGGCATGCTCTCTCGGATTCTGCTCTGACTGACTAGGCAAGGAACCCAAAGGACGCTGAGCCAACTGCTGAGATATCTGAGACAGCTGAGTCTCGATGTTCCTATTAAATGTCCTTTGATCATTGTTGAAAGTTCTCTGCTCCTGATTGAAGGCCTCCAGCTCATTAAACTTCTTTGTGTTAACCGAGATGAAATCATTCATCCTGGCGAGAACTTCATCCATACTAGAAGACACTCCAGCACCCGAATTTTGTGCTTGTTGATTCTGCAGTGGCTGCTTCTGATAGGAAGGATTGTACTGCTGTTGGGGCCTCTGATTGTAATTGTTGTTACCACCAGCTTGGTAACGGTTCTGCTGCTGAGCTTGGTAACCCGGATTTCCTTGATTCCCAAAATAATTACCCGGTCTGTTACCAACATAATTCGCTGCCTCTTCTTGTGGTGGAGAACACTGGCACATGTTAGAGGCTCTACCACAGTATTCGCAAGGTGGAAAAACCTCAGGAGCTGCTGCACTGGACTGGGGATTCATAACTGCACACATACGCTCAAACTGCTTCGACATTGCTTCTATCTTGGCAGCCAAGAAAGTGTTTGAATCTACTTCATAAACCCCAGCTGGTTTCTTCGGTGCAGCTTCTCCAGCTCTCGTACCTCCCCACTGATTAGCTGCTGTAGTAATATTCTCTAACAGCTCTTTAATTCTTGTGATAGGCAACTCCATCAAACTACCTCCAGCACATGTATCGACCAACAACCGGCTAGAAGGGTCCAGAGCCTTGTAAAACGACTATAGTACAACCTCTTCTCCTGGTCCGTGATGCGGTACCTTCCTTACTATCCCCTTAAAACGCTCCCAAGCTTCAGATAATGTCTCACCGGTGAACTGCTTGAAGTTTGTAATCTCACCTCTCATGGTCAGCATCCGTGAGGGTGGAAAATACTTCGCCAGAAATGCATTAGCCAACTCTTCCCAGGTGGTAATACTGTCGGCTGCCAGTGAGTTCAACCATTCAGCTGCTCTATCCCTCAGGGAGAATGGAAACAGAGTGAGCCGAGCAACCTCCTGCGAAGCTGGTGTCGAGCACGCTCCTACCAATCTCAAGAATGTGGTGAGGTGGACATTCGGGTCTTCAGTGACCATCCCGCTGAACTGAGGCGCGTTCATCACCATGGTCACGTAGTGGGTCTTGAACTGCCACTGCACTCCCGCTGGCAATGCTGGAATCACTATTGGCGACACCAACCCCTCAACACTTGGACGGGTGTAGTCCCTCATCTGCCTCTCGTTGTTCGCCATGTTAACTGCTGGTTGAACTTCCGGAACCTCTTCATCAACAGGTGGTTCAGGGACCTGCTCTCCAACTGGGGGATCCAGATTCAAATCCTTGCGAAGCTGCCTTGCGAATCTCTCGATCTCAAGGTTGAGCTCGAACTCCGGTTCTCCTGCAGAGCGGGTTTTAACCATAAACCGAGAGTTAGAAAACTGAAGCGAAGATAGCGTAAATTACGAGAACAGTAGCAATCGAAACAACAAAAACCAGAGAAAGATAAAAAGAAATAAACTCACAAATTAAGCAAATAAAAAATCCTAATTACTAACACAGGATATCTAGACTAAAGAAATAAAAATCAAGAATAAAATCTGAAAGATAAAAGAATATCTAAAACAAAATCTAAAACAGAAATTAAAATAGATTAAAGATAAAATATCTAGAACAATTAAGCTATCCTAATAACTAAACCAAATGAAATCTGACGTGAAACAAAATAATAAGAAAATTGGAAACAGAAAAAGGAAATTGAAACACAATGAATCCGAACAGAAGAAAATAATAAACTATCAAAGAGGAACGGTGGAATTCTAGCTAATCAAATTATGAAAAAAACAAAACTGAACAGTAAAATTAACCTAACAACTATTCTAGTCGAAATCAAGAACACAGAACAGTCAACAATAGCAAAATAAGTCAAACGAACAAACAGAACACAGTAAATCCAAAACAGAATAGAAGAAAATAATCAAAGAATAAAATAAAGATTAAACTAAATAACCGTGCCTCCCCGGCAACGGCGCCAAAAACTTGTTGGGATAAAACGTATAATGGCAAGTGTACCGATCAATTCTAGCAAGTTTTAATAGAGAGTATTCCCTAAGTATCGAACCAGAGGAGGCGATGTTTCTAGTTTAAATCTTTATTAAACGGAAAACAAATTAAAACAGGAAATTGGGGTTTGATTTGATGACAATTAAAAACTGTAAACAGAATGTGAAACAATAACAAGCAGGAAAAATAAATGTTGCGAAACTGATTTGGAAAAGCGATCCCGGTTTACTACTGCACCCTAAATCTTTGATTCCTATCCCTAAGTGATTTCCAAGATAATTCTCAGTAAAACCCTAGAACAAAGATAATTCACCTCCGGTCTCCCGCTTAGCAAATACTAGTTAGCAAAGACCGAATTCTAACTCTCGTTACAAACCCGCTGTTTACTAACCGCCTTAAGAACAATCTAGTTTATTAGTCAATTAGCAATTTAGAGGAATTGCCGTCTCTAAACTAACCGGTTATTTTCCTGTAATCAATTGAAAGCCGCAGTCGTCACATATAAGCTAACAAAATACTAATCTTTATAATTGGCCAAACTATAACGATTAAAGAAATTAAGCAAGGAAAATAACTTTACTCAATCGAATTGTATTAAATCACAAAGGAACAGGAATAGTCAATTTAGGGATACATAGCAAACCGAAATCTAGAGAAGACTACTCAGACATTGACATGTTTACAATGAACAAAACTGTAATGAGTAGTTATAGAGAACAAGAACGAACTCTGTTGAGACTTCTGGAGAAGTCCACGTGATGAACTTCCTGCTCTGCTCTGCTCCAAACTCCAAACTAGACTCAAACTCTTAAGCTAATCTCTCTGTATCGTGACAATTTGTGGGCTATCCAAGCGTACCTCTCTCGTTGGCCAGACTCCCTCTTTTAACCACAAATTCTATCTTTAACCTATCTTTAATCTATCTCTAATCCCTTCTAATTAGGCGACGGCCCAGAGATATAATAAGAGATATTAAAGATATAAACCAACTTCGTTATTTCTGAAACAAAACTCTGCGCTCCGCTTGTATTGGTCTGGGTTTGCAAAGTAAGACACAAACCCGGACTGCGTCTGAAAATAGGCAGAAGGTCTTCGCTTGGGATGGTCCGGGTTTGCAAAGTAGGACACAAACCCGGACCGCATCTGAAAATAGGCAGAAGGTTCTGCGATGAGATGGTCTGGGTTTATAAACCCATCTCTAAACCCGGACCCTTAATAAAACAGCCGTGGTCAATGAAAATCTCCCTCTTGACTCTGGTTTGACTTCCCATGTTGCTCTAATCTCTAAAATCTTCATTTAAGCACTTTGTTGAGCATTTTATCCTGAAAACATATGAAATCGATCATTGGAGACAAATATAACAATAAAGAGTAAATAAAGCATTACGGAGGGAAGTTAATGTCATAATGTAGTAAATTAAGCATGAATTAGTCTGGTAAACTTAGACAAATTCCTGACTTATCAAAGGCAGATGATGGGGAGGACTCTCAGGGACGTGATGATAGACCCCAAAGACCGAACCAGGAGAGGAGATGGAGGCCCCATTCTGATGAGAGGCGAAGGTTTGAGGGAAACCAGAGACAGACCCAGAGGTGGGGCGATCGACATCAGAATCAGGCCCAGAAGATGGAGCAGGGGCCAGAGAGGCACTTCCATTGTAACAGGTGCCGTAAGGATCATCCAGGAAAAGACTGCGAAGGGAATTTGGTCACGTACTTCCGGTGTGGCAAGAAGGGCCACAGGGTGTTTGAGTGCTTCAAGAACCCTCCAGGGGATAATCAGAGAAGAGGAGGCGGTAGTGACCAGACCTACAGACAGATTCCAAGCCCAGAGGCAGAGAGCAGTACCAGGGTCAGAACCAGCACAGAGACGCTCCCCAGCGTGGCAATGGCGGAGGTGGAAATGGAGAGAACCGAGACAACCACAGGACTCCGGGAAAGATTAACGTCATGAGCCGAGCTGAGGCCGAGGCTGAAGCTGACGTGCTAGCAGGTACCTTTCTTGTTTGTGGTACCCCTGCTCGTATTTTGTTTGACACTGGAGCATCATATTCCTTTATTGCTGAGCACTTTGTTAAGAAATTGGGGCTAGTGCCTAGTAAAACTTCTACAATAGCAGTATCCATACCCTCAGGGTGAATTATATCTTGTAATAATGTACTGAAAAATGTGGGGGTAGACATAAGAGGGGAAACCTTTGTAATTGACCTTATCCAATTTACCCTCCCCGACTTCGACGTCATCTTGGGGATGGACTGGCTGAGTAAATATAAGGGGAGAATTGATTGTGGAGAGCAGAAGATCATCCTAAGGGGACCGTCAGGGCAGAGGGTGTCCTACCGTAACAAAGAGAAGAAGCCCGGAGTGAAGATCGTCTCAGCTATGTCGATCCTCTCCCAGGTGAGGAAGGGACATCAGGTGTACCTTTGCCATGTCCAGGACCTGAGCCGAAAACCAAGCAAATTAGAAGAGATCCGGGTGGTGAACGAATTTCCAGACGTTTTCCCTGAGGAGATCACAGGCATGCCGCCAAACAGGGAGGTAGAGTTCAGCGTCGATCTAGTGCCAGGAGCAACGCCTATCTCCAAAGCCCCATACCGTATGGCACCGTCAGAGCTGAAAGAATTGAAGGTTCAGTTAGAGGACCTCTTAGAGAAGGGGTATATCCGGCCGAGTGTGTCGCCGTGGGGAGCTCATGTCTTGTTTGTGAAGAAGAAGGACAGGAGTATGAGGCTGTGCATAGATTACCGGGAGTTGAACTAAATCACAGTGAAGAACCGGTACCCTTTACCCCGAATTGATGACCTCTTTGACCAACTGCAGGGTGCAGGAGTTTTCTCCAAAATAGATTTGAGATCGGGATACCACCAGCTACGTGTCATAGAGAAGGACATTCCGAAGACTGCTTTCAGGACCAGATACGGGCACTTTGAGTTCCTGGTGATGCCCTTTGGATTGACGAACGCACCAGCCGTTTTCATGGACCTCATGAACCGGATCTTCAATCCCTATTTAGACCGGTTTGTGGTGGTATTCATAGAAGATATCCTCATCTACTCCGAGGATGAGGAAGAGCATGAGGAGCACTTGAGATTGGTTCTGCAGATTCTAAGGGAATAGCAGTTGTATGCCAAATTGTCCAAGTGTGACTTTTGGCTGGATTGAGTGGCGTTCTTGGGCCACATTGTTACAAAGGAGGGGATAGCAGTGGACCCAGCCAAGATATAAGCGGTGAAGGAGTGGCCGAGACCGAGCAACCTGACTGAGGTGCGTAGTTTCCTGGGTTTGGCAGGATACTACAGAAGATTCGTGAAAGACTTCTCAAAAATTGCCAGACCACTCACCAACCTGATGAAGAAGGTGGTCAAATTTCAGTGGAGTGACGAATGTGAAGCAGCATTTCAGGAACTGAAGGGAAGGTTAACCACGGCCCCAGTGTTAACCCTACCTTCAGGGACTAAGGGCTTCGAGGTGTTCAGTGATGCCTCCAAGTATGGTCTGGGATGTGTGTTGATGCAGAAGGGGAAGTGATTGCTTATGCATCGAGGCAGCTGAAGGAGTATGAGACCCGATACCCGACGCACTATCTGGAGCTGGCAGCAGTGGTGTTCGCCCTTAAGATTTGGAGACACTACCTGTACGGTGTTTCCTGCAAGATCTACACCGACCACAAAAGCCTCAAGTACATCTTCACGCAGAAGGAGCTCAATATGAGGCAGAGGAGGTGGTTAGAATTGATCAAAGACTATGACCTAGAAATTTTGTACCACGAGGGGAAGTCCAATCTAGTAGCAGACGCCCTGAGTAGAAAGAGGAGCCACTCAGTGAATTCAATGTGGGTCCTTCCTGATGAGCTAGCCTGTGAGTTTTAGAGGTTGAATTTGGAGGTGGTGGAATCTGGAGGAGTAGAGCATGAGGTGAAGCTGTACCACATGAGTGTCTCTTCCGACATCTCTGGGGAAATCCTCAAAGGACAGCCTGGGGACGTGAAGCTGGAGCGTATCAATGAGAAGATGAAGGAAGGGAAAGCCGAGGGGTTCGAGATCCACAGTGACGGTAGCCTGAGATTCAGAGGCCGATGGTGTGTGCCTCAAGGGTGTGCCGAAGTAAAGGAGGGACTGATGAGGGAGGCCCATAATACTCCCTATTCGGTTCATCCTGGTGGTGACAAATTGTATAAGGATTTGAAGAGGATGTTCTGGTGGCCTAAGATGAAGCGGGAAGTGGCCGAGTTTGTATCGAAGTGCCTTACATGTCAGAAGGTCAAATTCCAACATAAGAGGATGGGAGGTTTGCTTCAGCCGCTGGATGTCCCGAAGTGGAAGTGGGACTCCATTTCCATGGACTTCGTGATGGGCTTACCACCGGCGAGAGGAGGAGTTGATCAGATCTGGGTGATTATGGACCGACTTACTAAGTCTGCACGGTTCATACCCATGAAGAAGACGTGGTCTATGAGTCAGCTGGTGGACGCCTACATCAAGAATGTAGTAAGATACCATGGGGTGCCTGAGACTATCATTTCAGACCGAGACTCGAGATTTCTAGCTCACTTTTGGCAGCATTTTCAGAAGGTGATGGGCACTAAGCTGAATTTGAGTACCGCCTTTCACCCTGCTACTGATGGTCAGACTGAGAGAACCATTCAGACCTTAGAGGACATGCTTCGGGCATGTGCGATGGATTTTCAGGGTTCTTGGGCTAATATGCTGCACTTGGTGGAGTTCTCATACAACAACAGCTATCACGCCAGTATCAAGATGGCTCCCTACGAGGCTCTATATGAGAGGAAGTGCAGGACCCCACTATGTTGGAGTGACATCAGCGAGACAGTAGTTTTGGGACCACAACTGATAGAGGAGACTATGGAACATGTCCGGGTGATTCAGAGTCGGATGAAGGCCGCTCAGGACAAGCAGAAGTCCTATGCTGATCTCAAGCGTAGACCGATTGAATTCGAGGTGGGAGACAAAGTTTTTCTGAAGGTATCTCCTGTACGCGGGGTAACCAGATTTGGAAAGAAGGGGAAGCTTAGTCCCAAGTTCGTGGGACCCTACGAGATTTTGGAGAGGAATGGGAAGGTCGCCTATCGCTTGGCACTTCCTTGTGAACTGGAGAAAGTTCACAACGTGTTCCACGTGTCCCAGTTGAAGAGGTACATTCCCGACCCTTCGCATGTGCTACAGCCGGAGGTTCTGGAACTTGAGCAGAATCTATCTTATGAGGAGTATTCCATTAGAGTGATGGACACCAAGACCAGTGAGACCCGATCGAAGTCGACCCGCATGGTCAAGGTTCTATGGTCCAATCATGGAACTGAGGAGGCTACGTGGGAAGTAGAAGAGGAGATGAGGAAAAAGTACCCACAGCTTTTAAGTCAGGTAACCATTCAAGTCAGTACCTAGTTCTGCTGTTTTCGCCATAGGGATGAGTTTTAGCTTCGAGGGCGAAGCTTTCTTCTAAGGGGGATGAGATGAAATACCCAGGAATTTCCAAGTTAAGAATACTATAGTATATAATATGAATGATAGGTCCGAGATTAGTATTAAGGTGGCCCAAGAAATTTAACGATGTTCATTTCTAAATCTACCTTCTCCTTAAAATGTTTACAATTAATTGTAACGTTTTGCTTTGGTTAACTTTAGCCATATTTCTAAATCACCTTCCTAATTTCGTTAGGTGATTTAAATCCCAAAATATCAATCTAGAATCTTCCTTCTAGCTTATTAATTTTAAATATCTAGAGTCTGATTTCAAATTGGCTATTTAATATATATTATCTATTGACTCTCCTTATTCTTCTCCCAGTAATTATATTATTAGCTTTGTGACTCATCTTTTAAACGTAATTGTTTTCCTCCTCTTGAGTCCTTAATCAATTTAGAGTATATTGATTTATTTCTGATTTACTTCCTTGCTAGTAAATGTTTTCTAATTAGCTTCTAAGATATTTTACTCCTCATCCTTATCTTCTACAACAGTCAAATAAATCTTTTTTCATTCTATTTCAAATTGAAAGATTATATCTTTATTTCCTAATGGGTTGTTTTGTTTTCTTCTCCCGATGATTCTCAACGTCAGTATATTTCTAAATTGGTTACGATATTAGTTATTTGAATTCCACTTTTAAATTGTTTACATTATTTAATTAATTCCTTTACTACTTTACAAAAACGTATTTCCTTTGATTTATATTAATAATCCCTAATTCTTTGATTTACTTATTTAAACCACGATCTTATTGATCGTTCTTCATCTTCTTCACGCCGCCACTACTTCCTTCTTCCTAACTCTCAATTCACGTTCCTGCTGGTGTTTTGATCAGAATCCTTCCCTGGTGCCAACTAGAGTTTGTCGGGTAAAGTAGTAGCATAGTTAGTGTGTTAGTTTATTCAATTGTGTTTGATGTCTTCTGATTGTGAACTGTTCTAACCTAGACGTTGGCGTCGACGACGAACGTTGTTGGTGAATCTGTTGGGTGTCTTCCTGAGTCGAGGGAACGACCAGGTAAATTCTGTGCTCATTATTGGATTTCGATGTGAATTATTTTCGGTCATCAAATTGTATTTTGGAAAACCTTGTTGGAGATTGTGGCTTCTTTACGTGGAGCAATGGTTGGTATTCTGGAAATTGATAATGGTTTTGTTTTGGGAGTTCTTCACTGGTTTCTTATATTTTGGGTAGGGGTGATCATTTGGATAATTCGGTTAACCGAAATCCAAATTGTAAAAAATAAATTGGATTTCGGTTATTTCGGTTAAAAACCGAATTATCCAGAATAAGACCAAAACCGAATTAACCATTATCCAAATTATCCGAAATCCAAATTTTTTCTAAAGTGAAATCCGAAATCCAAACTGAAATCCAAATTTTAGCTAGTTTAGATTTCAACTTATCAAAATTTAGGGTTGTGTTTAACTATTTATCACTAAAGACTAGAAATATGGAATAGAATATTCTTTTATAAAGAAAATTTGGATAATTCGGTTAACCGAATTAGACAAAGTCAAAACCAAATCCAAACCAAATTATAATTAGGATAATTCGGTTGACCGAAATTTTCAATTCGGTTAAAAATCCAAAAAGTAAAATCAGTTAATTCAGTTTTTGGATAAATCCAAAATATCCAAACTGAATGCTCACCCCTAATTTTGGGGTTCGTGGTGCTCCCTGACTCACCATGTTGGTTCTTTGCACCGTGAGCATGAATTGATTACACTGAATTGTTTATAAATATTTGCGCTGCATACAATGACTGCAGTTAAGCTCTATGATCTACTCTATGGACTGATGATTCATAGGGGGTGTGCACCCTTAAGGACTTAGGGTGAGGGTATTTGATATTTCGGTCCGTTTGTGGCTGTTGGGTAGTTTTGTGGATACTCCAGTTGAAGGCTCCCCGAATGGTTTTACTGATTGATGGACATTGAAGTGTGGGAATGGTTTACTGGTTACAAACTTGAATGTTTCGTTTATTTAAATTCAAAGGGATTTCTAAAATGTATTTTACGTGATGAGATGGAATTGACTCAGTTTCACTGATTTGCGCGATCCCTTCGTGCTTTTATTGTTGTTTTCTGATCGCAGGTGCAAATTGCTGACTTGGGGAAATGGGGGATGCGCTACGACTTAGTGTTAGGAGAATTGAGACTGTTTTAAGATATTCGTTGTTTTATGAGTTTTTGGAGCTCAACGTTTTAGTTTCCTTAATGATGTTTTGTTGTTGAATACAGTTTAAGCTTCCACATATTTGGTTTCACAATGTTAAGTTGATGTGTTGGAATGTTTTGTGATTTAATAGCCTGAGCATCCAAGGGTTTGGATGTGGCGGTAGCACCTTGGATTACAAGAAAGACTTCCGCTGTTTTCTATGGTACAAGTGTTGTTTGAATTCACGTTTTCCCTGTATTGATCTTATTATGATTTGGTATGAATTTTGGTTTGCTTTTTGGTCTCTGTTTTACTGTTTTAAACGCATGCAGGGACCTGTCCGAACGTCTGTCCGGACATCCATGTTCGGACAGGCCCCGAGAGTTTAAGAGGTTTTCTCTATTTTGTCGTGTCCGAACTTCTGTCCGAACTTCAACGTTCAGACACGCCTCGTAAGGATTTTCGGACTTTAAAGCTCGACTTGTGTCCGAACATCAATGTCCGGACACAAGTTCGGACAAATGGTATTTCGCAGTTCAGTTTTCTCGACTTGTGTCCGAACTTCCCATGTCCGGACACAAGCTCGGACCAACTCTATTTTGCTCTTTTAGGACTCGTTTGAAGTCCGTTTTTAATTCCGTTTGCGCCGTTGGATTCGTATTTTCTTTAGCTATCTTTTGAGGTAAAATCCAGGGTGTTACAACTCGCCACATCAGTTTTCCCATTTATAATTTTTATTCATCCTCATCAGTTAAAACTCATGACCAAAACAACGTACAGAAACCAACTAAATTGCACCTGTGTCATTAAGGTCCGGTATCACCATGTACAGAACAAAACCAGATAAAGAAATCAAGACTTCATTACTACTCTATAGCAGAGAACTAAACATCAGAGCCTAGACACATACTTCCAATTTCACCCATTCGAGCTCTACTGTGGGTTCCTAACACCTTTGTTAAACAGATTACAGCCACTAATTAAACTAGCCTTTCTCTTTAATCACATCTGATAACCAACTAAAGGACAATTCCAGACTGTCGGGAAAGAATCACACTGGCAGATGAAACATGGCACCGAGAAACGACATGTGGATACTCATGGTAAAGCTAACATCAGAACAAACGGACATATGATATAGTCACAAGTACAGGCAACCCCAGGAGTCAAGGTTCACCAAAATATGCTATCAGTCAATATAATTATTATCAAATTTGGATTAGAACGGGGTACCGCAAGAAGGACAAAGGGGAGTTTTCTATCTGCAAAATCACATAGACATCAAACAGACAGATATAAGAGGAGTTAGTCCAGGACGATCAATAAACAAACACATGAAAGGAAAGAAAGAGTTAAATCAGTAAACGCTGAGTCTAGGGAGAAAACCACTGTAGGTATATGGAAGATGTGTTAGACTGTAGTTTCTTCAAGCTGAACTAACAAAATGTACCGAGAGTGTTCACAATGGCTTGATATGTACAGAAACTAAAACTTGCAGGAAATAACAGACGAATCAACCAAGTCGATATTAGAGCAACACTTTGGTCACCTTGGAACCTAGAAAGCACAGAGTGACACCGGGGCAACAGGGCAACTGATTCTGATGACCCCTTTAGACTAAAAAATGGGTTGCATGAATGAAACACATTATTCAGAGAAAATACTCATATGAACGAGAGTGATATTGGCGAAACAGGTGGAGTTTTCAAGAGGATTTTCCCCTCGCTTTTTTTGAACTATGTCCATATACTACAGAGTCTGTAACATGTTGAATGATCCCGAACGAAAACGCATACGAAAAAAATACAGAGAAAATAGTGGATTCAAGAAGAAACATGAGGAGGGGAATCGATTTACTCGGTGGAGTAATCTCCGACCAAACCGCCCTTCTCTACTGACACTGTCAACACCTTCGGTGCATCATGTAAGCGATCAGATGAAACGAGATGAGAAGATGAGAAATACGGAGGTGAAACACGATGATTCGAAGAAAGGAATTGTCGACATTAACACCAGAATTTCTGGTGAGCAACATTCAAAATACCATCACCTTTTTTCGTTCATCTGGGCGGACCCGAGAACCATGGATATAATATAGGATTTCGAAGGATTTTTCTTTTGGAAAACGATAGAAGAAAGAGGAAACAAGGTAGTAGCTGACTTACTCAGTTGTTACTCGAACCAACTAAAATGACCCGAGAAGTGAATTAAACAACTTCCGACAGATTGCAGAGGATGAAAGTTTGTCAAAAGGTTGATGGGTTTCGGTGAAGAAGGAAGTTTGTAAGCGTAGGGTGGCGACTCGAAGGTGAAAGAGAACTCCGATGGCGATGGAGGATTTTTTTTTGTTCTTCAGTTTACTGGTTCGAGAAGAAAGAAAACAAAGGCCCTAGCGAATTTTCTGGGTTTCGTTTCTTGAACTCGGGATGAACAACGAATGCAGGGCGTCAGATAAAGGGAATGAAAAAAATGGGGATTGATGTTGGCTGCTTCAAAAAAAACCGTACGTTACTGTAGGTTTCTTTGGAGTTGTATAATGTAAGGAAGGTAGGCTGTCAAACTAGGGTTTCATTTGAGTCATGGGCTCATAGACTGGTTTTTTCCTTATTTGGGCTGAGTAACAGAAGTGGGCCCTTTCTGGAGTAAAAATCGGACCAAGCTGGAGGTGGAAGGAGAAAAACGAGTTCTAGGTGCTCTCCAGAGTCGAACTCGTGACCTTTGGCACATTTCCTGCGTGCCTCTACCAGTTGAGCTATGACAACTTTTGATAGGTAGAGAGAGAAACGAAATAAAATTCACGTTGCGTGCTGAAATAAATAAAGAAAACGCCTCTAGCCTATGCCAGGAATCGAACCCACGACCAACGGTCTGTATGGTGAGTGCCTTGACCAGTTATGCTAAGTCGAAATTCAACTGTACAAATGAAAGAAATAATAATAGAGCTTTAATTTCAAACCAGATTAATGCTCTAAATAACACAAAAAGAGAATTTTAAACAGGGATTTACAAAGAAATAAAATGTGCGGTAGAAATATAATGAAATGCATAAAACAGACTAAATACTATAATAATGAGTACATAAAATCATGAAATAATATTAATAAATGGTGGTTAAAATACAGGCGAATGTCACAGAAATGGGAGTTGAAACATGTATGTACGGGTAGTGGTAAATAAGATAAAATAAAAAAGTGACAAAATAGCGTGGATAAAAATTAAAATTAAGAGGTAAATAAAGAATAAATAACGAAGGGGGACGAGTTTAAAACGGATGGAAGTTAAATATTCATTTTTGAAAAATTGTGTTCTTCGAAATGCTTTTTTAAAAATTGAAGAATTTTGTCGTAAAATGATGGTTTTTCTTTGGCACGTACGCACGTTGATATGTTTTTGAAAAAGAAAGGCGACGACCCACCCCTCTTATTTTAGCTAATATTTCGCGAATTGCTTTATGGGGTGAGAATTTTTGGTGTCTACAGATGGCTCCCCTTGATTCAATTCTGCGATCCCTTGCAGAATTGGATCAAGGTTGACGGGGCGCCAAAAATTCTCACTACGGTTTTGTGGTGCATTGGGATGAGACCGTGAGTGCATGAAAGTGATTGAAAGCACGAGGACTTATGACGAGCTTCAGTTAGACCTCTTGACATCTAACTATAGGACTTATGACGAGCATCAGTTAGACCTCTTGACATCTAACTATAGGACTTATGACGAGCCTATAATGCAATTGAAAGTACGAGGACTTATGACGAGCCTCAACTAGACCTCTTGATATCTAGCCATAGGACTTATGACAAGCCTATGATACTAACAATTAGATTGGTTTAAGGTGCATGAGGGCTTAGGAGTGCCTCAACTGGACCTCTTGATATCCAGTCCTAGGGCTAATGACGGGCCTAGAATGCAAATGAAAGTACCATACTAGTAGCGCAATAACTGTCTAGCGGGTGTAAAACGAAAAGTCGACCACACTAGTAGCGCAATAGTTGTCTAGTGGGTATAAAACGAAAAGTTGACCGCACTAGTAGCGCAATAGCTGTCTCGCGGGTGTAAAACGAAAAGTCGACCGCACTAGTAGCGCAATAGCTGTCCAGCGGGGGTAAAATGAAAAGTCGGCCGCACTAGTAGCGCAACAGCTGTCTAGCGGGTGTAAAACGGAAAGTCGACCGCACTAGTAGCGCAATAGCTGTCTAGCGGGTGTAAAACAAAAAGTCGACCGCACTAGTAGCGCAATAGCTGTCTAGCGGCTGTAAAACGAAAAGTCGACCGCACTAGTAGCGCAATAGCTGTCTAGCGGGTGTAAAACAAAAAGTCGACCGCACTAGTAGCGCAATAGCTATCTAGCGGGTGTAAAATGAAAATGCGAATCGAATAGTAAAGGAGTTTTGCGAGTGAAAGGTCACCTGAGTGGAATGAAGAGTATATTTCAAACTTGAGTGAAACAGTTGATCGAATGATGTGAGCAAATTTGTGGTACCCTTGAAAGGATTCCCATATGCAAGTGAAATGAGATATGACAGGTTAACAACTGCATTAATTGAACCGAAGCTCCCTATTTGCGGATGTAGATTCTTTGTGAGCTGATGGCTCTAAGGTTGCTTCAAAAGCTTTGAGATGACTCTGTGTGTGTTGATGGCTCCAGATTGCATCGATGGCTCCACATGCACTGATGGCTCCGATAGGCAGTGGTTGCTCCGGGTTACGCTTTACGCCGATGGCTCTGGTATACACTGATGGCTCCAGTGTGGCCAACGGTCCGGGGTGGTTGGTGGGTTTTGATATGACAGTGACCTTGAGAATGGTCGATGGTCTTGATGCGGTTGTTGAAGTTTGAGGTGACTGATCGGTTGGCTCCATCTGATTGATTTGCTGTGGGTGAACTCGTTATCATTCTGAATTGCCAAATATGGTTGGATGTCTTCGGTGTAGTTCTGATCATGGCTCCAGGATGGCTCCGTCATGATTCGTGACCCCATTGTGAGTAACTGCTCTGGGATGGTTGGTGGGTTTCGATTTGAGTGAAGATTATCTGGATGGTTAGTGGGATTTGATTTGGATTGTATTTTGAGTCGAATTGTGGGTTGATGTGATTAGTGGATTTTGACGTGATGGGTGTTTTTGTGGTGATGAATGGCTTAGGTGTGGCTCCGGAATAGCTTCAATGTGACTCCGAGGGGAAGAAGGGGGAGTTTTTTCCTTTGAGGTGGTCGCACCCTGGACGGGCTGCCTACGTACTCAATTCCACATTGAGATCAGACCATACGTAGTTTGATCCTCTGTGAGCAAGGTTTTGGTGACGAAATGGCTCCGAGAGGGATTTGAAGTGGCTTCTGTATTGTTCTCGAACTGTTAGGATGGCTCCCATGTAGCTCTGAAGACGGTCTCAATATTTGAGGACGACTCCTTTGATGGCCCCAACTTGGTTCTGGATATGGCCGTGGGATGGCTCCAATTGATATCTTTTGATCAAAAATTATGCTTCAACAACTGCAACTGAAGTTGACTTTCAGCTAGACTAGGTGGAGCTCTTACCAGTCGGATGTTGAAAATGAAGTGGTTATGATGCATGCAAATACTAAATGCTAGAAGAGATACAAAGTGCATATGCAGTTTTTGAAGAGAAGGTACGATTCTATCTCTATTATTATGAGGTTTACGAATATAAGACATCTTTGATTCGATCTTGAGTGATTGTTGAACTAGAATGCGTGAATCACTTTCCTCTCATGGAGGGATGTGGGTCAATCTCTCGTGAGTATGGTCGTGTGTGCAAATGTTGTGATGATACTCTCGATGCTCGAAGCAGTATTTTCCTAAGAATTTCTTTTCAGGGTTCTGGACTTTCTGACCCTCACAGATTCCTCACCTGCAATGGGGTAGGCTGTTTATGATTTGGTGGTTTAATCGGAGAGTCACTCGGACTCTAAGAACCTTGTGAGGTAAGGTTGCGCTCATTCGCTCATGGTCCCTTTGGTATGACGGGACATGTTGATAACAAGTACATAACTTATGATTCATGTTTCAGAACCGATACTTTCAATTAACGCTCATCAACTAACGAGTCAGAGGTCTTTTATTGGGTTACAACGGGGCTGAGGGGTATGATGTATGACACATGGGACTGGAGGATTTATTTGAGAATCGTGGAGCTTTTGTGCAATAGAGGACATGTTTCACCTTCGTCATGGGTGGAATGATTAGACTGGTTTCGATAACCTTTATTGATTTCTACGGGACATCATTGGTCCTTCGAATTTGGATTTCTCCTTTTTGCCTCCTTTGGTGTACGGTATTCACTTCCTTCTCATTTTGGTTTTTTGAAATTGCGTTTGGATCATCAAATTTCCCAAGCATTCTTTACTTTGTATTTTGGCTTTCAGCTTTGGAGTTGCTTTGACTCACTGATCTTCTTGAACATTTTCGGTGTTTTTTTTGGCGTTTGGTTTTGGAGTTGCATTGACTCACTAATATCTTCAAACATTTCATTTGTTGCTTTTGTGAAAGATGGTGGGGGAGAGACCATGGCTCTGGCTCCTTTGAGATCCTCTATTGCAAGGGTGAGTAAGTATGTGTATGTGAGTTAGCATGTTGTGGAGTTCGTAGAAAAAGGTTTATCGTGAAAGGCTCAGAGGGGCTCACTAAGGGATTATGTACAGGGCAGTCAAAGCTTTTTGGTTTTGTGGAGATTTTTATTCCTAAGTGCCTCGTCATCCTCATTAGTCAATGATTGTTTTCTTACTACTTCTCAGATCTTTGCATGAATCACAGTTCGTATCCTGTTTATCGACACAGATCCCACTATGTATTATGCCTCTCCATGTGATGAAGGAATGCACATGTCGCTCGTGGTTTTACCTCTATGAACTCGCTTTATCTTCTCTCATCGCTCAGTGGATTGTCCATTACCCTCATTTGGAATTCGAGAGAAAATACTGCTCTTCGCACACTACTCACTTGGTTTGTGGTGCTGATTTGGATTAGACTCTTATGTTCATTGACGGGTCGAGAGTTTAGTGGTTCACGCACTCTGTTCAATCAATCTCTCAAGATTTTTCCTAAAGATGTCATTTCGATACGGAAGTATGCAAATGCAACTATCTACAATGCAATATGTTGTGGTAATATGGAATAACTACGTATAGGATGCATGCAATATTGACAATGAAAATGTATTGAATTTTGGATTTGGTTGAATGCTTTTGTTATGGATGCAATGCATGAATGGTAAGATTACTCCTAGTTTCGCTTGCGTCGGTTTTAGTTGAGGATCCATGAAGCTCATGTTGCCACTAATAACCCTTTAAGCGGTCAGTTACTGAGTGGGTCCCGGAGGAAACGTGATCCCACATGTTTTAGCTGTTATTCGAACCTTGACCGCTTAAGGAGTGGTAATTCCTACATTGCATCAGTCAACATGATAAAATCATCTTGTTCTTCCCACGATTCTTTGATAGGTCGAATAGAAAGGGGAGAGGGATGGGATGCAACCCTTCATACGCTTTCATGACAGTTGTAAATAAAAACATGACTCAACAACTTTCTGCCACTATCGCCACGGATTAGCACATGGCCATGCTTAGCTCGGTGATGCCTTAGGAAAGTGCACCTTCATGGCTTAGGATGGACGTCTTATCTCTAAATAAGAAACGTCTCCTCTGTCTATCAGCTCTTGGATTGCGTTTCTCAGTGTGGTGCACTCGTCAGTAGTGTGCCCGCGAATCCGATGATAGTCACAATACTCATGTAAATATGGCCCAAGCTTCTTCATCCTCGAACTGGTATTGTAAGATGCTAGGTAACCTCCCTCGGTTAAAATTCTCCAGACTTCACCAAGTGACATTCCTAGACCCGAATGTTGTCTTTGAGAGTCATGTCCAGGTTGGTGGTATTCTCTTTGCATGATTGTTGGTTTTGGATCTTTGGTTTCAGCATCTTCCAAAGCAGCCACAACCTCCATCAGTCGTCTGAAGTCGCATATCCCTAGGTATTTCAGCCGATGTCAGTACATGCCTTTCAGCCCAGAAATGACCATTTGTACTTGCTCTTTCTCATTAGGTCGATTATTCATTTGTCCGGCCTTCACCCTCCATCGTTTTATGAACTCCCTCACAGGTTCATCAGAATTTTGGCATGTCACCTCTAAATCTCTACGTGTAATTTCATGATGAAAGTTGTCACCGTATTGAGAGAGGAAATCTAAATACAGGTCCTGGCTTGACTTTCCGTTTAGATCTATGCTCATAATCCATGAGTAAGCAGGTCATTGTAGATAGAATCTAAAGATTGCTGCTTTCATCTCGTCGGAGAGGCCCTGGAGATTCATGAGTTTATCATACTTGTCGACATGATGTCTTGGGTCTCCAATTCCCTCATACTTCTCCATCTCAGGTAGACTCATGCTCTTTTGTAGACGAGCATCCGGATACAGGTTAGTTGGCTCCCAACCTGCAGACTTAAAGCGTTGGGCTAGCTCTAGTTCCGCCTTTAGTTCTTTCACTAATTCTTTCATTGGACTCGCTTTGAGATCAAGGTTTTGGATTGAAATATACGCTGTCTCAGGGTAGCCGGTGTCAAGAGATTGAGAGGGCAGTGTTGTTCCTGGGTGAAGATATTGGCTAGAATTCGACAGGTGAGGAGGTATTTGCCAAGGAAGGACATATTTTTGTGTGGGCAAGGAGAGGTTTAAGCCGGAATGCACCATGGGGGAAGGTGGGGCTTGTGTCTTTCCTTTATCACAGACCGTTTGTGGTTGCCAATTCCCTCTGGTAGCGGGTGGGGTTCTCAGACTTGAACTGTACATAGGTGAATAAGGCATGTCTGGTGTTGTTCGAACTTGGATAGAGAGAGTGTGAGGGTCCATTGCTTGAAACTCATAGGCATCGTATGCAGAGTAAGTTGGAGACTCCTTGTAACTGCTATCCGACCCCGCATAGACCCTAGTTATTCTTCTTTGGACAAATTCTTCTATCTTCAAGTTTTTCTCCAAGTCATCAGCAAGGTCATGGATCAATCTTTCGTGAAAAAATCGGCCTTCGACTGCTTGATCATGTCGAGGGGCTCGCTCCATCTTTTTTGTCGTTGATATAGGCAGACTAGTCTTCTTTCTTTCCAGTTGCCAACAGTCACGAACATCTGCACGCACAAGGATTAGAATGAAAGAGAAGAGGTAATATCAGTATGTTTTGTTAAACAAAAAATTGTTGTGTGATGAATGTGAATGATTGTTGGTGCAAAAACGATTTTTATTTATCTTGAAAAAGTTGTGAGATTCATGAAGTATTCGTATGATAAGCGTCACTTTATCTCATCAATTTTTTTTAAAGGGGGTGTATCCGTAGACACCGTAAATTTCACCCCATAAAGCAAAGTTTTAAGAGTGATAGATAAAACGTGAAGTGTCGTCTCGTATGTCCTTTCTTTTGAACAAGACGTGCATGCCAAAAGAAACCGAGTTTTTAAAGACGATTTTGAAAACACGTGTTTTCGAAGTGGTGGATTTGAACAATATGAATATTGACGCTCGGTCATTCTCAAATAACATAGGGATTGGGGAACCCTATACACATTGATCTAAATAAATTCAGAGGGAATGTATAAACCTATACATGTAATCTATTCAGAAATGGACAAGAAAGAAAAGAATCATAGGGGAAAACCTATACATCATCAATCCTAAAAAGTCATTAAAGGGGAAATTTTGAGTCAAACTTCTCTTGAACTCTTCTAGTCCGTCTTCGGGCTTCTGACTGACTGCTCACTCACACTCGGGCTCCTGGTTGGCTGTTCAGCTCGCCTTCGGGCTCCCGGTTGGCAGCTTGCTCATCTTTGGGCTCTTGCGGTGAAGTAGTACCATGACCCAGCAAAACGGGTCTAGTATTCCTCTGATTTTCAACAGTTCGAACTCAAATAGGTGTTGCTAATCTTCATGTCGCTTGACTTGTATTGGTACACCTCTGATTTTGTATTTGAACGGTTGGTGTTGGTCTTCATGTTGCTCAGCTAGCTCCACAGGTTGGTGCACCTCTAGCTTTCGGTTCAATCCATGTAGTCGATCTTTATGCTGCTTCACTTGCTTCGACGAGAGGAATGAGGGATATTTTGATAAAGGAAAAGTGAATGACCGAGCACTAAATCTTATGTGAAAATCCACCACTTTTGTGAAAACACGAAATGGTTAGTACGCACCACGGTAATGACCGCTACTCTTGAAGGTGGATAGAACATCAAAAATAGCGGGTCACAACATGGGGACTAACTCATTTATTTTGAGATATGTTTGTGAAAATCAGCTTTGAAAACTGTTTTCGAAAACTATTTTGAAAATAATGTTGGTGAAGAATGTTGTTTGAAACTCGTTTGTAGAAAGTAGGTTTTTTTCGAAATCTATTTTTTGAAAATCGTTTTGGAAACAACATTTAACAGAATAAAGTTTTCAAAGATGAAGTGACAGGTTTTAAAACCCCAAATGTTTAGGAGCAAAACTAAGGTGGGACTCTAGATTGAACGAGCTCGTAAAACAACTTTAAGAGATATGCAAAGGAGAAATCCGAACATTTTAAAACAGATTGGTTTAGGAAAGTGGTTTGCACACATATACAGCATAAAGTAAATGGTGGTTGTGTTTGATGTGGAGCTGTAAGTGTTAATGTTGGGATAATCACTTTCCAGGTCAATTATGATTCCGTCTCACTGGGGGAACCATCGTTCCTTCACTGTCGTCTCTCGGGGTTATTCTCTACTATGCCCCTTGCAGGGCACGTTATAAAGAAGTCCCCTCATCTAGTGAGTAAGTTCGAAAGGTTAGAATACCTGAAGTGATAAGGAAACATACGCCACGGCCAGTGATGATCCGACAACACCCCACTTTTTGGGAAACTCGGGGAAGTACTGCATGGGAACGAGTCTCTCGTCATCTGCACGGTCAGGTGTGTCTAAAGTCCAAATTATTCACTGACTAAGTTGTGCCATGTATGGGTATCCGGTAAATACGAGATCCTCTATGGACGTGTAGCGTGACATTGGGCTTTAAAGACACCCGTGGTGCAGAGGAACAATGGAGAACTAAGCCCATACAATCTTCAGCGTAAGACAGAAGGGTGGTCAGACATGCGGCATACAAGGGGGTGACTACCCATAAAATCCGACCTAGACACCGGATTAGGCAGCTGGACACTGAAGGCTCATGGTTCACTATATGCTGCTTTGACTCGGATATGGAGGATAATTTTGGATCATGAGTCTTTAGGTAGGTCGGTGACCGTCTCGCCTCACGGGCATAACCACTCAATGAGTGACCCGACTCATGGGAAATCAATCGGGGACCGATTGGGATTCCGTGACTCGTGGAAATAGGGGCGACACAGAGGAATGCATGTCCTAAGCTACCCATGCACTCACAACTTGTAAATGTAAAAGCGGTAATGGTGTATGTCAGTGACCGTCTCACCCCACAACAAACAATAATAATATGAATGCGGTAAATAAAGCATAGAAGAACAAACAACCCTATTTATTAATTATTCTGCCTTGAAGGCGGTGATTCCAATTGGTTGTTTATTAACCTAAAGGGAAGTTAGCTTCATTCAATCCTAAGTGCCTCTTTCTAATCGTGAGCTAATCATTAACCCAATTGTTGTAATGTTTGTTGAGGATTTAATAAATCCTATCTGTCCACACACTAGTAAAAAAAAAGATTTTAAATGACGCACTTTAAACCACGGTTATTCTCGTAACCATCATTTAAAAACTTTATACCACGGTTATTATCATAACCGTCACAAAAAGTGTTGGCGGGAGATTTTATACCACGGTTCCACGCAGAACCGTCGTATATAGCTTGACGTTATGCATTTTATACCACGGTTCTGACGGAACCGTCATATATAGTTTGACGCATTGTATTATATACCACGGTTCTAGATGGAACTGTCATATATTCTTTGACGTGTTGTATTATATACCACGGTTTTGTGACAACCGTCATTTTTAGTCATGGTCAAACAACTTTAAATGACGGTTTCTTGGTAGAACCGTGGTATAAAGTCTAAGCAGGAATTCAAATTTTCGGTGAAAATTAACGTGGCTCTTTCTCCTTCTCCTATTAGATATATTGCTCCGTTTTACAACCAACACTGTCAAACAAATCGAACATGCTCTCAACTCTTCTTCTCTTCAACTTTACATTTTTTTTGCAACCCACCGGCGAACATGGAACCTGTGCGCCTCTTCTTCAACTTCGCAACCCACCGGCGAACTAGAAAACAAGGAACACATGCGTCTCTTCTTCACGGTAATTTTTGCGAACAAGGAACAAATGCTCTGCGCCTCTTCTTCACGGTAATTTTTGCGAACAAGGAACACATGCTCTGCGCCTTTCTTCATCTTCATTGAAATTTTTGCAACCCTAACCGGCGACAGTAATTTGTAGCCCACCGACGAACACGGTAATTTTGCAACCCACCGACGAACAAGGAATACAACATTCACTCATTTATTTTGCAACCCTAATTCGCATACAAGGAACATACATGTTCTGCATTCTGCAGTGTAATTTGAGCTCTGTTGAGATTAGTTGAAGGCGGCGCCAAATCGCCGGTGATTTTAGAAAAAAAAGACTATAAACCACGGTTTTATGAAAAACCGTGGTTTATTTGTTGATTTTATAAATTAATTACCACGGTTCTACACAATAGCCGTCATTAATACTCACTTTATACCACGGTTCGGGCTTATAACCGTGGTATAAAGTCAATGATCTCACGGGAGAAAAGGGGTCTTAAACGACGGTCCAAAGAAACCGTGGTTTATAACCTCCCTTTTAAACGACGGTTTTTGAACCGTGGTATATAGTTGTTAGCTATATGCGACGCCGGTATAAACCATGATTTCTAACCGTGGTATATAGGCAAAATAACCGTCATTAAAAACATTTTTTCCACTAGTGACATCAGATATACACTCTAAGTGTGGAATAGAGTAATCCTATAGGCTTATAAAAGAATCTCTTGAAGGTTTTGAAAGAAGTGGGGAAATCCTGACAATTTTGAATGGAGTTCAGTCTTCCTTGAGTTTGAGAAAAACTTACTCAAGTTTTCCCCAGCAGAGTCGTCATTCTGTGGAGGGTGATTTTTCGGTATGAGGGGGGATCTATCTAAATGGTTTGGACTAAAAAGCCTAGATCCTAGAAATTTGCCATTTTATGGAGGGTGAAAACCCGTTATTATAGCAGCCCTCAAATACCTACTTTATCGTCCGTCTTTCCCAGAAAGCATAAGGGGAATGCTAGTGAGCACTACACCCGCTCTCAATGGGCTCCACGCGGACTTATGCCCTAAGGGCGGAAATTGACTAGAGTCGCCACCTAGTTTGACCTAAGGAACTAGGAAGGGAGGAGAAGGGTTCTAAGAACCGTTAATTGACTCTGAATTTGTTACCTATGGATAGGACTTATCTGGTCATTTACAGAGATTCTATTGTGGGTTTGCACTGGGTTACACCCCTTAGAAGTGGCAACGACCACGACTTCGGATTGGTGCCCGAGGGGACCTCGGTCTCCAATTGTCGGGATTACCTTCTTTCAAAACCTTTTTAGAGAGATTCATTTAAAATCCAATGATAGGATTAGGATAAGGAGAGAGAGAGAGAGAGAGAGAGAGAGGATGAGGCGAGCTTTTCTGCCAAGTTAGCGCCTAGAAGAGGGAATTGGGGAATTCAAAGGAGTATAGAATGATGATTTGAGAAAACCGGGGGTTGAGTGAATAGACAAGACATAGAGTCTGATTGTTTGAAGTTTGTAAGGGCCGAAGAATGTTTGAGGGTTTTAAAAGATACGAGAGCCACCTCAGAGGGGGAAAAGGATTTTTCATTGGAATGGGGTCGCACCCTAGATGGGCTGCCTACGTACTCAACTCCATGATGAGATCAGACCTTACGTAGTTCACGGCTTTTTTGGGGGTTTTTGGAGATTTTTGAGATGTTTGAAGTTTCGGGAAGTTTCGGGTTTGAGAGGTTTAGTCTGTGAGACGCTCGGGTCTATGAGACATCTAGGATGTTCGGATAGTGAAAGGAAAAGGATATCGAAGTCTGTGAGACGCTCGGTTCTATGAGACATTTGAAATCTTAAGATTGTGAAAAGATTGAGAAGTTCGAGTTTGTGAGGCACTCGGGCCTGTGAGACTTTAGAAGTTAGGGAGAAGTCGGAATTAGGGAGATGATACGAGTTTGAGGTGATTTGGAGTTTGAATGATTATTTGAGTACATAAGGAAATTGGAATTTGGGAGAGATCTCAGGTTTTTTGGTTCGAAGTTCAAAAATGGTTGAGAAAAATCATTTTATTGTGAAAGGGCGGATGATCCCGAGGGATCACCCTGTGTACCCCCTCGAGCACGACACTTAATGAATGGTAAATGCCGAGGCCCGAAAGATAGGGCAATAAATTTATGTCGAAATATAGGATTTAGAGAGAAGTATCATGAATGGGATACTCCCGGTCAAACCCTAATAACGTCTCTAACTCCTAGATTTTAAAACGTTGAAAACTGAAAACTTTGAAATTGAGTAGAAGGGAGTTAGACGATTCTAAAATCCCGGCGGCAACTAGGAAGGTTGTTACTTCCTAGCACCCCGCCTCGTAAAAATCTAGGCTGCAATTAGGGGAGGTTTATTACCCTAATGCCCCGCCTAAAGAGATCCAGACTGCGACAAGGGAGGTTATGACCCCAGTGCCCCGCCTCGGATTTTTATTTTGGAAGGGAGACAAGTGATGCCTAACTAGGAAGAAAATGTTCTTTGAAGGTGTTAGACATCCCATGTTCCCCGAAGCGGTTTAGTTTTGAGTTTGAAAACTGAGTTGGAAAACTTTTGAAGTTGTTCGGAATTCTTGATGAGGAAACACTGATTTTGTGAAATGTTTTAGGAGAAAACTTTCTGTATATGTGAGAAGAACTTTCTGCATTTGAGAAGAGTTTTCTGTGATGTGAGAAGAGTTTTTCCTTAAAAATTCCACAAAATGGTTACTTTGAAATATGAAAATCTTGATGAAACTTGGATAAAATGATGGTTTGAAATTCTTTTTGGATTTTGGAGTTTGAAAGGAATTTACAAGTTGAGTGCGGATTGGATGAAATGGACTTGAATTTGAATTGAATGGAACTGGACTGAATTGAATTGGGCTGAATGAATTGAGTTTGAATTGAATTGGGTTTGAATTGAATTTGGGCCGGGATTGGAAGACAGGTAGGGTCAAAGTTCGGGTTAGTCCAAGTTGAATTGGTCAAACTTGGGTCAAAGTCAATGCTTGGTCAAGGTCAAATCTAGGTCAAAGTTGAATTGGTCAAAGTTTGGGTCAAAGTGGCATTGGTCAAAGTTTCGGTCAAAGTGGGATTAGTCAATGTTCGAGAAAAAGTTGGATTGGTCAATGTTTGAGTCAAAGTTGGATTGGTCAATGTTCGGGGTTGGTCAAGTCGGTTTGACTTTTGTGGGCTTGACTGGGTATTGGGTTTGACTGGGGATTGGGCTTGACTAGGGATTGAGCCGGTTTG
This sequence comes from Limonium bicolor, assembly GCA_023374045.1. Lineage (NCBI taxonomy): Eukaryota > Viridiplantae > Streptophyta > Magnoliopsida > Caryophyllales > Plumbaginaceae > Limonium > Limonium bicolor. Next base: position 11,446,608 of record CM041781.1, on the reverse strand, counting down.
AGCGTGGGCCAGTTGTGGCTTGGGCCGGTTGCGGGCTTGGGCCGATTGTGGGCTTGGCCGATTGTGGGCTTGAGCCGATTGTGGGCTTGGGCCGATTGGGGCTTGATGGGCCAATTGTGCTTTGAAATGGGCTTTGATTTTATTTTCAGGGTTGGGCCACACATGGATTGGGCCCGATGGGCTTATTGGGCTGATTGTGTTTTGAAATGGGCTTTGATTTTATTTTTAGGGTTGGGCCACACATGGATTGGGCCCGATGGGCTTATTGGGCTGAATGGTTCAAGCTTGAAGTGGGTCAAGTAAGAAGTGAGCCAAGTAGAGTGATCTGGGCCTAATTTGTTATTTGGGCTTGTTGAAGAGAAATTTTTGAATGAGAATGTTGGTCTATATTCATATATATACATATTTTAGGTGCGTGTTTTAGGGTTTAGGGGTGTCACCACCACGAGATTGGTCAATGACCAATCAGGCCAGGGGGACCCCTCTATCCTAATGGCTCGGGCCTAAAACGTCATAATAACTAGGGCTTAATGATAGTAAGATGGTGTACAAAGAAATGAATCAAAACTTGTAATGAAGCTGAATGTACAATATATGCACGCATAACACATAGATAATCAAATCAAAGACGTTGAAGAAACGGTGATTAATGAGATCAAAATAATAAGATTAAAATAATAACAGCAAACCGGCTAAATAATAAAGTATGTTCAAAGTTATTGAGGACACGGTGGTTGTCCTGGTCAAATTCAGAAGTTAAAGGCCTAAACTCAATGGACTCTATCATTAATCAAACTTGAGCTGGGTTATTCAATAGCCAATCTTACTTCCGACTATAATACTTAAGGAGCAGTGAAGATTCGAGTAGAATAAAACAAAGGACTACGACCACTAACCCCAGCAAAGAGAGGGCCTGAACCAACTCGCCACATCAGTTTTCCCATTTATCATTTTTATTCATCCTCATCGGTTAAAACTCATGAACAAAACAATGTACATAAACCAACTAAATTGCACCTGTGTCAATAAGGTCCGGTATCACCATGTACAGAACAGAACCAGGGAAAGAAATCAAGAATTCATTAATACTCTATAGCAGAGAACTAAACATCAGAGCCTAGACACATACTTCCAATTTCACCCATTCGAGCTCTACTGTGGGTTCCTAACTCCTTTGTTAAACAGATTACAGCCACTAATTAAACTAGCCTTTCTCTTTAATCAATTCTGATAACCAACTAAAGGACAATTCCAGACTGTCGGGAAAGAATCACAGTGGCAGATGAAACATGGCACCGAGAAACGACATGTGGATACTCATGGTAAAGCTAACATCAGAACAAACGGACATATGATACAGTCACAAGTACAGACAACCCCAGGAGTCAAGGTTCACCAAAATATGCTATCAGTCAATATAATTATTATCAAATTTGGATTAGAATGGGGTACCACAAGAAGGACGAAGGGGAGTTTTCTATCTGCAAAATCACACAGACATCAAACAGACAGATATAAGAGGAGTTAGTCCAGGACGATCAATAAACACACACATGAAAGGAAAGAAAGAGTTAAATCGGTAAACGCTGAGTCTAGGGAGAAAACCACTGTAGGTATATGGAAGCTGTGTTAGACTGTAGTTTCTTCAAGCTGAACTAACAAAATGTACCGAGAGTGTTCACAATGGCTTGATATGTACAGACACTAAAACTTGCAGGAAATAACAGACGAATCAACCAAGTCGATATTAGAGCAACACTTTGGTCACCTTGGAACCTAGAAAGCACAGAGTGACACCAGGGCAACAGGGCAAACTGATTCTGATGAGCCCCTTTTAGACTAACAAAATGGGTTAGCATGAATGAAACAATATTATTCAAAGAAAATACTCATATAAACGAGAGTGATATTGGTGAAACAGGTGGAGTTTCAAGAGGGATTTTCCCCTCGTTTTTTTTAACTATGTCCATAGACTACAGAGTCTGTAACATGTTGAATGATCCCGAACGAAAACGCATACGAAAAAAAATACAAAGAAAATAGTGGATTCGATAAGAAACATGAGAGGAGGGGAATCGATTTACTGGGTGGAGTAATCTCCGACCAAAACCCCCTTCTCTACTGACACTGTCAACACCTTCGGGTGCATCATGCAAGCGATCAGATGAAACAAGAATGAGAAGATGAGAAATACGGGAGGTGAAACACGGGATGATTCGAAGAGAAAAGGAACTGTCGACATTAACACCAGAATTTCTGGTGGAGCCAACATTCAAAATACCATCACCTTTTTTCTGTTCATCTGGGTGGACCCGAAAACCAGGAGTAGAATGTAGGAATTTCGAAGGATTTTTCTTTTGGAAAACGATAGAAGAAAGAGGAAACAAGGGTAGTAGCTGACTTACTCAGTTGTTACTCGAAACCAACTAAAATTGACCCGAGAAGTGAATTAAACAACTTCCGACAGATTGCAGAGGATGAAAGTTTGTCAAAAGGTTGATGGGCTTCGGTGAAGAAGGAAGTTCGTAAGCGTAGGGTGGCGACTCAAAGGTGAAAGAGAACTCCGATGGCGATGGAGGATTTTTTTTGGGTTCTTCAGTTTACTGGTTCGAGAAGAAAGAAAACAAAGGCCCTAGCAAATTTTCTGGGTTTCGTTTCTTGAACTCGGGATGAACAACGAATGCAGGGCGTCAGATAAAAGGAATGAAAAAATGGGGATTGATGTTGGCTGCTTCCAAAAAAACCGTCCGTTACTGTAGGTTTCTTTGGAGTTTTATAATGTAAGGAAGGTAGACTGTCAAACTAGGGTTTCATTTGAGTCATGGGCTCATTGACTGGTTTTTTCCTTATTTGGGCTGACTAACAGAAGTGGGCCCTTTCTGGAGTAAAAAATCGGACCAAGCAGGAGTGGAAGGAGAAAAACGAGTTCTGGTGCTCCCTAGAGTCGAACTCGCGACCTTTGGCACATTTCCTGCATGCCTCTACCAGTTGAGCTATGACAACTTTTGATAGGTAGTAGCAGAGAAACGAAATATTATTCATGTTGCGTGTTGAAATAAATAAAGAAAACGCCTCGAGCCTATGCCAGGAATCGAACCCGCGACCAACGGTCTGTATGGTGAGTGCCTTGACCAGTTATGCTAAGTCGAAATTCAACTCTACAAATGAAAAAAGTAATAATAGAGCTTTAATTTCAAACCAGATTAATGCTATAAATAACACAAAGAGAGAATTTTAAACAGGGATTTACAAAGAAATAAAATGTGCGGTAGAAATATAATGAAATGCATAAAACAAACTAAATACTATAATAATTAGTACATAAAATCATGAAATAATATTAATAAATGGTGGTTAAAATACAGGCGAATGTAATAGAAATGGGAGTTGAAACATGTATGTACGGGTAGTGGTAAATAAGATAAAATAAATAAGTGACAAAATAACGTGGATAAAAATTAAAATTAAGAGGTAAATAAAGAATAAAAAACGAAGGGGGACGGGTTTAAAACGGATGGAAGTTAAAAATTCATTTCTGAAAAATTGTGTTCTTTGAAATGCTTTTTTAAAGATTGAAGAATTTTGTCGTAAAATGATGGTTTTTCTTTGGCACGCACACACGTTGATATGTTTTTGAAAAAGAAAGACGATGACCCCTCTTATTTTAGCTATTATTTCATGAATTGCTTTATGGGGTGAGAAATTTTGGTGTCTACACATATAGCGTGAATTTGGTCAGAAATGTGAGATTTGGGAAGAAATTATGATTAAAAGGAGTTTTATTCGTGCCTGATTTCAAGTTCAGCTTAATCTCTGTGCAATGATTGATGGAGGATTCGAATTATGCCCTAGTTTTTGACAACAATTCTTACTCTCTTCAGGAGCTCTCTACAGGGATGACTAAGCATTTCGGGCATGGCTTCAATGGGCTTTACTTGATGGATCGACCAGTTGAAGCCGCCAAATCACTTTTGGGCCGGACCAGCTTGTCGCAAGTGGATTCTAGTACAAGGTCAAATTTGGGCTTGGATTCAGCTTGTAATACTACTGCAGATTTTGTAGTGGGTTTAACTTCTTTTATAAATCCTAGAGCAAGAGATGTTCACGTTCGACGGGCACGTTTCACTAAAAAAATTGGTTACAATGGGTTTAGTAAAGCAATCGGATTTTCATTATGATTATGCTTGCGATGTGTGTTACAAGAGTAGAGCGCAAAGATTACAGTTTGGTGACTCATTCATTAAAACTAAAAGGGCTTTTAAGATGATACACGTTGATGTGTGGGGCCCTTTCAAAGTTGAAACTCATAATGGTTACAAGCACTTTGTTTGTTTTGTCTATGATTTCACCAGAACAACATGGGTACATCTTATAAAATAGAAAAGTGCAGTTTGGGAAACAGTCGTTAGTTTCATCAATATGATAAAGTGTCAGTTTGAGACTAAAATCAAAGTAGTTAGAACAGACGACGCGAAAGAGCTTGGAAGTTCTAATGAAGGAAATTTATTCTTCTAAAAAAGGGGAATAGTGCATCAAACCACATGTGCATATACACCTCAACAAAATGTAGTGGTTGAAAGAAAACAAAGATACTTGCTTGAAACTACTAGGGCGTTGTACTTTCAGTCTTGTATTCTCCTTGCTTATTGGGGAGAGTGTGTTTTACATGCCACCTATCTGATCAACAGACTTCCAACAAAAGTCTTAGGAGGGAAGACACAGTTTGAAAGTTTATACGGGCACAAAGTTACATACGATGAGATAAAGCCATTTGGGAGCCTATTACAAAACAATTGTCAATAATAAAGAAGAGAAATTCAGTCCAAGAGGAGAAGCTTGTATTTATCTTGAAGAGGGTCTAAGGAGGAAGGTACACAAAGTTTTGAGTATTGATGCTCAAGCAATAGAAATTTACAGAGATGTCAAATTTCATGTTAATGTTTTTCCCCACACATGAGACATTAAAAATTATGATATACACACTGTGCATGGTCAAGGTGTTTCACCCATGGATACTTATCATACTATTCTTGCAGATGATGACATAAGAGACAATTCGGGTCTTCAAGACCAGTCTGCAGCTATAGAATTTGTTGAACAAGAACCTAAAGTTCGATGTTCTAGTAGGGAGAGTCACAAGCCTAGTTATTTAAATGACTACGTTTGTAATTCTGTATTTCAAGAAGTTTTTTATGAAAAGGGTGTACAAAGATCATGTTGTCTCAGACAATCTTATTATGGGTTGTGAGAGCGTTACCGAGATCAAATCGAATACTTGCATGGTGTTGTTTTCCAGTGCACACAGTCAGAAACAAAATGACACATGGGATATTGTTACTTTGCCACGAGGGAAAAAGGTCATCGGTTGCAAATGGGTTTATAAAACCAAACTCAAGTTTGTTGGATCACTAGAGAGATATAAGGTAAGGCTGGTAGCCAAGGGCTTCACACAACGTCATGAGCTGGATTACAATGAAACTTTCTCACCAGTTGTTAAGTTACCAGCGATTTGAGCACTTATTGTTGTTGCACTGAACAAAGGGTGGGTTATTAACCAGCTCGACATGAAAAATGCCTTCTTGCATGAAGATCTAGATGAAGAAGTTTTTATTAGAGCTCCCGATGGTCTTGAGGTTAGTGGCGAAAATAAGACTTGTTTGTTGAGAAAGTCTTTGTATGGGCTTAAGCAAGCTTTGAGGCAGTGGTTTTCTAAACTTGCAAGTTTCTTGAGAACACTCCACTTTGTTCAGTCAATGAATGATTATTCCTTATGCTTCAAGGATACAGAGGATGGAAGAATCTTCATTGCTATTTATGTAGATGATATTCTGGTTGTGGGAGCTAAGCATGAAGGAATTGATAGAATCAAACTTGCTCTCCACTTGAACTTCAAGATCAAAGATTTGGGATCCTTTCACTATTTCTTAGGGATAAAGTTTATTCAATCAAGAGGAGGATATATTCTATCTCAACATAAATTTTGCATAGATCTCATAGAGGTATATGGTTGTCAAAATAGAAGAGTTACGTAAGGCTCTGTGATCATTGGAAAACTATTGTTATCAGATGAAGGTAATCCTTTACTTGATCCAACTGCTTATAGGAGACTTGTGGGCAACCTCAACTATTTATCCAATACTAGACCAGATATCAGTTTCACTGTTCAGAATCTGAGTCAATTCATGTAGAAACCAACTGATGTTCACATGGAAGCTGCTTTACATGCACTTTGTTATGTTAAAGGAACCATCAATTATGGAATAGTTCTCGCCAATGGAGGATGTTCAAAGCTGAATATTTTGGCCTATTGTGACTCTGATTGGGCTTGTAACACCCCTACCGCTAAACCCTTACTTACCGTGTAAGCGTCCCAATTATACTACTCACAGCGGAAATACTACCACTACGGCGGGTGTTACAACGCCGCTAACCGCCCATACGGCTAGCCAGGCTTACGCTACATACATAACGGTCTGATGTCTAGAGAATACCGAGCTACTACATTACTTACCAAATACAAAATACCATCTACTTACATTGCTGGATTACCGAGTATCAAAAGTATAGTTAATTACATCCTTTCACAAGTTTACAAAGATAATGAGTTTAACAAGCTACTCATCTATACCAATTCATAATTCTCATCATATCCAAAAGGGTGTACCCCATGGTACACCGGCTAGTCAAAAGGCCTATAGCCATGTACAACTTGGTACACCTTTCATAATCCACTAAGTACACAAAAATAGATCATCTCGATCTCATCATAGTCTTCACCCTTCACGAGCACCTGTAACATTAAAAATAGTGCCCCAAGGGGCTCAGTAAAACGCTGCATATAAACTTCGCATACCGCGTGCTAACTAGGGTACGCCGACTAATTTGGTCGACTATACATGGCGTTCAGTAATTACATGCATACATGTTATACACACAACCATACAATCATACAAGGTACAATACACACAACTGAAGGCATACACAAAAGTAAATCCATACATACACAATACTCACCTCTTCAATGGTTAGCCAGTTACCCATCCGGGTTAATCGGATGTTCATTACTCTTCTACTCATTACACATTACTTACGCAATCATACTCATACAATACTTACATACTTTTCCATACTTACTTACTTTTACTCATGTTAAGTTAGTATGACCTCCGGGCAGGGACTACACCGTCCCACCACTGGCCTTTAGGTGGCTCACTAATCCAGGATGCTACCTATTTAAGGGTTTGGGCCATGGAAAAGATTAAAGCCAGGATTTGGATCCAACCTCTAGTGTCTCCGCCTCCTCACGCGTGGCCGAACTATATCAAACTTCTACTCATTCCAATTTACCAATTTCTTCTGTTAGATTGGTTAGCTTGTTAGGAATCAGTTAGAAGTCCATCACAATATCATTCGGCCACCACAATGTACATCAAGCATACGCACACTTCATTATCATCCAAACATTTCATGAATTATACAAACTAGAGTTTAAGATAATATCCAACAAGGAACAATATCATATAAGCACAAGTAAGCACAATAATTCCGATTCGTGTGTTTATCTTATTTAGGTGATCAATTAGCACACAAACACACAAATTAGAGTAGCCAAGGTAGCATACAGGGCATGAGAAGTTCATACCGTTCACCATTGATTTGGACTCACCGACTTCCCTTCGGTGTTCGACTATTCGAATCTAATCACATGCATGCGATCGAGCGGTTAATTAACTATAATTAACTTAACTCGTTTATCTTTTACGTTTCCCGACTTATAATTACTATGTCCGTACAATTCACACACATACACATTGTTTACTTACTCTTTATTACTTTTAAAACGTGTTTATACCCTTAATGACCTTTAAACATCATTAATTAAGTACTAATTACCTTATACCACCTTTACCATTCATTACCTTATCTTAAAACCACATTTTAATTAAAATTTTCAATTTCTGGGTTGGTCCGGGACCTTGTCCGGGTCTTAAGTCCCGGACCACCCCGTGGTCTGTATTCTCGAATCGTTTTTGTACATGGTCCAGGTCCATGTACAGGGGTCAAGTCCCGGACCAGAAGGTGTGTTCACTCTCGAATGAATTTTTAATAGGGTCCGGGTCCTCTTACATAAGGTAAGTCCCAGACCTAAAATTCTGTAAACTCTCAGACTGTTTTTGTTGGGTGGTCCGGGTCTTGTACCTGGGACCAAGTCCCGGACCTGGAGTATAGTTCAATCTCGGACGCTTTTAATGGGGTGGTCCGGGTCCTTGTATTGGACCTAAGTCCCGGACCACCCGATACTTGTAACTCTCAGTCTGTTTTGATATACTGGTTCGGGACTTAGTCCTGGACTTAAGTCCCGGACCCTGCTAAACTTTCTACGGATTTTAAGTTTTCAAAATCTGTTACAATCCATACTCTACCTAATTAATTCCCCATTGTTCCTACACTTAATCCCACATATTTAAGCACCTAATTAGCCTCCTAAACATGTCTAAATCCTTTACTAACTTATCACTGTGGAGGGTGATTTTTCGGTATGAGGGGGGTCTATCTAAATATGGTCTGACTGAGGAGCCTAGATCCTAGAAAATGTCATTTTGTGGAGGGTAAATACCCGTTATTCTGGCATCCCTCAAATACATACTAAATCGTCCGTCTTTCCCAGAAAGCATAAAGGGGAGTGCAAGTGTGCACTACACCCGCTCTCGATGGGCTCCACGCGGACTTATGCCTCTATAAGGCGGAGTTGACTAGAGTCGCCACCTAGTTTGACCTAAGGAACTAGGAAGGGAAGAGAAGGGTTCTAAGAACCGTTAATTGACTCTGATGATTTGTTGCCTATGGATAGGACTTATCTGATCATACTAGAGATTCTGTGTGGGTTCGCACTGGTTACACCCTTAGAGTGGCAACGACCACGACTTCGGATTGGTGCCCGAGGAAACCTCGGTCTCCAATTGTCGGGATTGCCTTCTTTCAAAACCTTTTTAGAGAGATTCATTAAAGCCAAAGGATAGGATTAGGACAGGAATAGAGAAAGAGAGTGAATGAGGCGAGCTTTTCTGCCAAGCTAGCGCCAAGGGGAGGAGTTGGTGAACTCAGATGAGTATAGAATGAAGGTTTTGGAAGAGTCTGAGGTTGAGTGAATAGACAAGAGTTGGAGTCTGATGGTTTGCAGTTTGGGGGAACCGAAGAAGGTTTTAATTGTTTTGAGAGATATGAGAGCCACCCCAGATGGGGGAAAAGGGTTTTTTGGATTGGAATGGGTCGCACCCTAGATGGGCTGCCTACGTACTCAACTCCCTGTTGAGATCAGACCTTACGTAGTTCAGGGACCTTAAGGATGGCTGGGCTTTTTGAGGTGATCGAAGGTTAGAAGTGGTTGTTTGGAGGGGAGATAGCTGAGTGCAAAAGGGTATTTTGATTGATGTGGGGTCGCACCCTGTGTGGGTTGCCTACGTACTCAACTTCCTATTGAGATCAGACCTTACGTAGTTCAGTCATTTGGGGATTTGGGAGTTTTGGGGGCTTTGAAGGAATTGGGGTCTTGACCTTTTGGGTCTTTGAAGGATCAAAGGGGTTTTGTGGTCATTTTGTGGGCACTTGATGATTTGTCGAGTTTGTTTTGGAGTTTGAGGTGCTCGACTCTGTGAGATATTTGAAATCTTAATATGATGACGTCTGTGAGACGCTTGGGTTTGTGAGACTTTTGAGGCTTGAAAGGGTTACCAAATTTCAAGGGGTTCGGCTTTTTGAGGAGGTGAGGGCTTTCGAAGTGTTTGAATTTGATGAGTCTATTGAGACGTCTGAATCTGTTGAACTGCGGAGACATTCGAGTCTGTTAAGCTGTTGAGACGGTCGAGTCTGTTGAGCTGTTGAGACGGTCGAGTCTGTTGAGCTGTTGAGACTTTTAGAGATTCGAGATGCTTGAGTTCAAAAGAGTTTGAAGCTTCAAGGAGTTTGAGATTTATGATGTTTGGAATTACTTGGGATTGAAATGAGGTTGAATTGAATTGAAAATGAAAAGAATTTCGAATTGAATTGGATTGAAATTGAATTTGATTGAATTGGATTGAAATTGAAATTGAATTTGATTCAGAATTGAAATTGAAGTCGAATTGGATTTGAAACTAAATCAGGATCGAATTGAGGTAATGGGCCGAATTTGGGCCTTAGAGATGGACCGGGTTTGGACTTTGAAAAAGTGGGCCAGCTTGGGCCTTGGAATGTGGGCTGAAAACTATTTTTGTTTGTGATTGGGCTGAAAATTGTTTTTGCGTTGATTTGGACCTTGAAATGTGGTCTAAAAAATTGTTTTGGGGCTCGATTGGCCTTTTGGACTGATTTGGGCCTTGAAATGGGTTTGGGCCTCAAAATGGTTTTGAATTTATTCTCTTCTTTTTTTTGGGGTTGAAGTTTTTAAATGAAATTAAGGATGGTTTGGGATAGGCTTTACAAGTGTGGAAGGTATTGTTCCCCACAAAGCAAATAGAAATGAGTAGGGGTGATCATTTGGATAATTCGGTTAACCGAAATCCAAATTGTAAAAAATAAATTGGATTTCGGTTATTTCGGTTAAAAATCGAATTATCCAAATTAAGACCAAAACCAAATGAACCATTATCCAAATTATCCGAAATCCAAATTTTTTTAAAAGTGAAATCCGAAATCCAAACTGAAATCCAAATTTTAGCTAGTTTGGTTTTCAACTTACCAAAATTTAGGGTTTATGTTTGACTATTTATCACTAAAGACTAGAATTAGAAAATAGGATATTCTTTTGTAAAGAAAATTTGGATAATTCGGTTAACCGAATTAGATAAAGTCAAAACCAAATCCAAACCAAATTATAATTAGGATAATTCGGTTAACCGAAATTTTCAATTCAGTTAGAAAATTCGGTTAAAAATCCAAAAAATAAAATCAGTTAATTCAGTTTTTGGATAAATCCAAAATATCCAAACTGAATGCTCACCCCTAGAAATGAGCTAGCTGTGGGGTACCTTCTAGAGGTTCTCTACACCATATTTCAGAATCAAGAAATAATCGGGTCCTATAGGGTTTTCTAGGGCCACCTGTTCTAGCCCGGTTTAACTAGCAATGAGTTGGACCCGAGTTTGAAATCGAATTTGGGTTGGGGGTTTACAACAACCCAAACGGGTCCAACTCAACAAATATAAGACAATAAAAATGGATGAGCCAAACAAACTTAAAATAAAGCATCAATTCATAGACGACAAGATTTGAATAAATACAATACAGTCACAAAATTAGTAAAACCTAAACAAGTTTGTACAAGAATGGAATTGGCACCGTTAAAATACTCATTAGTAGTTTCCAAGAGTAATTGTTCGAATCAGAATAGCAATGTAAAAAGTTACTAAGCCTAATAAAATGAATCCTTAACTTATATTGTTGAAGAGTTACTAGAATTAAAAGAAAGAGGCAACAAACAAATTCGATAACTAATCCTTTCTCTTTTTTTTTTGCTCTATATTGGTCGAAAGACTATAAACAATAAATTGGGATTTCATGAAAAGTTTACAAAGGAAAACAAAATAAAAGAAAAGGAAAATCTAAGCTATTAACTCGTGAATCAACTGATTTTTTTTGTTCCTTTTGTTTTTAGGGCCAAACTTAGTCACACCTAAATTAAGTCAATAGTTAAATTCTGAATTCTAAATTAAAATTAGCAAAAAGAGTTGCTAACCGCTTGCTATTTTTCATCATTTTTCTCTTCTATCAATTACGAACCTAAAAAATAGGAAATGTGACAATATTACACCTACGGCTTGATTATGAAATCATTATCCCAAGTCTAAAAGAATAGCAAATTAGGAAAAGAAATTCATGAATAAAAGAAACAACTCGATTGATTAAACCACAAGCAAATAACTTATAAAATCTCAACTTACACAATCTAGCCATATACAAATAATAGTACATAAAAAAATAAAAAAACAGCAATAATATGGAACGGGAGAAGTAGTACATGAAATAAACATTCAACCGGTAAACACATGACGAATAGAGATTATACAACATCAGCAATACGACATATATTCATAACTTTTCACTTCATCATAGCATTCAGAGAGCCAAACAAATATCTTAGTTAAGGCTAAATACCGATTTTGCAGACAGTGAGCTCTAGAAGAGAGGATGATCAGTCTCGATGTGAAGAAGAGGCATGTACGTTCCTTGTCTGCTTGCACCGTGAAGAGAATGAAAGAAGCTGGGGTTCTGGAGCTGTATTCTCTTCGTTTTCCAGTTGGGTGATGATGATATCGTCATGAGGATAATGGAAGAAGTCGGAGCGGTACGTTCCTTGTTCACCAGCTCGAAGAAGATAAAGGATACGCAGATCTTGCGTACTCCTTGTTCGTCTATTGAATTGGAAGGAAGCAGCAGGGTTTGTATACTCCCTTTTCGCCAGTTTGGGTTGCAAAGACACCGTAAATGAAGGGAGAGTGAAGACACAGAGCGTGAACCATGCTGAAGAGAATGAGGAGGGCGCGCACCGACCTTGTATGTTTCCTGCCATTACTTGGGTTGCAACTTACTGATGTTCCCTGCTCGCGTAAAGAGAAGGAGGTAGGTGGAGCATGATGCTCCTTGTTCCCCAGGTAGTTCGCAAAAATTACCGATAGTGAGGCAGAGTATGTACACTCCTCATTCGTTTGCTTGGCTTGCCTTGCTGGCCAGTTGGAGGGTTCAAAATACAGTGAATGAAGAGGGGAAGAGAGGGCTGGGCTTGCGTTCCTTGTTCACCAGTGAAGAGAAGAAAGTGCCGAACTAGCATGTTCCTCATTTACCTGAGAAGAGAATGAAGAGAGGAACATGTATGCTCCAGTGCGCCAGCTATGTTGATGAGGATGAAGTGAGAAACATGTATGTTCTTTGTTCATGGTCGTGAAGAGCATGAAGAAGATGCGGAGCATCTTTGTCGCCGGTTTTGAGAATGAAGAGGGAGCAGAGCTTGTGTGCTACTTCTCGTCGGGTTGCGTTGCACATTACCAGGGTGAAGAGGAATGAAGAGGGGAAGTGCAGAGCTGTTCCTTTTCGCCAGTAGGTTGCAACTTTACGTCTGGAATGGAAATGAAGAGATTGCAGAGCAGCCCCTTGTTCGTCGCGTGAGTGAAGAGAATGGTGCAGAGCGCGAGTGAAGAGAAGGGATTGAGTATGTATGTTCTTCAGCCACCATTAGGGTTTACAAATTATCCAGAGTGAAGAGTATAGAAAGGTAGAGCGGGTTCATTCCTTGTTTGCCAGCAAAGCTTATCGAAATTGAAGAGAATGTATGACAGTATGGGCATCTATGTTCTTGGTTTGCTGATTTGGCATGCAAAATTACCGAGCTGAGATGATTAATAGAGCCAGAGCATGTGTGCTCATTGTTCGCCAGTGGGGTGTTCTTCGTACGTAAGCGACGGAAATGAATGGCGCAGAGCTTGTACGTTCTTCGTGTGCGAGTGAAGAGAATGACGATGGCGCAGCATCTGTATGCTCAAAGAATAGAACGCAGAAGATAGAGTGTGCATGCTCTTTGTTGCCAGCGTGGAGAAGAGGACGGGAGAGGCGCTGGGAACTGTTCACCGGCTGGGTTACGAATTACGGTAAGGCTTGACGGAGGTACATGGTATATTCCTTGTTTCCGGCTGAAGAGAAAGAAGAAAGGAGCAGAGCTTGTGTTTCCTCATCGCCGATCTAAAAGAATGAAGGAGCATGTATGAAGAGAATGGTGTAGAAGCACGGTCTTCTTGTTTGACAGTTTGGGCGTGAAGGAGAATGGGAAATGGCGGCTAGCTTGAGAATGAAGAAGAGCGAAGCGAAATGAGGGACGACGGCTACAGTTGGGAATGGTTGAAAAATTACGTGAACAAGAAGATGATGAAGATCTAGAGCGATGCTCCTGTTCGTCATGGTGAAGATGATGAATGCTCTGTATATTTCTTCTTTCCAGACAAAACCGTGAATGAAGATATTGATGGAGGGGCCAAGCATGAGAGAATGAAGGAGATGGTGGAAGGAGGCGGATGGGTTTTCTCCTTGAGAGTTCGCGAACGTCTTCCGATTTGGAGTACCGAGATATCATCGAGAGGAGGTTTGGGGGGGACAATCGGCGCTTCCAAAAACAAACCCATACTGGCTTGTCATCGGCTCTCTCAAGAAAGCACCGATACTGTAGGGTTTTTTGTGTCGTTCTAGAATGAAAAAAAAAATTTAAGAAGAGGTGTTGGGCAGGAAAAATAAAAATAACTGGTCATGCTCTGCCCAGGTTTCGAACTCAGGTTTTCAAGTAATGCCCATTACACCTTGACCACTTGAGCTGTGGCGAATTTCAATTTATAACAGTAGACCATAAAACAAAAGTTATATTGCAGGCTAAACGAGAAATAACAAAAAACGCCTTAGCTAGGAATCGAACCCAGAACCATTGGGTTATATGGAGAGTATGCTAACCGGCTGTGCTGAGTCGGAAATAAATATCTTCACGGGAGAAAATAATATAAGAGCCCTAATTTCAGCTGGATAACTCCTCTAAAAATGCTACGAGTTTAAAAGAAAGTATACAAGGAAAAAAAAGAGAAGATTAATCTAATGGCATGAAATTATGGAATGTAAATAATAAGATAAGTAAATAAAACAAGATGAATGGGTTTAAAAACCGGATTATTGTTTAAAAATTCATTTTTTGGAAAATCGTGTTTTTATGAAATGTTTTGAAAAGGTTATAAAATGACGGTTTCGTTATGGCACGCACGCTAATATGTTTTGGAAAAGAAAGGCGACGACCCCTCTTATTATTTCGAAATTTGCTTTATGGGGTGAGAATTTTGGGTGTCTACAATCACTTCTTTTCATACTAATTCACACACATATTTTCTAAGTTTTCATTCCAGCACTTACATTATTTTTCCTTGTTGTGTTTTGATACAGATTTTGGTTCTCACTTCCTCCATTCACGATTTCCTCTCCTAATGCCATTTCTAAAGTTTAAAATGCATTATCTATCTCTCTTAACCTACCCACAACTTAGCTCCATTTAAAATCTGTTTCAAAGTGTTTTTCCATCTAGTTTATAGTTCTCGTGTTCTAGTTTCTAGGTAAAATTTGACATAGTCTCCCCTATATTTTTACATTCTCACCACATTATTTTCACTCCCACAATGCTACCCATATCACCTGTTTATCAACAACACTAATACACAATTTTCCAAGACAATTACTAGACATTAAAAACCCATTTAATTCCTGCACACAACATCTATTTCTATCTAGGTTTATACAAGCTTCTAAATGTCTTTTAAAGTTTTAAAATAGTTGGGTTCTCTTCCACATTATACTACTACTCAACACCATTTACAATACTCATTCCAAGCTACAAAAATCTGTTACAATAAACATACAAAAACTACACAAGGTGAGTGTAATTTACCTTGTTTTCTTTCTAGGTTTTCCTTCTTTCTTCTTTCTTCTCTCCTTCTTCCTTTCTTTCCTTTCCTCTTGACCAACCGGTTAGGGAAGCTCAAAGTTCTAATGCTACATCCCATTAACACACCACCATTTTAATTCAAACCAACCCTTAATCATCTTAAAGCTTTAAGGTACATTTTTAGGGTTTAGAAAATGCATTATCTTGCAAGTATGTAGAAGGAGTGTTGGATAGCAACAAGAGCAAGGTTTCCACCCTTCAAGAGAAGCCAAAATTGGCTGGGCAAACAAGGAATAGAAGTTCAAGACTTGAGAATCTCTATTTTGCAAATAGGAGATAAAAATGCTAGTTTTTCGAATTTCTTTTTACCTTAGACCAACAAGGTGAAGAAGAGACTTCTAATGGTGGTCTTCATCTTCAAAAGCAAGAACACCCATGGATATGAAAGTGGGTATTTTCGAATTTGGAAAAGAGGGAAATGCTCTCCTTGATGAGAGGAATACAATGGTACAAATTTTGTAATTTTTGGTGAAGCTTTGAGGGTTCAACAAGAAGAGAGAAGTAGGAGAGAGAGGGGTGTTGCAAATCGCCATTGTTGGCGTTCAAAGAGGAAGAAAATTCAGAGAGGGAGGAGAGTGATACGTGAGAGAGTGAGGGAAATGAGGGGGAGTAGGAGAGAGAGGGTAAAAAGCAACTTTTACCTTTTTGATTTACTTTTGTCTTTTGTAAATAAGGGAGAATCAAGAGAGTGGGAGGGAGGGAGCAAAATCGGCTCACACACTGCACACACTCACATTTTTAATTCTATTTGTAATAGTGGACACACTAGTTTAGTTTATTTACACTCTCACCCCACAACTTCCCGTTTTTTACAGTTTTTACTATTTTCTCGTTTAATTGATTTTATTGGTTCTAGACCTTCATTAATGTTTATTAATAACTATTTGGTTGACCAAAATTATTACGAGTCTATTTGACCCGCTTAAAGTCACGTTTTCCCAGTTTCCTCGAAAAACGCGCTTTAAGGTTCGTTTGTGCTCTTAATCCATTTTAAGGATCCTTTTTCTTCAGGATTTGTTCCCTCATGATCATTTAAGCATAATTAAGCTTGTAAAATACTTATTAGCCTAATTAATCACTGTTTTTAATTATGGGGTATTTCAGGGCTGCATGTCCTAATACCAGAAAATCAGTATCTGGATACTACATTTTCTTAGGAGATAGTCCGATTTCATGAAATACAAAGAAACAAAGATCCATATCTTTGTCAAGCGCAGAGGCTGAGTATCGTTCCCTACGACGTGTCACAGCAGAATTGACATGGCTAACACGTGTTTTTATCATAACTTTGTGTTGATGATATTATTCCAATACCGGTTAAGTGTGATAATCTATCCGCGATTCATATTGCACGAAATCCAGTATTCCATAAGAGAACAATACACATTAAAATTGATTGTCGTTTTGTTCTTGAAAAGATTCAACAGGGGCTTGTAGACATAGTCTACACTCATACTTCCACGTAGCTTGTAGACATGTTGACTACGGTTCTTCCCGACACAAGATATCGAGAACAGTTATATCACATGGGAATGCGTGATAATTGAAAAGCCAAGCCTTGGTAAACAAGTTTCCCTATGGCTTGGGGGGGGGGGGGAATATTGGAATATTGAGGCCATAGTTGAGGCCAATATTATTAGCATGCCCCAATTGTAATTTAGGGAAATCTGAAAAATCTTTGTTATTTATCTTTCACAACAACTTTCAGTTACAAGATCTTTTATCTTCGGTTTAGTATAAAAGCAATTAAGGTTGTAATTCATAAATACATACATTGAATACAAGAAGGCTACTACCGCTTTGACACAAATACAATACTTTACAAACCAAATTCTAATACAAGTTTAAATATTTAGTTAATGATAGTAATTAAGGATAGAAATATCAAGTTGGAGACTTTAGCTGGTTTGCTTAATGTGAAAAAGTAGACGATAATATAAAATAAATGAGTTAAAATGGTTGATGGATGAAATGTGTGAATGGACCGAGTTGGATATGGGGAGGATTTTTCGTCACTACCCCTTTATTCCAATTCATCACCTGTTTATAGTTTGACTTCAATTTGTTTTACAAAATTTTATAACTAAACCCTTATTGTATTACTAAGAATTATAATCAAAACCAGATAATTTTTAAATAAAATTACATTTAGGGGGCGTTTGTTTTAAGCGGAGAAACATAGTGAAATCGGGAAAGGAAATTGGAGAATTGAAAAGAATTCTCTTTGATTTTTCTGGTTATTTGTTTATGCCGGGGAAAATAAAATAAATAACCGGTCAACGCCCATCAATTTCTGGTTAATATTCACTGGTCACCAGTAGTCATATGTCGCCAGTCAAAGTATACGGGGAAAGAGAATATTATTCTCTAGCAGGATTTGTGGAAAGGGAATATTATTATTCTCTAGTAGGACGTGGGGAATAAAGTTAGAGGAATAATCGAATTCTCCTTCCCTTTTTTGAAAATAGGAAAAACTTGCTAGATAACGGCATGAAACAGAATCATTATGATTTCTTTTCTGATTATCCAAAAAGAAAACACCCCTTATACTCAATATTATAATGGTGGCCATCGGGTCCGGTTCTACTCTACCCGGAACCGATTGGAACCGGAACCGGCTGGGAACCGGTGGGAATCGGAACCGGAACCGAACCGCCTCAGCCGGTTCCGAATACGAATACATGTTTTGAGATTCGGGCCCGAACCGGAACCGGAACCGCCTGGAACCGTCATCGGATTCGGAACCGGAACCGCCCCGGAACCGGTTGAAGTTACCGTTGAGTTTTAAAATGTAACATCTTAGTAGCTGTACTCTTTTTCCTTATTATGGTTTTCCCAATGGATTTTTACCTAATAAGGTTTTAATGAGGCAGTGAATCATATAATAAAATTCTCTTTGTTCCTTATTTTTTGTAAATTCAATAAAATTCCTAAGTCTTTGTTTCTTACACATTTAAGATTATAAACTTGAAGAATAATCTATCTAGGAGTAAAGTGGATGAAAAGAGCAACGTGTGCACTCAAATGGATCTCAAATCGGAGCTAAAACGAAGCAACTGGAGCCGATCGAATCTTTCCGGAACCGGTCGGAACCGATCAGAACCGAAACCGGAACCGGCCGGAACCGGTTTTTCGACCGAATCCGAAGCGAATCCAGATTTCAGAACCGGAACCGGAACCGTAACCGGAACCGCCCAGACCGGTTCCGAATACGAATACACATTTTCTGGAACCGGAACCGGTGGAACCGGAACCGGAACCGGTGGAACCGGACCCGTGGCCACCATTACAATATTAGAGCTGTCAAAATTTGACCCAACTCGAAAACCCGTCCGTTTTATCCGAACCCGAAACCCAACCGAACCCGAAAATATTTGAATATAATAAACCCGAAACCCGATTAGGTAAAACCCGAAATGACCCGAACCCGAAATGACCCGAAAAATTTATAACCCTAAACCGACCCGAACCCGAAATGACCCGAAATAATAGTAATTAAAAATTAGCCAAACTCGAATCATATGAAAATAGTGACCATAAATTGTCCCAAACCTGAATGACCCAAATAAATATGACAAAAAATTTGATTTAAACTTAGTATATCCGAATGAAATTTAGAATAGTCATTGTATTGAAAGTTCTGCAATCTATATGTTGTATATTCTTATAGAAATTAGGTATATATTTATATTATAATTTTTTCAAAAATATTAACCATGACCCGAAATAACCGAAACCCGATTCTATCTGACACTATTACAACCCGAACCCGAAATGACCCGAACCCGAATGACCCGAACCTGAAATGACCCGAAAGTTTAATGACCCGAAAAGATATGACCCAAAACCCGAACGGATAACCCGTTTGACAAGCCTACTCAATATTATCGAGTATCATTTTAGAAATATAGTGGTACATCATGAATAAACAGGTATTTGATGAAATTTCTCGGTCATATTAATCTTCTAATTTTTCAAACGATTACTATTGACTCATAACCCATTCTTTTGCACCGAGTTTATTTGATCAGCTAGTTTATTGTCTCTGTATGTCACATACATCAATTGTCATATAAACTATTCTTCCCCTCTACTTTTTCTAACTTTCAGCTGACAACTGACATCAGCTAGATTATCAGCTATGCAAAAGAATGGGGCCATAGCCATTATCAATAAACTACTCGAAGAAACAGGGTGTCAACTTAAACATGTCGCAATTAGTTCAAAAACAAGACATTTTATGGACATGTTATGGTAATAATTTTGACATACATGGACTCCACCACCACTTCATTAGTGGTAATTGCCAGGTAGGACCCACCCACGTACAAGAGTAACAAGAGATCATGAGAGCACGCGCCGCGCCTCCTCCGTCTATCATGCCATGGCTGCTGCTGATACCCATACCATTAACTTTCCTTCCTCCACCACCGCCTCTTCCATTTCTACCACAGTCTCGCCACCGCTTCCAGTTGACGCTGCTGCTGTCTCCCTTCATCTCTATTACCAGCCTCATCCATACGCGACGAAAGTCCAAAAATCCTCCGCGCCACTTCAGCCTTATCCACACTCTGCTCCATAATTCTCTCAACCTCTACCTTCGGCAGCTTTAGTTTCACTCTCAACGCTCCCGACGACTCTACATCTCCTGCAACCACCAGATCGGAGACGGATCTTCTGTATAGTTTCGATAGATTCGACCGATTAGAGGACTCTCCGCCGCTGGACCTTGTTCGAGGGAGAGACGAATTAATGTTGTCGAGAGAAGTACGTACGGTGGGGAACTCCGGGAGCTGGACGAGTAGATAGATGTGTCCAGGCAGGAGGTCGGATTCTGGTTCCAGAGGTTGAGATCCACGAAGGTTGTAGCGGAGGAATTCTTTGGAGTCGAGAAGGATATGACCGGGATAGTCTTTGGTTACTTCTTTAGCCTTTACTGGTGTGTTTAGCTTGAAAAATTCGCCGTTGATTTTCATCACCTTAACTTTCTTCTTCCCTCCTGATCTGCCCTCGCTGCCGGCTACTGTGTTCCCCATTGATTTTAATTTGATAAGTTTGTATCTCTGGGTTTAGTTGAATTTTGTTGTGGTGGGATAATGGTGGAGTGCGAGTTTGTAATGGCTTTGTGGAATCAATGTTTGAAGATTATGGTTTATAAAATAATAATGATAGGAAAAAGGCAAGTTGCATAATTGCACTATATGGCTGGCTGTATAGTTACTGGACACATTCCAGATGAAATAATATTTGGCAACCTTTTTTGTGGGCAGCATTAATATGTAGGACCTTTGGTAGTACTAATTATTATGATCGAAATCCTAATAAAAGATTGATGATCAGCAAGTGATAATTCGTGTCAACACGGAGTTGAGATTAACCTATAATCAATTTATTCAAAAATTCATTAATTTAATTTAAAAATATACTTAGATTACAACTGTAAACTCATCCAACGCGTCTAAAACTATTTAACTCACTTTTAGTTTACTTTTTTTTCTTCATAATATCAACTTTTATTAAATTTTTATTAAATATTTATATAAATAATAACTATAAAATAGGAACACAATATAACGACGCATTGACTATTTAATATATATTTTTTTTATAAAATGTCAATGTGAACTATATAGGCTATTATCGACAAAAAAATGTTTGTACAAATGATAGGCGCGTTCGCCTGCTAAATGCACATTTTGACAGCATAAATGTATAGCATATGATGTTTTGCACTCCTTTATTTGTTTTTGCTGTTCGTCTAAAACAACATAAATGTCAGCATAAATGACAGTATAAATATCAACATAAATGTCAGCATAAATACCCGCAGCAAATGCTACTTTTTCGTTTTCGTGTTTTCACTTCCGTTTCTTTACTCACTTCATAATGCAATTACTGTGACTATTGTTTTTTTTAAAAAAAGAAATTTTTTACAAGTTACTTTATTTATTACAAATTACATAATGCTTTAAATAATTTATAAAAAATAGTACTACATCTTTAACCAAATTTACTAAAATCACATTTATAATACAAATCTATAATATATTATTTGTAATATCACATAGATTAATAAAATTAAAAAAACGAATAAATATACACACTTGTTGTATATAAATTAAAATATTAAAATAGTACAGAAATATGAATGCATATAAATTTATTAACATACAAAAGTTACAAAAATATTATTATTATTAAAAGTTATAATTTCACTAAATAAATTCACATAACATTATCAGAAAATTTGAAACGCTTTTTCTCTTTTTTTACGCTTTATATTTGTAAGAATTATAAAATTTAGATAATAAAAATATTTATTTAGGAGTTACAAGTTTTTCTTAAATAATAGAAATAAAATTTTTATTGTTTGTGAATTTTTTTATTTATTTTTACTAGCAAAATAAAAGTTACGTAGTGTAATATAATAAATTATAATTGTAATACGAAAACGGTAAACGCACTACATTAACTAACTTAACCAAACATGCTGTATATATGCTGCACTGCCAAACAGCAGTTTTCAAAGCAGCTGCATTTATGCCAGCACATTCCTGCCAGCAAATATGCTGCATGGCCAAAACAGCCATAACCTTTAAAGTTATGTCGACTTTTATATTATAAGTCATAAAAGATTCAACTTATATTAATTCTTTGTTTATTATTACTAATGAATGTACTAGATATATATTCAAATAATAAAAATAATTGATTCCTAATTCTGTTTGAAACTAATAATAATCCATACCCAATTTTAACTTAACCTAAATAGCCTAAAACTAAAATAATCTTTAAAACTATTGATCGGATGTCTAACTTGATTTAACAGGTCTAGGCCCGTTCGGTAAGAGCATTTATCTTTAATGTCCAGATAAATGTGCCTTTATTTTTTTGAAAAAACACCACCTTTATATCATGAGTGTTCGGCAGAACCACAATATAAAAATTGTCTCTATTTGGTAGTATTCACAAAACACCCTTGTCATCTCCCCCTCACACTCATCTTCCTTTTCTCCGGTTAGGTTGCAAAATTACCGTATGCAAAGAAAGGGGTCATCAGTCAAGTTACAAATTACAATGTTTAAGAGAATAAAGAAAGCGCAGTGCAACTATGTTCCTTGTCGCCAGTGGAATTTGCAAAAATATTGTGAGTGAAAGAATGGAGAAAAGGTAGAACAGTATACTCCTTGTTCGTCAGGCGGATTGCAAAATTACTTTTGTTGGAGAGAAATGAGAACAGAGAGGAGCATATTATTCCTTCCGGGTTTGCAAAATTATCGTTAGTGTGCACATGAATTTGCAAATTATTGTTTGGATTTTAACGTGCATAAAAAAAATGAGCAATGTCGATGTTTGTTGAGGGTAATCTGTGTAAATTGTGGAAAAGGACAAAGGGTAAACTTGTATTTTAGATTGAGTCAGAAATTCCAAAAGCACCTTAATGTCCAAAAAGCAGCAAAACCAACATTTATCATAAAAGGTCTTTTTGAGCATTAATCGGACCTTTATGTTGCTGCTTTTTGACAAGATAAAAGTGTTTTTTGGCGAAAAGCAGCATTAGAGCAACTACAACAACAAATGGAATCCAACTATTAATTTATTACTCCCTCCATTCAACAATATCTGTCATTCTAGAAAGTTGCACACTTATTAAGAAAAGTAGAAAAATGACGCATGTACCCCTACTTTTTACTTTTTTATCAAGATAATAATTACTTTTGTGTTGAATAGTAGGGTTAAAGTGGAAAAAGATGTGTCAAAAAGCTTAGAATGACAGATATTTTTGAACAAAAATCACTACCTAAAACGACAGATATTAATTAACGGAGGGAGTATTATTTTACTTATCTCTCACAACTCTCTCTCTTCTGACATAAAGTGAGTTCCTAAGCAATTATCTTTTATTTTTAATATTTAAGAGTGAATTCCAGTCTATGTGGAAGCTGCTAGCACCCCTGTAAGCTGAGGTGGGAAATGCTTCCACTACAATAACAAAGTTTCTTAATCTTCTCTCTCTTAATGAACAACCAATAAACTATCACTATTTTGATGTGAGATAAAATATGAAAGAGAGATACACATAGGTGGGTCTAATGTGTCATAAAAAGTGGGGTTCTTATTTAAGAACCTTGGAGAGAGAAAATGGGTGGAATCCACACCATTGTAGAACTTTTCACTATGTAACCGTGTCAAGAACCCCTATTGTGGATGCCCTAACTAAGGAACTCACATCCATCTCTCTTTCCTCCACCTAAGCAATTATCTTTTATTTTTAATATTTAAGAGTGAATTCCAGTCTATGTGGAAGCTGCTAGCACCCCTGTAAGCTGAGGTGGGAAATGCTTCCTCCAGACTGAGGTAAGAATGACGGTAGCAAGTTCCGGCTATGAAGCTTTAAAATGAGCTGGAACATATGGGCTTAAACCCAATACAATTGGTAGATATCTTTGGGCTTAATATCACAATTAATGCGCTGGGGTCCATACCCGCCAGTCAACTCAACTCTACTAATTGTTTCTTGGACTTGCTAGTGCTAGGCTTTCTTCCAGCATGCTTAACCAACCAAACAAATGAACAATCCATAAAAGAAACAAAAACACAAGCATACTTGCTACCACACGAGTAAATGGGGAAAAAAATGGATACTATACTGTTGAATTGTAGGAGCCTGTACGTTATTACATTACAAATTGGAAGGGTAGTTGTGCTACGTCGGAATGTGTACTTTTTTGCTTAAATGTAGTATAGTTTTATAGTACTAGTATAATAGGTTCTGTTTTGCTGCAGTAGAAGACTAGACCTTATTATTTGTCTAATTAATAATGAAGAGGACATATGTACTACTACTGTATACTCCATCCGTTCAACAATATCTGTTATTCTAGAAAGTTACACACTTATTAAGAAAAGTAGAAAAATGACACATGTACCCCTACTTTTTACTTTTTTATCTAGATAATAATTACTTTTGTGTTGAATAGTAGGGTTAAAGTGGAAAAAGATGTGTCAAAAAGCTAGAATGACAGATATTTTTGAACAAAAATCACTACCTAAAATGACAGATATTAATTAACGGAGGGAGTAATTAGGTAAAATATATCAGAGTATTATAATGTACATATACTAGTATTAATAATTAAACAGTTCAGTCCAGTCCAGTCGCTAGTCTCCTAGTCTCAGTCTTCATTGATAATTGGGTTCGTTTGGGGACAGCTGTTGGGGCCTGCTGTTGGGTCCTGCTACTGGAAATTGAGAAGTTGTCTACTGATAGTTTTGCAGAAGCTGTCAGCTGTTAGTTTTGGTGTTTGATGGAACGTTTGCTAATGGTTTTAAAAAGCAGAGACAATTGTTAGGTCCTGCTGCTGAAAATTGAGAAGCTGTCTACTGATGATTTTGCAGAAGCTGTCAACTACTGGTTTTGGATGTTTGGTGGAACCCTGCTGATTTTAGACATTGAGAAGTTGTTTGCTGCTGGAAGCTGTTCCCCAAACGAGCTCAATCTAAACTCGACCAATCACGAGAGTCTTATATAGCTACTAGTTAGTAATTTATTGGTTAGTTTTACTTACCGATACGGATGACATTGAATGATGGGTAACCGTTTCACCGATCACTCGTTCTGTTAAAATGAGTGAAAAACTTGTATAAAACGGGTGAAAACGATGAAATGAGTGTGGTTTACGGGTCAGGTTAGGTGAATATTTTTCACTGAATCACCCGATCCG
Organism: Limonium bicolor; assembly: GCA_023374045.1. Taxonomy (NCBI): domain Eukaryota; kingdom Viridiplantae; phylum Streptophyta; class Magnoliopsida; order Caryophyllales; family Plumbaginaceae; genus Limonium; species Limonium bicolor. Next base: position 11,421,384 of record CM041781.1, on the reverse strand, counting down.
TTCATCAGACTTATCACCTGTATGTATGTTTTATTGAATAAATATAAGTGTATTTTTAGTATTTTGTTAGTTAATACACTATTTTTTGGATACATTATTAACATTTATTGATATAGTTTATATTATTAAATAAATAGTGTATTTTTATTAAAAAACTAAACTTATATATGTGTTAAAAAAGCTAAAATAGCGGTTAAAAAAGAGAAAATAGATAAGGAATTTATCTTGTTTCACCAGCATCACCGTAGGTGAGGGGTGAAATGGATGATAAATTTACGGATATCCCTAAATACCGAGTGAGCTAGCAGACGCATTTAACTGAAGTACACACAGCTACTACTCGCGCACTTACCATATCTGCATATCTGCACATCTGCACTTGTGCACGTAGACCAATACACTGCCGAAGAGGTGCGGATGAACCTGCCCGAACTCATACAAAATAAACTAAACTATTCAATATAAATCCAAAATTTGGGTTGATATTTACATTTTTTAAAATAAAATTCTGATTTTCTTAGAATATTCGGTAGAAACGTTTGAGGCTAAAACGCGCCAAAATAAAATCTCTCTCCGGAAAAAACCTACACATGAAAAAAAGTAGTATGCACCATAACTACAATAACCTCAAAATAGAATAAAGTACCAAAACAAAACCACGACTCCGAAATAAAATGGTGGAAAACCATAAGTAAGTTCTTCATAGATTTCTCGTAGAGCCGCTTGGTCAAGGAAATTTCTTATCTTGTCTTGAAGAACTATTTGAATACCTCATCAGCTCCAAATAAGATGCGAGTGGTCTTGCAACTTGTGCGAATATAGATTTTGTCAATAATAAAAAATCGTTACCAAAAATTAAAATTGTTACTAATTCAATTTAATTGTAATGACAAAAGTCATTATATATCGCTATACAAGATGATGTAACCAACAAAAATTAATTAATTTATTCCAATGACTTTTATTTATTATTAAAATTTATATCGTTCCTAAAAATATGATTTTGTAACAGTTATATCGTCATTGTAGTCTGAATTTTAAAGTCTTTAGTACTATCTTCTGTAACGAAATACTTCATTAATAACAAGAATGATAATAATGTTAAGTTGTTAACGAAATCTTTGTAGCAAAAACATTGATTTTTACTAGTGGTCTCTGGATTTCGGAGCTCTATCGAAAAGGGGCGGTTTACTTAAGCTATTATCACAATGTTGTAACTAAAAATTTCATCTTGCTTTTAAGGGCACCATGCACAAGCAGCCTGGTGAAAAGTGGATGCGGGGAGCTGCCAGTTTAGAACAAGGCTTCACGTATCATGAAAGTGATTGTTTGATGCCTCTATCAATCGTTACGACAATAAAAAGAACTAGAGGAATAAACATCATCAATGTTAGCTTGCCCAATTAGGACGTCTCTTGACCTCCTTGTGGTGCAGGTGTAGAGGTCGTGTTTAGGATGACAAAAAAGGCTTCAATCGACCATGATTCATAGTAGACGAGTAGTTCTCTATGCCAAAGCAAGTTCCAAATCCACTGGGATCCATCCCACATCCAACCTCAAACACTCTTGCAGGCTTTTGGTATGAGATGGAGTGGAGCCTAGGGAAGCTTGGTAGCAATGAAGTATAATCGATCCACACGTCATGCCAGAATCTCACCTTATGAATGTTACCAATCAGCCATCAATGTTGTCATTAAGAGTGAAGGCTAGGTGATTGCTCCATCCGCTGAGGGAAACAATGGTTTTTCATGGCCGTCTTCTGAGGTTTTCCTGCCACACATTATCATAGAGACAGGAAAGAATACCATACACAAAGCTTATGACTTAATTTCTTTAGAAGAGTAATTTGATTATATGGTACTTCCACCACCAGTTAAAGATAATTCTTACTTTTCTAGTTCCAGTCTCTAAGATATCCATACTCCTTGGTCTCTTGGTCTAGCTAATTTGGTGCAAGAAACTAAGGACGCATGAGCTAGAGTTACTATATGTCCAAAGAAAGCAAACGTTGGAGCTTAATTATTGATTCATCGCGAATGATGGTCTTTGATATTTTGAAGAGGCTCAAGTAGTAGATAGGCAAACACTCTATTCGATTTGGACAAATTCAAAGCTAAAATAGAGAAAAGAAAACCGAGGAAACCAGTCGTCGGGAGCGGAATTTGAAAGAATGAAGAAACCTAACTATTGTATTCATTCTGGAAAGTAATATTTCTTCTACAACCAAAGAGAGTTAGAAGAGGGCTATATATATACAAGTATGTAAAAACTATAAAACTAATGAAACGACGTAGCATAGGAAAAGAAAATATGTAAAACTATAAAACTAACTAAACGACGCAGCATAAGAAAAGACTAGAAGATTTGAATATACATAACACCCCCCGCAAGACAAGAATGGTTATAACCATGCTTGGCTTGAAAGCAGACGACAATTTATGAATTAGATATGCCCATCGACATATACTGAGACTTGTACTGCTTCCCTGACAAGCTTTTAGTCAGCATATCTGCCAATTGAAAGGAACTGGGAATGTGAGAAATGGCGATGAGACCCTTCTGCAACTGATCCCTCACATAGTGACAATCGATTTCGATATGCTTCGTTCTTTCATGAAAAACTAGGTTCCTAGCAATAAAAACAGCTGCACGGTTATCACACTTGACTGGGATCGGTATATTATCTGTGACGCCTAGCTCATGAAGAAGACGGCTCAACCAAGCCAATTCAGTAATAACCTTTCTCAAGCTCTGTATTCGGCTTCAGCGGAGGATAAGGAGACACATGCCTGTTTTTTAGATTTCCACGAGATCAGAGAACCACCAAGAAGGATATAAAACCACTTACGGAATGCCTAGATATGGGACATGATGCCCAGTCTGAATCGCAATAGGCAACAAGTTGCTGAGATGCAATATTTATTAAGTAGAATGCCTGTATCAATGGTGCCTTTGACGTACCGCAAGACATGTAGAGCAGCATTGAAATGATTTATGCAAGGAGCATTGAGAAATGACTCAATAATTGCACGCTGAAAATATATCAGGTCTGGTGTGGGTTAGGAATTCAATTTTCCAATAAGCCTTTGTATTGCTCAACGTTTTGATAAGGTGACTGTCCTGAGGCAGTAGCTTGATACCAGACTCAAGGGACTAGTAACAGACTTACTATGATCAATATGAAACTCTGAAAGAAGTTGTTTGGAATACTTCCTTTGAGTTATAACCATGCCGTTAGGAGTCCTTAAAATTCCATGCCTAAGAAGTAACAGAGACCACTAAGATCTTTGATCCTAAATTCGCATGCAGGCTAGATTTTAAACAACGAATTTCATCAAGATTATTACCACAAATTAATAGATCAAACATATACTCCTACGTGAATCACTGATTCGTTGGTGTGTTTTGAAAAAGAAATAGTCGTTGTAGGAAGTCATAAATCCTTTCTTGCGAAGAAAATTAGCCAACTTGGCATACCATTTCCTGGAGGCTTGTTTTAGGCCATAAAGAGAGCGTTTGAGATGACAAACCTTGTTGCCACTTTCACATGTAAACCATCCGGCAATTTCATGTAAATGTCATCATGCAAATCCCCGTGGAGAAACGCATTATTAACATCTAATTGAGGATTTGCCACCCTTTTTAACTACAACAACAATCAAAGAACGAATAGTGGTCATCTTCACGACTGGTGAAAAAGTCTCAGAGGTAATCTACCCCTACTTTTGCGTGAATCCTCTCATACTAGTCTTGCCTTATAACTGCTCCAAAACTGCCATCAGCTTTGGTTTGACCTTGTAGGCCCATTTACAGCTGATCGCCCTTTTCCTTTGGGCAGAGGTACAATATCCCAAGTATGATTGAGCGTTGTAGGGCCTCAAGTTCTAGTCTCATGGCAGATCTCCATTCTGGATGAAGATTAGCTTCTCTGAAAGAGTTCCGGTTCAGGCAATATAGCCTGTTTGTGCTTATCTGTAGTGAAGTGAAGCCATATGACGGTGAGATGGCATGGTTGATATTGACAGCAAGGACATCTGTTAACGAGCAGAGAGCTAAAGTTGGTCAGCTGCTGTCGACTCTTTAATCTATCAGTCAAAATTTTGTAAAGCTTCGTCATCAGGCGTGAACAGAGGATTGTCCTACAAAGTAGTTCACTAAATAATGTGGTCTTGTGTGACGCCTTGAGGACCATCGAAGGGTCCGTCTCTGATTCTGGATAGTAGCATCAGTAGAAGCATTATTCTCTGGCTGTCAACTTCGTCAGGAAGTTGTGAGACAAACATTTTCCGTTACACTTGTGGATAGGGAGATGTTGAAGTTTCTTCCTGGTCTGTTCAGAAGGGGAAGAGAAGACAGTGGTTTTATGATTTGGAAACAAAATCGTCGGAGGGATCTCATAAGGTTATACATTGCAGCTGAAGAACTAGGAAATAAACATTGTCTTGGGATATCGATGTTTTTCTGAAAAGGAAAAACAGTCTCATAGAATTTAACATCACGGCTATGTATGATAACTTATCTGAAAAATCTTAGCAGATATGACCCTTGCTATCATACTTGGCCCTAAATAATAGACAATTAGATGCTCTTCCTCAAATTTTGCTTTATGTTGACAACGCGGCATAAGCTAAGCATCCAAAAGTCTACGAATCAAATTTGGTATCTGCGTTATATAGATTTGATATGGCGTCTTACCAGATAAAACAGAAGATGGGAGCCTGTTAATGATATAAGTTGCAAAAAGTATTGTCTCACCCCAATATTCTATAGGTATAGCACTTTGAAAAAATAAAGCGCGCGCAGTCTCAAGAATATATCGGTGTTTCCTTTCCACGATGCCATTGTTGAGGGGTGTGGGGGCAGGATCTTTGATGAATAATACCTTGTGATTGAAGAAAATGTATACCTTCAGCTGAAGCCCCTAGTTTGTATGCATTGTATGATCGAAGGACTTTAATTTTCTTTGAAAACTGCTGGTCTATCATGGCTATGAAATGCTTTATATGAGAGAAAGCATCTGATTTCTTTCGTAACAATTTCACCCATAGGCATCTGCTTTTATCATCTACTAAATTGAGAAAGTAGTTAAGCCCATCATGTGTAGTATTAGAATAGGGACCCCAAACGTCCACATGAACAATATCAAAACAGTTATCACTAATGCTCTGAGAATTAGGAAAAGGTAATCTATGTCCCTTTTCCCTATTACAAGCATGACAAACAAAAACAGAAGGAACATCATGTTTATTGATTATCCCTAGATAAACCAATTTCTGAGGTGGAACATGTCCTAATCGACAATGCCAATACATGACTTTATTTTCTGTCGAAACATTGCAGATCAGACTACTCTGTTGTTGTTGTTCCTCTAACATCAGTCTCTGTCTTCTCTCAAAGAACCTTCCAAGCCCTTCAGTATCCAACCAGTATAGACCCTTATCGACCTTCCCAATTATACTTTCAGTCCTCAATATTGGGTCCTGTAAAACACAATAATTTTCATCAAACAGGATTTTACAACCTGTTTGTTTGGCAAACCTATGGACAGAGAGAAAATTATATTTGAAGCTGGGAATGAGGAGAACGTCGTGGAGAGTAAAATTACTCCCTAAATGAACCTTGCCCACTGTCAGTATGTATTGAGATCTCCCATCAGGCATAGTAACAACATGTGCACTTTGCAGGTTAATAATCTTACGGAAAATTTCCCTTTTTCCACTTAGGTGTTCAGAAACTCCCGTATCAATAATCCATCTATTAAGATTTCTATCTGTCTGATTATTTTCGCTACAATCAGCACTAAGACAGTAAGAAATTCGCTTAGTAACATATGCATTACCTGCGAAGTTGCAGCTCGTGCTTCTGTCTTTGCTGGTCATCTTTTGTAGACAGTCAATAAGGAGGCTCATTTGCTCTTGATTCATATTATATTGCTCATCCTGGCCACCATCCCGATCACTGTCATTCATAACTGCACCGACAACCTTCTTATTTTTGCCAAATTTCCAACCTACTGGATAGTCGTGTTTAGCATAACAGCTATCTTCGGTATGACCATGTTTCTCACAATGCTTGTAGAACTTCTTGCCAGGGTATCCATGTTTAGAGAAACAATTCTCTTCAATATGACCTGGTTTTCCATAGTGATTACAAACACTCTTTCCTTTGTTTCCTTTCTTGTCGTTAGTTTTCCACTTGATGTAATGCTGCGGTCTATGAGTACCATCAACAACATTAGCAAAAATTTCTGAACTGTCATCAACCTTCTTACGTTTTCCAGTCTCCCTTTGTCTTTCTTCAGAAAGAATTAGGGAATAGGCAGAATCCAGATCAGGCAAGGGTTTCATCATTAGAATATTCCCTCGAATGTTTAAGTATTGGCTTCCTAAACCCATGAGGAAATCCAAAACTTTGTCTTCTTCCAGCATTTTGTCAAGTTTTTTTGCCCGACCACATTTGCAGCAATTACAAGTACTGATATTCACAACAGAAGTTAATTCATCCCAGATACGTTTGAACTTGTTGAAGTAGACATTCACTGGATCATTACCTTGCTAAAGACAACATAGTTCTCTCTTTAGGTTGAAGCGACGTGTGCCGTCGATGTGGTCATATCATTTTAGAAGACCTTTCCATATTTCTCTGGCTATTGTATGAAAGATGAATGTCTCGCATATGTCCGCCTCCAAAGCATTTAAGATCCAAGCCATGACTAGTCCATGGCACTTGTCCCAGGCAGCAGCCTTGATGGCGTCGTCCACCGGTCTGGCGATTGAACCATCGATCATGCCAATTTTACTCTTAGACGACAAGGAAATCAGAACAGTGTGTTTCCATGTCTGGAAACCGCTTCCATTAAATTTGGGGGCGATGATCATGCCTGGGTGCTTCGCACTATGCGCATACAGCGGATCAGATGGTTCAACGGTTGAATCCTTGCTCCTTGTGAGCGTCTCGATGAACTTCTCGATATTGGACGTGGCTTCTCCCGCCATCGTGAAGAATAGAACCGAAAGATGAAAAAGATAGAGAAAACTGGAAGAACAATCGATCTAATGGGATCGACGCTCTGATACCATGTTCGATTTGGACAAATTCAAAGCTAAAACAGAGAAAAGAAAACCGAGGAAACCCGTCGTCGGGAGCAGAATTTGAAAGAATGAAGAAACCTAACTATTGTATTCATTCTGGAAAGTAATATTTCTTCTACAACCAAAGAGAGTTAGACGAGGGCTATATATATACAAGTATGTAAAACTATAAAACTAACTGAAACGACGTAGCATAGGAAAAGAAAATATGTAAAACTATAAAACTAACTAAACGACACAGCATAAGAAAAGACTAGAAGATCTGAATATACATAACACACTCTAGGACTGATTTGATCAACACTAATCTTCCGACATGAGATAGGGTGTTAGCCTTCAAGATGCTTAACCTTCTTTCAGTTTTCTTCATTACGGATCCCAAGTCTAGATTTTCAAAAGCTTAGTATTTTCCGTAAGAGGATAGCCTAAGTATGTGGCGGGTTGATGGGTAAAAATCTAACGGTAGTGTACCGGTCGATTATAGCAAGTTTTAATCCTTGAGTATCCCTTAGGTATCGATCAAGGAAGAAATTTTCAAGTTTATTCTTTATCAAATTAACAAACTAACAAAGGAAATAAACAACAGTAAATGAAGGGGGGGGGGTTATTCGGTGAATTAATAAGTAACAAAAAATAATAAAAGGGTGATTTTTTTAACAATTAAGAAAAGCAACACATCGGACTTAGACTTTCACCCTTTCACTATGATTTTACCATCTCGACGTTGATTAATTGCTAGGAAATCCCGGAGTTTAGCTAATCCTAACACGGTTTCCCGTCGAAAGAATCCTAGTTATCAACTACTGGAGCCAACTCTTGTTGCCTCTTCCTAGTCTCCAACAGCTTATTGACTAACTCCTAATTTAGGTACAATTAAGCAACTAATTATCTCGAAGTTGTGTACTTAAACCGGTTTAATCCTCATCTTAATCTAAATTCTATCACACTTCTCGCTTGTAGACAAGATTCAATAAATGCTCTGAATTTCGCCCAAAAATCAAGAACAACAATATGCAAAGGAATAAATTTTACTAAATTAAACTAACTAAACCATTTTCAATTGGATCCACCGCGGAATTTGATGTTGAAATCTCGGTTGTACAGCTCCTCTCTACTGCTCCTAGTGCTCTAACTATCTTTTATTTTTGTTTTCCAAAAGATAGATGAAAAACATACTCAAATTAGCCTTATATAGTGTTTTTCCTTGCTGCTCCCGGTCCTGGTCCGAGATTTTTTCCAGGATGCATTCCAGAACCAACTCTAAAAATGACTATAGTAGTTTTCAGGGTTGGTTGAGGAATGTTTTTCAGGACACATTCCAAGATCAAATCCAGAATTCAGCATAAGGGACAATTTGTTCCCGTCTTGATCCTTAACCCCATGACAAAAACTCGAAGACCTCATCCGCACACTCGATCACATCAGTTATGCACTTAAGTCCTTTCCATGAACATTTCAAACTGTTTGAGCACAAAACCACGCGTAAGGGATGTTCTTCACATTAAACACATGGGAAACGCAATATTGATTGAACAAATTTAGATTCCATTGTCAACTGCTCCTATTTGAAATCGGTCTTGAGAGACTTTTGCAATGAACAAAACATCAAGTATTAATTTCTATGATATCAAAGTTGTTTATGATTTTAAGGTATCTGACTCTTTTATTTCATGTCAATCCCGATTACAATGGAGTTTCCATTAGACATGACAAAAGTAATCCGAACCCGTAAAACCGACCCGACCCAACCCGATCCGAACCAGATTTTTAACCGAATGACATGGCCCGAAATGTGACCCGAAAATCTGAACCGACCCGAACCGAAACAAATCGTAGTTTGGTACAACCCGAACTCACCCGAACCGAACTCACCTGAACCAAATTCACCCGATCCGAACCGAACCAAATTCACCAGAACCGAATTCACCCGAATACTTTCTTAAAGCCTAAATATATTTATTCCAACATAAACAATAATCTTGAAACAAAAAATACATAATGATACTTTAAAGTGGTACCATAATGGTACTGGTGGAACCTGTCAAGGTTTATAAGTAATATTTTTTTTACAATCAAATACATGACACTTACTGATCTTTGAGCTATGTAATGTTTGTTCGTTATGAAAATAGATTATGCCAAGCTAATACACAATAGATATTTTGAATTTGATCAAGACTAACACTATATTAACAGAATTTGAAGCCGAATATGAAAATCAATACAAATTACAATGGTTACTTACATTAATACTTTTAATTTTTTGTTAACCAAACCTAACTTGAATGAGTCACCCGAATTGACCCATAACCCGAAAAAACCGAATATCCCAAAGACTAGAGCTGATCAAACGGGCGGACCGGGTTCAGGCCGGGCCAACATTAAATTTTAGGCCCGAACGGGCCTATATATTTGTTCAAGCCCGATTTTAATTTTTACGGGCCGGCTAGGCCCGAATTTATTTTAATCGTTGCCATTGCCGAGTCCACCGGCCCGGTTTTATAATTTTTTAATAATATTATTAATTTTTTTGAAAAATATATAGATTATGTATAATATTAATATATATTAATTATAATATGTATATATGTTGTATGTAATATTAATAGATATTATATATAATTTAAATAAATAGTAAAAGGTATTATATTAAGTTAAATTAAATATATAATCCCTTTTGTTATCAATACTTGATTTTTTAGTTATAGGCACAAGAATTAAAGACGAAAAAGTTAGACTATTTTGTCCTTAATTTTTGCACTGGGAATTGAAATAATTTGAAAAGTAGAGTTGTGAAATAAAAGATGAGGGATAGAATGAAAAGTAGATGACAAAAAAGACTATAATACGTTATATTTTGAAAGAATCATATATTGAGAACAAGAGGGAGTATAATATTATATTTATAAAACTATATAAGATAATAAACCGGGCTGGCTTAGTTGCTGGCCTAAAATTTTGCCGAAGCCTGGCCCGGTTTTTTATTCGGGCCTAATTTGTTGTCCAAGCCCGTCCGGATTTTTTTGGACGGGTTTTTTGGGCTTTATTTTTGGGCCGGGCCGGATTGGGCCGCCGGGCCGGGTCATTATTGATCAGCTCCACGCCTCCACCAAAGACTAATCGAAGTCACCCGAACCCGAAATTAACCAAACCGAAGTCACCCGAATCAGATTTAAACCAGATGAATCCGACTCGATCCGAACCAAACCAAATATTAAATATCTATAATTGACCCGAACCGAACCTGACCGGAATGACCCGAATTGTCAGGTCTACACATTCCATGTTGCTGTTTGTCGGGAAAGGTCATTGTACGCCTGCGGCCTGGAGAGGTGTGCATTTATTGAAACTTTGGTGCTTAGTTATTACTACGATTTTAGTTTTTGTGTGATACAAAATATTCAGTGCTAGCTGTTGTGAATTAATTATTGTCGGACCTCCAGTATTATGAACTTAGTCGGTTTGTCACAGTTCTTATCCATTTCAGACAAAAAACAAAGCGAGCGTTTCACATCAACAATCATCAAGCAGCAGGGCGCTAAAGTACTCTTGTATTTGTGTAAGTTGTTGAAAAATTGATACTATTACTACTATAGCAAGTAATTAATTAATCATCAAAAAACTAACTAATAGAAATCTTATCTAAAGAGGAGAAGAGTAGGAGATGGGTGTGGCTCAACTTCAAGATTGTAGCAAGCGAGTTCAGATGAGCACTGATAATGATGATGAAAGTATTGTTCATGGATACTACTACTACTACTGCTGCTTCCATCTGCTGATCCTAATTTATCATTATCAATATTCTCTTCTGTCTTTGGGATGATTAACTTGCTCCTCTTTCTTTGTGTCAGCTGTTCCGAGTAATTAGTAGCTGGTACACATATTGACAGATCAAGATCAACCTTGGAGTAGTCATCGTCGTCGGAGACGGAGGTAGCTGCTCTGCTGCTGATCATCATCATATCATCATCTTCAGTCTTCACAACAATGTTGGGATTATCAATGGATGATGAGTCGGTACTGATAATCATTTCGGCAGCTTCCCTTTGTGACGGTGGATGGCTGCTGGTGGTAGTTGTTGATGCGGCTGAAGGAATGAACCGTTGCTTCTGAGGTTTGTGTTTGTTGGGATCAATACCCATTTGGATTAGTTTCTTCTTAATGTGGGAGTTCCAATAGTTCTTCACTTCATTGTCTGTTCTTCCTGGTAATCTCCCAGCTATCAATGACCATCTGTTTCCAAGAAGAGAATGGAGTTTGATGATGAGATCTTCTTCATCTGGTGCGAAGTTTCCACGTTTTAAATCAGGTCGAAGATAATTTATCCATCTTAATCTGCAACTCTTCCCACATCTCTGTAAACCTATATATAGATACACAAACACAATTGTAGCAATTTATTAATTGTCTTCTCTTTTCAATAGTAATACTAACTAGCTAAGCTACCACATAATCATGCATATATGTGAAGAGTTCAACTAGCTTATTTTAGGAGAACATTTAGCTTGGAAAGTGTATTATATATGAGATAATTAATTAACTACAAAATTAAGGATTGATAAAGAAGACAACGAACCAGCTTCCTTGGGAATGGATCTCCAGCAACCTTCACCATGAACTTTAATGTAATCAATCAGTTTCTGATCCTCTTGTTTAGACCAAGCACCCTTGTTAATCACTAATTTCCCCCCTTCTTTCTCATTACAACAAGGCTTTCTCATGATCGATGATGATATACTTGATTGATTGTATTGAATCTTCTTCCAGTATACTGCACAAGAGATTAGTAGCTAGCTAGAGACTGGAGAGGATTTGCTTATATATGAAGAAAAACCCCTTTGGTGATAATGATGTATACTAGCTAGCTAGCAAGCGAGTTCAGCCTAATTTAAGAGTTCTGTCTACAGCAGGGAGGGAGGTAGGGACGTGGCGACAAGTCAAGAAGGTCTTGTTGTTGTGACTGTTTAGAGATGCTAGGGAAATATAACAACGCATGAAGAAAGGAGACGAGAAGAGGGAGAGACGGGATTCCGTTGACTTGGACTTACCGTTTGGGTAAATATAGAGAACCTACTAGTTTAGGTGGGTCATGTTTAGTTTCATGTATATCTGTTACGATAGTTTTAAGCTGTGGTTTTCTAGATATTCAACCTTGTTTTATTTTTGGTGAAGATGATAAGATGAGAGGCAGGTAGAGTAATAATTTAAGGTAAAATTTTTGTCTATATATAGAAATGTTTATTATATCAAAGTATGAAATCAATAAATTTTAAATTATTGAAAATATTATGTACAGTTTTTCTATATATGTGTATAATGTATGTGAGTATAGGAAAGAGTTATTATATATAAATAATCTAATAAAAACACTCTAGCTGTCCATCTTTCTCTATTTTTCATTCAGTGCGAGTGTTCTTTTGAAGAAAGGGTAATGTTATATAAATATAGAAGTTTATACAAAAAGGATATATAAGGGTCTATATATCGGATTCTAATGGATATACAAAATTGTTAGAGGGAAGGAGGGTATACAATAACTTCCCTAGCACCATATAAAAAGGTCAAAAAGCTATCTAGCACCATAAGAGATATTCTAGGAGGGGGAAGGAAAAACCCCAAGCCAAAATGGAGGTACTACGAGCATAATACTTTGTCTAGCCAGTCAAGGTCCCTGGATGGAGTGTCCCATCTTCAACCTAATGGTGGTTTTCGTAGTGGCTTTGATGTCCGAAATGACGAAACCGGGTCTCTAGCAAGGTTGGCCATGACACGCTTGCATCTCTCAATCCATATGTAGTAGACGACGTTGGCTATGGTAGATTTTCTCACCATGTCAATCGGACGATTCCTTTTGCAGTAGCGGACAATCTAACTCGCACAGCTGTGGAGGTTCGTTTGGTTGGTGGGGATGCTTAGCCAATCATATATGTTCTACCAGACTCTACTTGAGTACCTGCATTAAAAAAAGAGATGATTTCTAGTCTCTGGAACGTGTTCACAAAACCAGCATCGGTTAGTAAGGCAAATGCCCCAAGGCAAATACTTGGCTACAAGTCACTGTAGCCATCTGACTACATACAGAGAGAGGAAGGAGGGAACACGCGTGAATAGAAGACAAATTTGTTTCTTTTTTTTTTCTTTTTTTACCACGCGCATGCATGCAAGCGCTTTGTTTTTTGTTTTTTTATTTTCCTTTTGTTTTTAAAAGAATTTATTATTTTTGTTTTTTTATTATAAAAATTTTAAATTATTGTAACTTTTAATATATAACTCTAAAATGCAAAAAAATAATATCATTGTTCATCTAAATCCGAGCTCTTCAAAATAAGACTAGTCATAGATATGTTTTGACAACTTTTAAAAAAAATTTATTTTTACATGTATACCATGATATTTTAATGTGAGGATGTATGTACATATTTTAATGTGAGAATATACATGTTTTAATGTGACGATGTACATGTTTAAATGTGAGAATGTACATGTTCTTTAATGAACATCTGTACATGTTTGTATGGTCATATGTACATGTTTGTATGACCGTCTGTACAAGTGTTCTTCCTTATATGTACATGTTTTAATTTAAGGATGTACATATTTAATAATTTGTACATGTTTATATGACTATCTATATGTTTTTATGTGAGAATGTACATGTCTTCACGTGAGGATGTACATGTTTTAGTGAACATTTGTACAGGTTTGTATGACCATCTGTACAAGTTTTCTTTTATATTCTATGCTCCATACATGTAAAAATATTTTTTAAAAAAGTTGTCAAAATATATTCATGAGTGGTCTTGTTTTGTAGAGCTTGAATTTAGATGAACAATGATATAATTTTTTTTCATTTTGGACTTATATATTAAAAATTACAATTATTTAAATTTTTATGATAAAGAAAAAAAATCTAAAAAAAATTAAAAAAAACCAAAATGAAAACGCGAACGAAAAAAAAAAAACCGGAATAGTGCCTGGGATGTAGCCAACGATGGCTACGAGCCAAGAACTTCCGATGCCCCAATGCGAGTGTTCATCGACAAGGTTTTGTAATCGTTTTGTTTATTTTTACCATATTAATTTCTTTTAAAAATACTTTATCGTTGATTGAGAGAAATAATTAGATTTCTTTCTATATTCTCCGTTATTATGATTTCATATTTATAACTCGTTATTTTTTTAAATTCTATGATTGCAAAATTTATGAAGTATCCACATTTGAAGTTTCAAAATTGCAAGGGTGTCACCGGTCATCGCTATTAGATGATGTGATATATAAAGTTTTAGGTAGAGGTTGAATTTATTTATTATTGTTTTTGATTCATTATTTTCTTTATGATCTGGAAAATTCTTATTTATATATCAATTTTTCATTTTTATATACTTTTTTTCTGATTTTTTCTAACTTCAAGTAATAGATAACTGTCAGCTTCAGTATTGTAAGGGTCTATTTTTATGTGTTTTATAATTGTTACATCTGATTCATTATTAATGCTATGTTGTTTTTTATATTTGTTGGTTTTTTAGGTAGATGATGAATTTGTTTTTTTATTGTTTTTTGATTCATTATTCTGTATAATTCGGGACAAGTCTTAAAATTGTTTTTGTTCTAGTGATTGTGAAACCCAATACTTTTATAATTTTAGGTTGTGAAAGCAGATCTACCTAATAATATAATTAGATCAATATGAATAACCTCTGTATTCCCTTTTTCCTTTATTAAAGTAAATAAAAATTACTACCAAGAGATCCAGGACAGCAACTCAAAATTTTCGAATTTCTAAACATCACTAAAATACTACTACAATTTAATCAATTAAGGATTCTACTTATTTACTTTTCACTATAATAAGTGTTAAGATAATGACTCAATCCGTTACGTTTTCTTATGAGTTAATTGGAAAGTTTCGCCTTCCGATTGTTAAGTTTTTTATAAGAATTAAACCGGTGAGTTATGAAGTCTTTTGAAAGTTTTCCACTAATAAAGGAGGAGTTAATGAGGGGTTTTAGAAGAGTTTTTTAGCCGTTTCAATGTAGCTATTTATGGGGGTGTTAGTGGACCATTATACATGACTTAATGTAACCTTTATGAGTTAAGTTACGGGTTATTCAAGTGGGTAGTGAAGGGAGTCATCCTCCGTTATAAATAGGATTGTATTCCATGGTTCAAGACAACATCTCAAAATACAAGGGAAACACAATAGCATTAGTTGGGGTTTGGGAAAATTCTCTTATGATCCTCTTGTAATTCTCCTGAAAATTAGTGATCTCCGTGTTCTTCTTCTCCCGTGGATTAGGCTTCGGGCCGAACCACGTTACATCTTGTGTCACTCTTTTATCTGCATGCGAATTTATTATCTCATAAAATCCTCACCGATCCTAACAAGTGGTATCAGAGCTAGGTTACAAAATTGTGAGAGATGACAGATACTAAATTCAATATCGAGAGGTTGAGCCGGCGTGTGAACTTCAATCATTGGAAGACTCACGTTTACGCGGTTCTGGTGAGAGAAAATCTTGTGGAGGCTATTGAAGGTAAGCCTGAAACCATGGCGGGTGATGCATGGGTTACCCTTGATCGCAAAGCACGGTGTACAATTCATCTCTACTTATCTGAGTCCGTTCTCGATGAGGTGGAAGATGAGACCACTGCGAAGGGATTATGGGATAAGCTTCAAGCTACCTACATGACAAAGAGCGTCACGAGCAAGATGGTGCACTGGTGTCACCTACAAGATTGTCGAATGAAGGAAGGAGATAACCTAAGGGCACACATTGATGAGTTCATGGCCATTGTTTCAAGACTAAAGAAACATGATGTGTCGCTGGGAGATGATTTTTGGGCATGTGCCTTGCTTTGTTCTTTACCGCCATCGTATGAACATTTTAGAGATACGCTTCTCTTTAATGGCAAGACCCCGATGCTCTCTGAGATAGTTGATCACTTGATCTCCAAGAAGGAGATGGATACTCGTCGTGGGCCCAAAGGCGAGTCATCGTCAGGTGATGGAGATGCTTTGACTGCTCATGGTGGCAAGAAGAAGGGGAAGGGTAATATGAACAAGGTGAAGTGCTATAATTGTCATGGTCGTGGACATTATAAACGTGATTGCCCATTGTTAAAAGAGGAGGAGGAAAACCCCAAAAGTGTTAATGCTA
Source organism: Limonium bicolor (assembly GCA_023374045.1). Lineage (NCBI taxonomy): Eukaryota > Viridiplantae > Streptophyta > Magnoliopsida > Caryophyllales > Plumbaginaceae > Limonium > Limonium bicolor. Next base: position 11,405,134 of record CM041781.1, on the reverse strand, counting down.
GTTGTGTTGAAGATTATGGAGTATTGGTTGTTGGAAGGACCCCAAAATCTGGCCGGCAATGGATTTTGGACTCTGGTTGCATTTATCATATTTGTTGTGATCGCTCCATGTTCTTTGACTACAAACCCATTAATGGGGAAGTGGTGCATGTGGGGAACAATGAGCCTTGTGCGGTTGTTGGCCTAGGAGGGATCAAGCTGCGTACATATGATGGAGAAATGCGCTGTCTCAAAAATGTGAGACACGTTCCTGAAGTGTCATGGAATTTGTTGTCCATGGGTGTTTTGGATGCTGAAGGATGAGTTTTTCGGGAACAGATGGAGTGGTGGTAGTTTCCAATGGGAATACGGTATTCATGAAAGCGAGGTTGATGAACGGGTTGTATGTGTTAGAAGTTGACACGGTGTACAACAGGACCGCTTCATGTACTTCGAGTTTTTGAGCAAGTTTTGCTCAGTTGGAGGAGAGAGAACGTTCATGGCGTCTTGGTGACGTGGAAGGATTGATCATTAAGGAGGGAAATTGTTAAGATAATGACTCAATCCGTTACGTTTTCTTATGGAGTTAATTGGAAAGTTTCGCCTTTCGATTGTTAAGTTTTTCATAAGAATTAAACCGGTGAGTTATGAAGTCTTTTGAAAGTTTTCCACTAATAAAGGAGGAGTTAATGAGGGGTTTTAGAAGAGTTTTTTAGCCGTTTCAATGTAGCTATTTATGGGGGTGTTAGTGGACCATTATACCTGACTTAATGTAACCTTTATGAGTTAAGTTACGGGTTATTCAAGTGGGTAGTGAAGGGAGTCATCCTCCGTTATAAATAGGATTGTATTCCATGGTTCAAGACAACATCTCAAAATACAAGGGAAACACAATAGCATTAGTTGGGGTTCGGGAAAATTCTCTTATGATCCTCTTGTAATTCTCCTGAAAATTAGTGATCTCCGTGTTCTTCTTCTCCCGTGGATTAGGCTTCGGGCCGAACCACGTTACATCTTGTGTCACTCTTTTATCTGCGTGCGAATTTATTATCTCATAAAATCCTCACCGATCCTAACAATAAGAACACCCAAAATAGTAAAAGTGTATTCCACTCCATTAAAATAATTATTTTATTATCATCTCTCACAACATGTTTTTTTAATGTAGTTAACAAACTCTGAAATAAAGTTCCTTAGTTAAGGAATCATCTTCTATGTCTCTCCTTCACATATTTTTTTCCTTCTTTACATAAGTGGATTCCACTATGCTAGATGCCCGAAAATATGTTATTTTTCTTTTCCACTCAGTGGCGGAGACAGGATGTGGTGGAGGGAGCAACACACCCCCTAACTTTGTTAATTTTTTTTTAGAAAAATTTAATAAAAGAATCTTTAACATTTGATAATTTTGTTCATACCCCCTCAAGTTCTATTTCTGACTCCACCCCTACACTCAACTACCAATCATATTCTACTAGTAAGATATGATGAGAGAATTATGACTTAATCCACTCTACCAGTACAACGTCAAATTTGGTGTCTTAGGGCATCCACAATGGTAAGAGTGGATTCCACCCACCAACAAATATTATTTTATTATCTTCTCTCACAATCTCTCTCTTACTTACCTAGGTTCTCTAAAAAGAGAGTGTCTTAGTTAAGAACCCCTCTCATCTTCTCTCCTCCACCTCATCATTTTCTTTTTTCTCTTTTAATATTATGGGTGGAATCCACACCATTGTGGATGCCCTTACTGAAACTAAAAATGGATAGTGGATTCAACCCTTTTGGTGACATTAGTGCTTGCCAAATATAAAGTGATAGTATAACACAATTTCCTGCTGCATGCAATGCAATGCGTGCCTATTGTTGACTTGACTAGTAGTTCTTAACTGCGCCACGCCTACAAAAACTAAACATCATACTACTAACTAAGTGGCACATGACATTTGTACCGTGAAGTACACGTCATTCTTCAGTATGCATGGCTACTGCCGTACTGCGAAGGCGGGGCATAAAAATTTCACGGAGGGGATTGAATATTTTAAAATAATAACATGAATAGATATTTTTTTAAATAAAAGTAGTATTATATTAACAATTAGAAAATAGCATAATTAAAAATAATTATTATAAATCTAAATGTGGTATTAGACATTATATTTGACCTAAAATCTATATTTATATATGTAATTAATAAATAAAGAAATTATTATTAAAAAATTAAATTATAGTCCATATATGATTACTAAGATTAATAGTTTAATATTAGTTATTATTAATAGCTTGTTTTACCTAATATGTATTAAAATATGATTTTCTTACAATATAAAATTAAAACAAATATAATATTAAATACTCTTGAAATGTTATGATTGTATAATTAAAAAAATGTTAGTGTGATAAATAAAAATACATTGAAAAAATAAATTATTCAATAAAATAACTTACACTAATAAAAAGCATTAGACCCAATCCTCTAACTACTTACTCACCAAACTTGTTACATGCGGGGTGTCTTATGTGATTTACTTGGTTACCGTGCAGCCAGTCTCCTTAGCCCCCAGGTTCATCGTTGAAAAACAACGACAATACGGACCCGGCTCCAATGAGTAAAAGAGATAGGAACAGAACATTTTTTTTTTTTATAAGTTTAAGCCGTGGACACAGCTATACTTACTGACTGCAATTAAGTAATCATACAAGATGAAAAATACAGAATCGATATAACATATGGAGCTAAGACAGTCCAGTTTTTGAGAAAATGCACCAAAAATAGACACGGCCTTGCGAAGTTTCTTGTTTGGTGCAAAGTTGTCGTAGTAAGTTTTATCTAAGGGAAAATTCACGAGATACCCATGTTTTCTTTCGTAATTCACAATATACCCCTGTGATTTTAGTAATTCAACTTTAAACATGTTTAAATGTTGTCCAAAATTGATGAAACTTTACATGGACGATGCTAAAGTGTTATATTTTGGTCCAATATCAAATTTGAAGTTTTTTAAGCTCATATGTGACCTGTGGGACCCAATGAACAATCACATATTCATTGGGTCCCACAGGTCACATGTGAGCTTAAAAAGCTTCAAATTTGATATTAGACCAAAAATAAACTTTAGCATTGTCCATGTAAAGTTTCATCAATTTTGGACAACATTTAAGCATGTTTAAAGTTGAATTACGAAAATCACAGGGGTATATTGTGAATTACGAAAGAAAACAGGGGTATATCGTGAATTTTTCCTTATCTAATAAATTGTTTGCTCCAATGAGGATCCTTATTGTCAAATATCTTTTCGTAATCAAATTCCACATTGTTGCTACTGTGAATAGAAAGACAGATCCATATATCCCTATAGGAGGTCTTGCATAGCTAGAGTATCTCATCTGACTACGTACTCTACGAATATCTGAAATAAGTTACAACCCTTTAAAAAAATTAGGTGAAATAGATACAGTTAATGCGGATATCACTAAGCAGTAGATTCAGATGAATTAAAGTCAAACATATATTTTACTTTTGAGATAGAAAGTATATCACCAACCACACAACTACTTAACCACTTAAAAAATGTACTACCTCCGTCCCGTCATAAGTGTCCTGTTTGCTTTTTGGCACGTTTTTCCACATCAATATTAAACATATAAGGTAAAATAATTTTATAAAACTAAAATTTGTATTATATAATTTATCATGTAAGAAATCATATGCAAAACTTAAATTTTCAAAATTAATTTATCTTACATGTTAAAAATTGAAGTCAAACGACATGTCCAAATAGTAAATAGGACGGTCAAAGTGGGACGGAGGGAGTAGCTCTTTATTTTTCTCTCTCCTCTCTTCTCGCCCTCCCCTCCCTACCACCCCGCTTCTACTGCCATCGCCAGCACCTCCACCGTTTCGCCTCTACCACCGTCTACTCCCTCTTGCCTAACCACTGCAGGCCACTCCTTCCCAGTGCTTAACTAGCTTCTACTGTTCTACATAAACTCATCACTACAAACCCCAAAAATATCTTCGACGTATTTTAGTTAGAGTGGTTTTTAGGGTGTTTGGTGTAGGGTAATCTTTTTTAAAGTCGTTCTATACTTTATAATGCCCCCCTAACTCGACAGATTTTAAGGGTTTGACCGTAAACCCGCCACTACAAACTCTAAAAATATCTTCAACGTTTCCTACGATAGCTTTTTAGGGTGTGGTGTAGGGTAAAATCAAAACAAAATTGGGCCGCCCAGCAGCTGGCCCTTAAGGGAGCCGCCAGGCGGCTGTGGGCTCTCCAGCCGTCTGTCGGCTATGCGGTTCGTAAACTCTCACAGACTGCTTGTGACTGCATTTAGTAAATTTATGACTGTAAAATAACCTATTACAATTAAATTAAATTGACCAACTCAAATCCAGACTTAACCCACCCCACCAAGTCGGGTAAGCAGTTTGTAGCAGTAAGCTGTGAGAATTTAGCAAACAATTAAATACCCCGGTTTATTTTTTTATTAGGGCTACCAAATAGCAGGTGAACCATAGAATGGTTTAGACGGTTAGGATTGCTCCCAGAGACAATAAACTACCCAAAACAAAAGCTAAGACCACATTGAAACAACACACAAACAAAACAGTTCATTAAGATTATTTAGAACACACGACAAATGCCCAAGTATTTAATTTGAGAGTTCCTAAAGATTCTTTCCATCATTGATTTTTTTTTTTTTCAAAATTTTATTGTCAGTACACTGAGTAGAGATTTGTCATCTGTCCGTGTCTAAGTATCTACCTAAAAAGAATGCCACTTAACTCTAGTTTTCTTTCCCATTTTAGCTCTCGGGTTATCAAATTCACCTTTACTCGCAATCGGCTCCAGCTACACACATAGTATTATATTACTACACATTGGCAGCTGCACACAAGAAGGTACAGTAGTAATGTTTACTTAATTACTCAAAACTCGTGTTATAACTTAAATAGTATATAAAACAATGGAACAAATTGATTTTATTTAGAACTTAAATCTCTAACACAAATAGTTCAGCTAACCACCCACCAAACTCCTTAAAAATTGCAGACATAAACACAAAACCCAAAAAACACCACAATTTCTCACCCCCACCCCATCAAATGAATATGCTGTGTGCCCGCTAGGTTTAAAGTTAGATGGGCATCACTTAAATGTTACCTCCCATATCCTCCCTAACCCTGCAAATACATAATAATGGTGAACTTAGCCTATATGTGTCATGCAAGCATTCTATACGAGACTTTTAAGTCACAAGAGAAAACAACATATTTGTTTAATGATTAATTAAATGCGATATTATCAGCAATCAACCTTGAAAGTGTTTTAAATTAATTTTCAACATTAGACCTGAAATCTATCTATTGATAATATATATCCTGGACAAGATATTAAAATCTTTTAAGTTCTTTAGATGCTTTCATAGATTTAAAAAGATATAGAATTTTTGTAAACCTCCGCATTATCAAGTATTATGTTTTAGTATTACTAAAGAGCAAGAAGATGAGACGGTTCTCGCGGAACTCAAAGCAAATTAAACAACAAAAAAAGGGAGACATTCGAATCATAATAAGAAAAAACAATTCTGATACTCTCATTTAAGTATGTCTTCATCATTTCAGAGAATGGTGGATGTAATCGTGCAAAGGAGTGGGAGAATTAAAAAACCTTCCTATGTCACTCGTGTTCACTTACTGACAAATGTACCTGCTACAGAATCCGTATCCAACCAAAATAACAATAACTCGAAATAATAAAATCTAGACGGACCAATAATAAATGTTCAAATTAATTAATGAACATATTGTCAGTTTATATTAAATTTCAAATACTTACTGACAGAAATGTTTTTATTTTCATAATTATCGTCGACCTTTCCAAGATACGGTGCCACCAGTGAAGTGTCTCGCCTCTTCTATAAACAAGTACCAATCAACATTCAAGGCAGGCAGGCAAAGATAGTAAGTAGAGGACACTTCACTTCACTCTATCTCTATCTGTGCAATTGCCCCTTCACCAAACGGCCATGTTGGTTAGACTAACAAGTCATATCCACCAGCCCAGTAGCAAGTTTTTTTTTTTTATCTTCCCCATGGATAATGACAACTATTCAACAGATAATACAAAAGTTAAAGAAAGAAAGAGGATAAGGATCCTAGATTGTGAGAATACATATACATAGATACATAGGATAAGATTATCTCTATATAGTAACCTTAAGGTTTGACCAGCAGATGGAACCTAAATAGTCCCAGTTATATATATATCCACGAGCATTTGTGTTGAGGTTGCAATGGTCTCTGCTACCATTCAATGAACCAATTAGTGTTGAATGAAATGTTGCAGTTCCCAAAAACAAAGTAAAAGTTGATTCATTCCATGTAAATGCATGCCCACAGATTACGAAAAAAAGGAAACAATGAACCGTAGTTAATTTTGCCAAAACTATATATGCAGCACCTGCAAGTCGTCAAAGAAGATAAGTCCGGGATAATTTAGTTCTGTTCTTATCTGAAGTCGAGTGCCTGTGCCAGTGTGCCTGTCCTAATAAGTAATAACCTACCTCATAGCGGTCATCCTCAGCAATAGCAACTCAAGCGCTGCATTTTCACCAAAGCGTCTACTGTAGCGAGATACAATGACATCTCTAATTACGTATCCGTATGTGTTTTCATTTTTTAAATTATATAAAATAAATGATTAAAAATTTTCAATTAATTAAGAAAATATTTCAAAAGTTTATTTTAAAAGATTCAACTATTTTAAATATCTACAAAAGATGTTTTTGTCACAATCATCATCCTTCTTTTTTTTTTTCCTCTCCTACTCTCGGCCGGTCAGTTCAAATTAAACTCAAATAGGAACAAAAATTTCATAACTGTCATCGGCGGAATTGAATGATGAAGAATAAGGGAAACTTCTCAATGTCGTAAGCACATGTAAGTTATATATATAACCATTGATATTTCCGTTTTTTTACCAGTATACGATAGAATTTACCTATTTCACACTATTTTCATCTTCAACCAATTGGCCGCAGTAGGGATGATAATTTTAAATGGATACCCGGTAACCAGATCTACCCGATTTAAATAAACGGATGAAAAGCTGAAATAAACGGATAACGGATTGGGTGACGAGTCAGGTTGGGTGTCACCCGATTCATCATTCGTTTATCACCCGACCTGTCATCCGTCTAAAGTTACACCTTGTTTTATTTCAAATAACCAAACAAACCTTAAAGAACTTTAAAAAAATCTAAAAAAAATAGTTGTAGAGTTATAATCTACAGTCCATTTTTATTTTCTCTCGCATACAACATGATACTCTACATACAACATGATACTCTGCATGTTTATTTTCTTACTGATATTGGTGGAATATTTTTATAATGTTGAGTGAATTTTCTTAAAATATAGAGAAATTTTACCTAGAGCAATATAGAAAGTTTTTATATTTATTACCATACTAAAACATTATTATTTATGATATAGAAAAATTTTACCCGATTATCACCCGATCCATCCGAATCACCCACCGATGACGGATGGACGGATGACAGATGAAAAATAAACGGGTGACGGATGCGGGTGATGCTTCACCTAACCGAACCGGATCCATTGACATCCCTAGCCACCGGTGAGATCTACCACCGCCCCACAAGTCAAACCCCATCTGAATTTTCAAACTAGTTATTCAACATGTTAAACCGTTTGTTAAATTTTTTTTTCACTTTTTTCAAAATTTTATTAAGGTTCAAATTCGTGAGTAGTTGTTCATGAAAAATTATATAATAAAAAATATTCAAACAATGTCTTTTTAAAATTTGATTACCATTTTAAAAGCTTTCAAGTTTGTGTTCAGATGCACGGTACTAATTGTTCAAATTTTAACACACTTTGTTCAAAATTTACTTCATATTGTTCATGTTTAGAAACATAAAATTAGTTGTTCAATCTTTTGAACCTTAGATTCAACTTTTTTTTTTATAAATTTTTCACAAATTTGATAATAGTTGTCCATGAGGAATTTTATAATAAAATAGTGTTAATATAGTTATACAATTTCTATTTTTTTGCCATTTTTAAACATGAGTTGCATCATCATATTAGAGATACACGTTGTTAAGAGTGTTAAAAGTTGAACAACTAGTATCGTGTATGTGAAGCAAAGTTGAAAGTTTTTAAAACGGTAATCCAATTTAAAAATGGTAAATTGTGCTAATATTTTTTATTATATAATCGTCTATGAACAACTAGTATGAAATCTTAATCTGAGTAAACTTTAGAAACAACAAGAAATAAATTTTGAATAAATAGTTTAAAATGTTAAAATTCAAAATTTACTTCATATTGTTCCTTTTTTTTAAGTTAGCGTTTATGTTTAGAAATATAAAATTAGTTGTCCAATCTTTTGGACCATATGTTCAAATTTATTTCATGTTGTTTCTAAAATTTACTCAAATTAAAATTCACGATTAATTGTTCATGTACAATTATATAATAAATAAATATTAGTACAATTTACCGTGTTTAAAGTGGACTGCAGTTTTAAAACATTCAAGTTTCCATTTAGATACATGGTAGTCGTTGTTCAGATTTTAACACATATTATTCAAAATTCACTTCATAATGTTTATCCTGTTAAAGTTCACATTCAGGTACTAGTTTTTTTTAAAAAAAACATTTTTTTGACAAGTACATTAGAAGCACAACGTTGTGTGCTTCCGGTTGTAAGGTAGTATTTACGGATGGTTTTTTTTTGAGAAAAATAGTCACAAATTACCATTTTGGGTAGGGTAAAGACTTTTCGATATTTTTTGTTATCATTTTATCAATTATTTATCATAGGAAAAACGTATCCACAACCATTTTGGAAGTAGCCAATATATTTAAAGTGAGGTTTTTTTATGGGTCTAAGAAAATAAATAGAGTTTTTACATTAACGTGTTATCAACCGTAAGGTTGGGACTGCAGTCATGAATAGAAACCTTTGATATCCCATACACCTTGATTTCTAGCAAACCAATCACGATAAATGCAGCTCCCAAGTATATTGAAGTTCTGGCCTTGAATATGGCTTTCTTCTTGTGCTTTGTAGCGAGAAATACAACCATACAATCTTCTAAGGCATTAGACAAGGTAAAGTCCTACCAATTTTTTCATCACTTGCTGAAAGACATATATACCAAGAGAAAAAGCATTGGAAGTTCAAACCAGAAACAACAAGAAGTTGTACTAATCACACTGGCTAAAGAGTTTGTCATTAATTAGCACCAATGAGTAGATAATAAAGGTCAACGGGATAACAAAAGAGCTTCAATAATATGTGTCTGTCCAAACTTTAACACTGTCAAATGGAAAATTAAGGTCATATAGATGAGAAAGATTAGGGTTACTAGTCACATAGCATGTCACCTGATGTTTGATCCTTCTGCATAAAATATCGTCTATAAGCTTCAGTAACTCTTTCAACACCACAAGTTAGTATAACCCTAAACCTCACAGAAAATGAACTTCTTAATTGGATAATGAGCTAAACAGATTCACACCCATTTATATACTGGAGATCAGTGTTAAGATGGTTGCATTGTGCTAGTTCAAATGTCTCTTTAAGCATCCATTTTGTTGTGTCATCAAACCATCAAACCGGTAAAGATTTCATGCTTGATCATTCCCACTCACTGTAATAACTTCTATCTTATGGTGATGTTGTTTGAAAGGATAAAACAACGTTAATTACTATGTCCCTACCTTGGTGGTTGTACAAACAACCGTTGAATTAAGTTGTTTTATGATTTTTGGAAACTTACCTCGTCGGTTGTTATTAGAATCTACCGAGATAAATACTTTTGTTTTTTTAATATACTAATCTATTGCGGTAGTTCTTACATGGAACCGCCGGAATAGAGTCCTGATGTACTTTTCTTTGATTGTTCGTAGTAAGAACCGCCGCAGTACACTATACTTTGGTTTTTTAATAAACCGATCTAAGGCGGCGGTTCTTACTTGGAACCGCCGCAGTAGACTTTCTAATATGAATAAAGTTTTCCCACGTCGGCCATTACAGTCCCGTGCTCTCACTTCTCCTCCTTTGTGAAGTCGATGCCCTTGCGAACTCCAACACCACCACTGCCCTTCACCGCCCTCCTCCTTGCACCACCGCTTCCTTGCGCTGCCGCCGCTCTCTACTCCGTTGCACCTACTCACGGTAATTTTGGAACCCTAACTGGCAAACATTATCCATGCTCTGTGTTTCTCTTCCTTCTCTTCGCGTGTCTGCGCCTCTACAGGATACTGGAACTGTTGCATCTCTAGTACACTAGATTGAAGTCGGGGTTGAGGCTGAACTGCCTCATTCTCTTCACTATCAGTGATTTTGCGACACTAACTAGCAAATTATACATGCAATGCTTGCTGATTATAACAATATAAGTTTTTCATTTCTTTTATCACTCTCGGTAGTCTTGCAACCCTTACTGGTGAATTATACATGCTTTGTTAGGGAGGACTATAAGAAGCTTTTGATTTCTTCTGTCACTCACGGTTATTTTGCAACCCTAACATGGCGAACCTTATACATTATTTTTTTTACAACATGCTGGAAATAGGGTCATTTAGATATTTCTTCTCTTTCTTCTTGAGAGGAATTCGACCTCTTCAATCTCAGGATACTACCTAAATAACTGCCTCTAGAGAGTCAACTAATGCAAGATTGAACGACAATTAAGAAGTCGACATTCGATCTTAGACATCACTGATAGCTTGTAGTGAACAGTCTCAGGCGCAAACGAAAGCAACCTTTGGTAAGATTCAAGCAAAACCGAGCTTGGCTGGAACTGAACAAGATTTGGTGAAGAAATACTAAGGTAAATGAATTTTGTATTTCGAAAGTCAAAAGAGGTTATTCAGTAGCCATCGTAGGTTTCATTACTTTTCTTCCATTCCATCCTCGCATAAGAAAAAGGCTACCGAATGATCCAACAATGAGAGCATTAACCCCAAAAGGATAATGAGGAATATTATGGTGTTCTAAGAGCGTCATCAAAGAAGAAATTGATGAACGAAATTTACCAAGAAAAAACACATATTCCAATAAAGAAGTTACGCGTCTTCTGATAACACTGTATCACCTTAATCCATTTTCTTGTTGAGGATCTTACACTTACTCCAGCCCTCTATTTGCAAATCGAAGAAAGGCAAAGGCTCTTGCTCGAATGTGTGACTGCCCACTTTTGTAAGCCTATATCCACTATACTCCTTCTAGGATTCAAATTCAGTTCTTTTTGATATCGAGTCTTACTCTTCTATCAACAAAGAAGAAAGGTATCTCTCTCTTGAAGGCATTAACAGGATGCTTGTCTTACGGTTTTGCTATTGATACGTGAACTCTTCTTGCTTGCTTAGAAAATGTCCTTTACCTCTCTGCTTTTGGATCAGTCACTAGCTCTTTGCGATATCTGCGCACTTCACCGCTCCACTAAAGATTCCCTCTACCAAATGGTTTGATTCCCGTAAGGGATAAGTACTCATTCTTGATCTCTTTTAGTTAGTGTTTATTGTTGAGTGATCGCTCACTATCTAGCTTCAAAAGGTGGTCTGGAAGCTCCTCTCTCCCAACAAGCGAGACGAGATCACCCCTTCTCTCAGTAATGGACTTTCTTGATGAATTTCATTGCTCTGAGAAGTTTTTGATTTCTCTTATCACTCACGGTAATTTTACAAGCCTAACTAGCGAACAAGATAGGAACATAAATGCTTTGCGCCTGTCTTCATTCATGTCTTGTGTCTGCGCCTCTGTAGGAACCGCTGCATCTCGCAAGCCAGATTGAAGATGGGGCTAAAAATAGTTAATTCTTGAACCGGTAATATTGTCGAACTTATCTTTTTCTCTACGATTCTAACAATATAACTTTTTTGATTTCTTCTGTCACTCATGGTGAATTCGCAAGCCTAATTGGTGAACAGGGAACATACATGCTCTGTTGTGTCTCTCTTCGTTCTCTTCTAGTTATTGGGAGGATAATTATTTTAGCATAGTAAGTGTGTTAGACATAGTATAAATCATAGATTTGTTGGTGAATTGGGAATGGTGATAATGTTTGTTTTTTTACTGATTGCGATTAAGGTTGTGGTGGTGGATCTTGACTGATTGTGATTAAGGTTGTGGTGGTGGATGATCTCTCGTACGCCAGATTGAAGATAGGGCTGAAAACAATTGATTTGGGAACCAGTAATACACTCTAACTTATCTCTTCATTCTCTCCGCTCATGGTAATTTTACAATTCTATCTGACGAACACGAAACTACATGATATGTTGTGTCTCGCTTCATTATCTTCGTGTGCTTGCGCCTCTACAAAGATAAGTTAAGAAGTTGTTGCATCACTAGCACATCAGGTTAAAGACGGGGCTGAAAATAATTCACTTGGAAACCTGTAATATATTGTAGCTTATCTTTTATTCTCTTAACTCATGATAATTTTGCACACTAGAAGAAAGTTAGGTCCTTACATAAGAGATGTTTCTTGCTCTCCGGGCATTGATTCTGGTAGTAACATTCATAATCGGAAGGGAAATCTTCCATAGTGAGTTAGCTAGCAGACAATGGGCACCTAAATAGCAGACTAGTCAAATTTTTTCTTTGAGGTTGAGCAGGATTAATATTTCACACTTATAATTTCCATCCATGCCACCAAAATAATCCTTAGAATTACTAGGACTTACAGCCAAATGTAATATTTTGCAAAGATATGTTAATCTGATATTGGAGGATCATTACAACTATGATATCCCAATGCAGAATAATAGTAAATCATTAGAATAAGAGGAATGGGTAAGACTAGCCTACTTACACTTAAAAAAACTTAAAACCTTTCCTTTGTCCCATCAGAGTGAGTATCATGTTGAAGTAGTTCATGCAAATAAGTAGGGTGAGAGTGGATCTTTTTAGATGAGCCCATTGTTCTACAAAAATATAAATTTTTGTGAACTATGGGTAACTGCAGCCAATCGGTGTAGTACAACAAATGTCGTATCCATAAGGACATGGAAACTATTTAACTCGCCAATGGTTAAGTCTTGTACACACAAATATATATGTACACAAAGAGTTAATAATGTGAAATGGGGGAGGGGGTGGTGTTTTGTGATTTAAGTGGAAATAAAGTAGAGCGATAAAACTAAAATGACTATCTAAGATAGGTGTACCCTGGGATGATTGTAATTACCTAAATTTATCCAATCATGTCTTTAATCCAACTTCACTTTAGTTGTCTATTAGAACTAGTATAATTACTTTCCAAATCTTGAAGAAGTCAACTCTACCTTGCTAGATGAACCTTCGTTTAGGTTAGGTTCAAATATTTAGTATTAAACACAATTTCTTAACAAAAATAATAGGATTCACCAACTAATTAGAAAGTAAAAACTATAGTTTCTCTCTCCCTTAGCCACAACCCATAACTCAAGGATGGATGTTGTTAGGAATCACCATCAATGTCATAGAAGATCAATTCTAGAGCATTTAATAAGAATAGAGAGAGAAAACAACTATATTAAGTAAAATAATGTATTACAAGCATGTTTGGGGATTTAGGATTAAACACCCATCACAAGGTACAAATTGAGACTACTCAAGCATTAGAAAGTGAAATAAGATAAAAGGGTGAGAATAGCCATGAATGAGGTGAGGAAGCTTCAATGGAAGTAGAGATCCTTCCTTCTTCTCCTTTCTTTCTTTTCCCCCTTGTTTCCCCTTTTTCCTTCTTTCTTTCTTTCTCTGATTTTTGCCCTTCAAAGTCGGCTTCTTTCTTTCCTCTTCTTTCCCTTTTATTTCCTCATTTCCGCTGCTTGAATGGATTAATCCGGGTCTGCAGACCCGAACCAAACTACGTGGTGAATTCTGGTCCGCTTCTTTGCCGCGTTCGGACTTGTGTCCGGATCTTTTGGGCCAAGTCTTCTTACCTAGATAGAGACACGAACCAGAGACTAAAAAGGGAAGTATCTTCATCCAAACATTAGTCTGATCTATTTACCCAGACAGAGACCCGGACACATGTAAATTTGCTCCGGCCCCAGAATTTTGCGTCTTGACCATCAGAACTTGCTTGCGGGCTTTGTCCGGACCCAAGATCGGAAAAATGCCCAGGAAAAGCTTGAACATGGCCCAGATTCTTCGTTATACCTTCGATTTAAAATTTGTTTGTTCCCACGTGCTCCTCTTTTTGTCTACTTTGCTCATAGCTAGGTTATTCCTTTATTTAGACAACAAATGTGTAAGAAACCAGCTAAAGTGAAGAAATGAGCATGAAAATCATTGATAAAGTATATGAAACAAACCCTTAGACATTCTCATATATTCACTCATCAACTCCCCAACACTTACCTTTTGCTTGTCCTCAAGGGAAACCATAAATTCAAGCAAGTAGGAAGTGTTCAAAGCTAAAATATACTAGCATGAAGTGTAGGATAAGCAAAAAGTGACTAAAACTTTCAAGAAGTGTGAACTATCACTTTCTAGTGGCATGGGTGTGCTCAGGGGAAAATAAAATATAGAGTTCCGGGGTATAGTCCAGAGTGCTTCAAGGCTTATAAGATGAGGTAACTTGGAGAACGTTTACCTTGGCCAACTTCTCTCAAGAATGGGCATTAAGGTGAAAACAAATAGAAAAATAGATGTATGCATTTGTTTCACTTTTGCATAAGATATGAGGAGACAAATTTAGGCATTTGACCTTTGCATTTAAAAACGTTTAGCTCTCATTGTTGGTTACCGATGGTATCTCTCAAGTCCCTTTAAGATTTCCACAAAAAAAGCACCATTTAGCAATCCCTAAAAAAGAAGACAAAAAACCCCTAAGCAATAAATATCCAATAATTCCAGATCATTTGGTCACACTGCATGAAACATGCTACTCGATAGCAATCAAAAAGAAAAAATTTAGAGATTTATCCCACAATTCCCATGAGCATCGATTCTCAATGAGCAATCACAACACATGGAACCAAGTTTTTATTTTTGGAAAAACAAAAGATAAACATAAGGATTGAGCATTTTAAGCACGTATTCATTGAAAAGGTCACTCCCCACACTTGGATTGAATAATGTCCTCATTGTTCAGTACATAATCCGGGGAAGGATTCAGAAGACCTTTTCGGGATTTAAACGAGAGAGATAACACTAAGGAACAAACAAGCATTTAAGCACAGAAGTTATCCCTAGTGACCGAATCAAATAAAAACTAAATGATAGAAAGAGTAAGAGTAAGGGAAACAAAGTGAAACTAGTACTCCCACGATAGTGTTGTTGCTTGCATTTTGAACTCCCTTACACTTGAGGTTTATACTTACAGTAGTGTAGCTTGTTTGTGGTGTAGACATGAAATCTGTAATTGAAATACCCCAAACCTTAATATATTAATGAACTATCTAATTAGGATATAATAAGGCTAGAAAGTGCCTTAGAAACATTAGAAGAAGTGTTAAACAACAATTTACACCAAAACATGCTTTAAGAACAATTAGAGCAAAAGGTGTTTTAAAGAGCACAAATAAATTAGGGAACTACCAATAAGTTACCAAGAGATTTCAAATGTGAAATACCCCTAAGATTAGTAATACGCATTAAGCAGAATTAGCGTTTAAACCGAAAACGCACCTTAGAGCACAAAGATGTGCTTTAAAGAAAAATGTGCTTTAAGCATGTATACATGGAACGAAAAGGCTAATGAGCCTAAATACCATAAAGAAATAAGGGAAAACAATGAAATGGTCATAGGATCTATTACGTATACACACAAATTAAGTATACAAAGTCCACAGTAAAACAGGTACTAAACTGACGAAAGTCAAGGAGAAACCACTAAACGACTTGGTTTAAATTGGAATGAGCAACATGCTATTTCATGAAAAAGTATCTAAAGGTTGTAAATATACTAAGGACACATTTAAACTAGCCAAAACAAATTGCATAATCAATGTGAACACGAAAGCACATAAAATGGTATTTTAAGACATTTTTGGCTATGTAACATACCTAACACATGGTATAAGTCCTTATGAACGAGATTAATGCATCTAATATTACATAAATACAAGGGAGAAACAAAAAAAATCAGGTCAAAAGAGACCTATAGCTGCAGACATGCATGGTGAGTCATAAGCTCACAAAATGCTTTTTTTCTTACTTTTTCACCTACCATGACTTTCCATGTGTGCCTTGTCACATTGTCTCCTGATTAATTGATCAATCAGACACTCATTCATCATTCCTAGAGCTCCTGAACTCGTGGCTCCTACTCCCTTTGAAGAAACTCCACAAAACTCTATTGTTGCTAGATTAGAACCTTAAAGAACACCTTGTCTTGCACAGATCATAACTTTCTCATCTTAAGTCCACATTCCAAGCTTGATAGCTCGTTGGAATCCTCTTTCGAAGATCTTTCCATCCATATCTCATGAGTCCCCAAACTCTGAGGACAAACCACGAAGAAGTGCCTTTGATTCTCGAGGTAAAACATTGCCTTCTTGGAAACTCTTTGTTCTTTGATTTTAATCAAGGCCAAGTGCCTAGGGTTACTAACCCTCCTTATTATTCATCTTATTCTATGATTTTGGAGCCAATTTCTCTAGGAAATTGCTGTCAAAATTTCTAAGGAAACCAAGCTTAAATATTAAGCTAATGGTTAATATACAAGGTAAATCCTACAACTACCTATTTCAAGGTTCTAATTGTTGATCTATATATGATCTAACATATTGTTCATCTTGTTTATTATTGCCGAAATTATAAGTGTGTTAGATTTAATTTTTGACACATTAAATGTTAATATTTTGTAAATCTAAAATTAGATTTATACTCCTTATGATATAAGCTTCAATATAAGCTATCATAATATACAAGAAAATTCATATACTATGAATTTTCAATATGGCAGAAAATTAAGGGGTTATTAATGAGTTAGAAAAATTATCTAACTTAGTTAAATTAAAGGAATTAGTGCAATTAAGAGTAATATGTAAAATTTAAGAGGTTTTGGTACCTAATGGTGATTGCCGAAAATTAATGGGGTCAATATGGAATTTTTGAGAGTTTAGGTGATGAAAAAATAATTGTAGAATTAAGTTTACAATTTATAAAGAGTTTATAAGTATTATAAGGAATTTATAAGGTTTTTGGTATATTTAAAAGTTAATAAAGGATGGTATATATATACTATAACATTAGATAATTAAATCTGGTGATTTAGAGATGTTTAAAATGATTTTTGATGTTCAAAAATCTGTAGGTAAATTAATTACGAAAATTAGAAATTAATTGGAGTTAAATTGGTTAATAAATGAAAGAATAAACCACAAGGGTAAAATGGAAATTTTACTGGTCAAACATGGTCAAATGTGGTCAAACATGGTCAATGACAGTTTATAAAATATTTAGATGAGTTAGAATAAAATTTATACCAAAAGAGTGGGTAATAAAATGTTTAAGGAATAAAAAGTTAAGGTAAATTAACTTTAGGGGTAATATGGTAAATTCTAGAAAGTTAGGGGGTTTGACCGTAAAAGACTGGTCGAACTTGGGTATATTTTAGTAATTGACCAAAAGTATAAAAGAAATTAATTAAAAAGACTTTGGAAGAAATTAGAAATAAAAATTACAAGTTTAGAACTTATTATGAGTAAAATAGAAATTAAAAGAAAACTATGGGTAAGGAATGTAAATAACACATTTTTATGTGTTTAGAAGGTTAAGGAAATTAAATAACGAATTTAGAAACAAATTGTAAAAGAAACAGAGTTAACACGGGGTTAAACGAGACCCGTATATAACTTGGGGTATACGACGGGTATACCCGTAATTTAAGAAAAATAGAAGAAATCAATATTAAAGGATTTTTAGTGAAAATACAAGTTATATTGGAAAGAGAAATAAATACGTATCATACGGAGTATCATACGGACGTATACGAAAAATTTTGGTATACATGAATAGTACTCGTATACGTGAATAGTATCCATATACATGAATAGGAAATACGTATACATGAACAGTAAAATACGAGACGTATACGTGAATAGTGAAATATGGTGAATAGTAAAATACGAGAACGTATAAATGAATAGTAGAATACGAGACCATATAAATGAATAGTGAAATACAGATGAATAGTGAAAAATACTAAAACCTAATACAAGGTCCGTATAAGTCTAAAGTTGCTGACTGAGCAACTAAGTAACTGCTAACGACGTTAGTAAGTTAATGAATTAGAATTGAGCTTGAAAACGCTCCTAGATGAACGAACCCGTTTAACGGTAAACTAATATACCCGGGTTAACCTAGGAAGAGGTTTAAGTTGAAAAGAGAACCAAACTAGTTCTAAGACACAGGATATTAATACTAGTTCTGGTTACAGATCTAGATAGTCAGAGGCGTTCGGCGGATTAGACGAACGTGGTATTAATAGCTAGCCAATCTCCGGTGTACGGTATGGTTTTCTTGTAGCCTGCTTGCTAACGAGGTGTCCCTCGGCTTGTGTGCTATTTGTTTATGTGTGCCGACTAAACAAGATAAAGCATGCAACCGGAATGTTATGTTTGTTGTGTGATTGTGATGCACTAACACAACTTTACCTTGAGAACTTACTAACAATGTTTAGTAAAGTGTTATGTGAGAATAAGGAACACACCCTAATATTGTTTTATTAGTAACCGAAAGAGGTTAACTAACAAACATTGACTTTGAGACTTCTACTAATTGGAACTTGGGAGTGAGGAATCCGAGACTGACTCCGGTCATGCATGTTAAGGAAGGAGGTCGGCATCGACATCAGATCCGTCTTCTGTTTGACTTGTCTTATGACTCGTCACCTAGAGTCGACAAATAGACTCGACCACCACGGATGAACAGCTCGAGGTGGGAGGCAAATTCAGTTGGCGCAGGAGGGTCAAGCCTACACCCCTCATAACTTAAGAAATATTGTTTATTTAAACTAGTGGAGCTGATAACTCACTAGCTAGGGTTAATAACAACCGGACAAAAATAAACAACGAACTAAGGTACAATCAGTTCTAATTAAAGAACGGTTGTCTTAATTGAGATAAGGTTTGAGATAAGGATTAAGATTGAGGTTAGATAAGAGTGGACTAAGATTAAGAGAAATCATATCTTAAGGAGTTAAATGATTAACTCACTTATTAAGGGAACGCTTTTAAGTCGTTCATTATGTGTGAACTATGTTTGTTCATATGTGGCTTGTTGTTTATTGCACTTCTTACTTATGTTGTGTATCTAATCAACTCCATGCTATCGACAATTAGTCTTCATAGCCCCGTTAGCTTGGGGGCTATAGGGGAATCGTACCAACAAAGGTGCTGACCCCCTCGGGGGCAACTGTTTATTTTGCAGGTGAATAGCAGAAGACGTCCGTCCTGAGAGTAGGAGCGGGTAGAGTACTTCGGGTTGCTTTTACATTTGTTACACGAGTTGTGCATGTACACTCGTTTAGTAAATGGATGAGATGTTAGTATGATGTATTAGGATATGAGATACTCGGTATAAGTTGTGGTTTATGGTTTGTATTGTATAGATGCTCAAGTAATTATCCGGTTAGTCAGACCGTGACTTGTAAGAGAATAGGCCTAGTTAATCACGTGGGTGACTAACGGCGAGTAACACCAATTTAGTAGAACTTTTCCGCTGCGTTGTTAATGAACGAGATGGACTTAGGGCGACGATCACTGTATTTGGAGATGGGGTGTTACAGTAATACCCTTGAGGTTTACCTCCCACATCGATTGGAGGGGAGAACGAACCACTCCTTATATGGGTGGGGATACCTCTCCTTGTTGTGAGGCCTTTTGAGGCTAGGAAACCCCAAGAACAAAACCGTGCGGCCTGCGTGCCAGAGCGGACAATATCACAACAGTGGGATACTAGGATGTTACAGTTGGTATCAGAGCCAGACCCAGGTCGGTGTGCCGGTGTGGCCCGCGAGGGCGCTGGGCTCCCAAGGGGGGTGGAGTGTAATACCCTTGAGGTTTACCTCCCACATCAATTGGAGGGGAGAACGAACCACTCCTTATATGGGTGGGGATACCTCTCCTTGTTGTGAGGCCTTTTGGGGCTAGGAAACCCCAAGAACAAACCGTGCGGCCTGCATAAGACACTAGAAGCAACCAACTACAAACTCGGTTAAGAGATAGAAATAACAAAATCAAAGGAGAAATGACAAATAAAAGAAAATGAAACAAATTTCATCTGGGTTGCCTCCCAGGAAACTGCCCATGTTTAAGGTCTTTGGGTAGACCATACTGATAAGTGTGAAATATATCTACTTTAGGGCTATAATTCTTCCTATTTTTACAACAATTCATGCCATATATCTCATTTATCATATGATTTTCCTTAGATTTATGTTTTGATGTGAGCTGATACATTTTATGTTTTAAATGCAGAAAAAAGTCTAGGAAATTCATAATTTTCTCATGAGGATTCCAGCGGTGTAAATGGGGAGTTAAATAGAGTCCAAATGAAGAATTTAGGCTCTGTTGAAGTTGAGCCCAAACATGCATCCAGACAAAGGCTGAGAGTTACAAATATACATGTGTCAGGATGAGTGTCCACATCCAGACACACCTATATTCTCGCCCGGACGATCGGGTTAACTCATCGTAGTCATGATACAACATATACACGTACACAAGTCAAAGATTTCATTCATTGACGTACTGCAAGTATGCTTGATCAATATCATGATCCAACCATTATTAAATGGGCCGCACCATGCTAACCGGTCATGGGCTAACATGGAGTCATTATCACGTCATAAATGAAGGAATCATTAGTTCATGATAAAATGTCATCAGTATCTAGTAACGAACGCATACAAAGATCAGAGCAACAACGATTTATTTTGGATGGAAAAAAATAATAATAATCTTATGGATAAAGTTTAGAGGCAGCTTTTGATATAAATAGAAGATTAGGGCTAGCGCTCGGTACCACCACCGCAGGCTTCGGCATCCACCCTCTCTTCCATCCACACAAGTCCACCATTGTTAGCACTACACACTTCTGATAGAGGATTAATGCAGAGACACGTGACAACGGAAGGTGGAGCGGGGATCTTCTTAACAGAGTTTCTTCTTCCTTTTTTTTATCTAAACTATCAATGTGTTCTTCCTTTGTTGTTTTTGTTATTTTTGGAATTATGTTTGAGTAGTTAGACTAGCTCCCCGGATTGGGGTAGCAAACCGGATATTTATATTTATTTTGTAATCATTTTACTAATTCAATAATGCAATAGTTTAATTCCAGTTCTTCATGTGCTTTAATTCACTGATCAATTATTAAAGCAATATTTGTAGTTTTCTAATCAACACGCGAGAGTTGAGATAGATAACAAGACATAGGAATTAAACCTGATTAACGACTAGAAGCGTGATCCCGCCTATAGGTTAATCGGTATCAAATAGAAACTATTCTTTATGCGATTAGTTGTGTCTGAATTAGAGCATTAGTCTGCTGCTAGTTCTAGCAACTGGTTAGGGTTCGTTAGACTTAGCCGATGATGAATTAATTATAGTTTCTGAGTTTATTGCAAAATTAGGGAAGAGTTTACTAATAGATTAGAAAGTGAAGGTTTGTAGAATAATCCTGGGTGCTTCCTTTTATTTAGAGTTTTAATATTTATTTATTTGTTTAGTTTATTGTACTCTTTTATTATTTATGTTAGTTTGTTGAGTCTTTCTTTTTATTAAATTAAGTAAAACTTGAAAAAGTGACATTATCCTGTTTTCTTAGTTTAGTTTCTTAGTTAGTTAATAAATTGTCAATTAATTGAACGAGGTCCCTAAGATTGACAACCCCCACTTAATTCACTATTCCGCAAAACGATAGGTACACTGCCTAGGTAGAGATAGTCACATATTTCTGCTACACATACCGCCTTTAAGTCATCCACGATTGAATATAAACGTTGAAGTTGGCTTCGACGGGTGGGTTGGGCGGGCATCATTTATCATTAAAGAACAACCCATATCAAATGAAAATGTTACCTCAACACTTAAGATGAAAAAGTGTAAACTCCACCAATCTAGCTTCAGGAGGGTGTGATGAGGGCATTGATCCTTAGTGCAATGATCAAATTGTGGTGAAGCCTCCTCTTCAATTTTAAGGATGTAGGCACCCTTATCTTTAGTGAGCGGAGCAGGGAGAACTCTGGGGTGGACTTTGTATTCAAGCTTTTGTTCAGGATCAAATGAAAATTTTGCCTTCACATTGAGTGGGTGAAAGTTGAGCTTCCACCGAACATCATTATTACATTGGTGGTGATGGCCTTGATCTTTTAAATGAAGATCAAAGGATGATGGCTCCTCCTTCTCATATGTAAGGATGTAGACATCGTCATCTTCGGGTGAGGCTCATTGGAAGGGTCATGATGAAAATCAACTTCAGAGGGAGGTACAGACAACTTGAAGTCGATAGGAGTACTCTCCTCTGAGGACTCAGATGGAAGTGATGGATCTTTCTGTTCAAATTTGAGAATGTAAACATCACCGATGTATTGGTAAAGTGCAAAGGGTAGCCTTTGTGATAAACAAATACAGAGGGAGGAAAAGGCTCCATGAAGTCAATAAGGACACTCTCCTTTGATGGCTCAGCTTTAAACTCAGGCAAGTGGTGAAGTGGCGAAGGACTTTCTGGCTCAAACAACGGAGGAGAGGAAGAGTAGCTCAAGTTCTCAGTAGGTTTCTCCGCTTTGTGAACCGCTTCACTCTCGAGTAATTGCTCCATTCAATCTAGCTGAGCTTTCATTTCTGTATTAAGTTTTTGCTGGTACATGTTGAAGGTATTTAGTTCAGTAGTATTTGAATTGCACACTGAAATAAACTCTACCATGAGATCCTCCAATCTGGTGGTTGCAACCGGACATTGAGAAATTTCATGGTCTCCTCCACATTCTTGACACACAACCCATTAAATGTAGTTCTCTGCACCATAAGAATAGTCATAACAACCTCCTACTTGGTCATTGTGACCAGCCATTAGATTAAAGTACCTAAAAAGGAAAAAAACAAAAAAATATATACAAAAGGGGCCAATAAAAAAATAAGAAAATAAGTACAATAACTAAACTGATAATAAACTAAACAATAGGACCGAAGTCCCATACAACGACACCAAAAACTTGATGTGCAAAATATATAATATCTTGCGAGCTATAGGCAAGTGCACCCAATCCGTGTAGTACAACAAGTGTCGTATCCACAAGGACTTGGAAACTATTCGACTCACTACTGGTTTAGTCCTGTACACACAAATATATATATATACATACAAAGATGCAATAATGTAAATTGAGGGTTTTTGGTATTTTGTGATATAAGTGGAAATAAAGTAGAGCAATAAAACTAAAATGACTATCTAAGATAGATGTACCTGGAATGATTGCAATTACCTAAATTCACCCAAACATGCCCTTAATCCCACTTCACTCTAGTTGTCTATTAGAACTAATATAATGACTTTCCAAATCATGAAAAAGTCAACTCTTACCTTGCTAGATGAACCATTCGGTTAGGTTAGGTGCAAATCACTAAATAGCATTGAACACAAGTTCTTAACAATAGCAATAGGATTCACCAACAAATTTTATAAGATAAAAACTAGGGGTTGTCTCTCTATTTTCCACAACCTCTACCTCAAGGATATATGTTGTTAGGAATCACCATAAATGCAATAAGAGATCAATTTTAGAGCATTCAATATGCATAGAGAGAGAAATCAACTATATTTAACGAAATAAGGTATTACCAGCATGTTTGAGAATTTAGGGTTAAACCCCCATACCAAGTACAAACTGAGACTACCCAAGCAATAGAAAGTAAAAGAAGATAAAAGGGTGAGAAATAGCCATGAAGTAGGTTAGGAAGCTTCAATGAAGGTAGAGCTCCTTTCTTATTCTTCCTCGTTTCCCTTCTTTCCCACTTTCTTTTTTTCTTTGTTTTCTGCCCCTCGAAGTTTGCTTCTCTCTTTCCTCTTCTTTCCCTTTTATTTTGCAATTCCATTGCTCGATCTACTTGGTCTGTGTTTGGTAGAGCTGCCCATGGTAGATTAACCGCCTAATTTGATTATTGAGTCTTTGGTTTTCTAAAATTCAATTCCATTATTCCATTTAGACCAATCAACCTTTAGTTTTGTTCTGTTTTTTTGAATCTTGTAAACGTATATTTTTCATTTATTGATGAGACCCATACAAATAATATAATAGTACAACATTGATCATTCACCTAAATCATTAGTGACAAATCAAACACATGCGACAACAAATATAATAATATGTATATTGTAATAACCAGTATTTCGTTTCAGATTTCTTAACGTTCCGGTTTAATTTATCTCTTATGTTATGTGGTGTTTAATTAGCATTGGGACAGCTGGGGCATTTGGTTAAAAGATGAGGGACAAGGAGGTCTTTTCCCTCTCTTTTATTTTGGTAAGTAATTAAGGAAGTTTAGTATTTCTTTTTGGTATTTCTCGATCAGTTTCTCAAGAACGATGTTTCCCTCTCGATAGTTCGTGTGATACGCCCTGCAGTTCTCTTCCTTGGTGTTCTGATTCTTGCTCCTGAATTTGACTGTTTGCTGCCCCGTTCCTCTGCTGTCGTTCGGGTTATTCTCCTCTGCGAATTCAGGTTTGGTTTCTTGTGAATTCGGTGGCAGTTTGTAGTGTTTGGGTAGAGCATTTTTCTGATTTTGTGTTCTGTTTTTGGGGGCTGTTCTCTGCGAATTCAGTGGTGCATTGCGCTCCTCCTCTGTTGTGTTTCGTTCGTCAGGTTGTTGGCAACGTTGGACAGAATCTGCTCTGCGAATTCAAGTAAGTGGGGGATGGATTTAGGGTAGTTTGCTCACCCTCGGGGACTGCTTTTGATTTTGTTTTCTGATTGGTAATTGGTGTTGCTTAGCGTGTTTTGTGTTAGGTTTTGCGTTGTTCATCGACTGTTTAAACCCCCGAGGGTACTGATTTGCATTTCTATGAATTTAGGTGAGTTTGGGAATTGATTTTGTTGATTTTCGCACCTCTGTTTCAACCTGCGAACTGGAAATTTTGTGACATCCGGACTTGCAAGTCCGGACGTGCCGTCTGGCGCGTCATTGTTTTCAGAATTTGCGAGTGTCCGGACATGCGTCCGTTAGAGCGAAAAGTCCGGACAGCATGTGAGGACTCTCTGGTTTTTGCTTCGACTTGTGTCCGAGCTTTGTAAGTTCGGACACAAGTTCAGACTTCTCCTGTTTTCAATTTCGACATGTGTCCGGACACATGTCCGGACAAGTTCTGATTTCCGCCTTGTACAGTGTCCGGACATGCAAGGTCGGACGCATGTCCGGACACAACTTCTGTTTTGCCTATTTTGCTCGTTTGAGCTCCGTTTTGACTTCTGTTTGCGGGGTATGAATCCCCTAAGTGTGAATAAGATGTTTATGCAAGAATTATGCTTGTTTAAGCACTTTTGATACGATGTTTTGGCTAAATCATTTTGGGCCCTAGTTACTTAGCTTCTGAGCCTTGGATAGTCGGGTCGGGCTGTCCCGTAGCATTCTGCGCAGGAATTCCTTCTGTTTCAGTTTCTTAGGGTATCCCTTAGGACATTTATGACCGACAGGTCTGTTAGCTGTCTCTACGGCTTCTGATGAGGGATCTTCGAATCCATAGGACGTTATGTGAGTCCTTCTATTGTGTTAGCGGGTTTCTAGTGCCCCACCATATGTTTCTGATTCCGAAGATCCGACTGTGACTTTGATGTGATATTCTGCTCTAGTTTCTGATCTGTTTTGTTGCTGTTCTGTCTATTTACAAATGGCATGTGCTTCCCTCTGTTTTATGTAAATGTCTGCTTATGTTTTGAGTGGGCTTCCTTGAGGAAGTCTTCTGCTTACTGGGTTTGTAACACCCCCAAACACTGGCCTAGGAGTTAGGGGTATTACACGCCGCGTATTATTACATAATAACGCAAGGCTCTAAAAGAACGAACTTAAACACGTAACCAAATAAGGCCCAAAACAGAATACTTAAATAAAGTATAACCAAAGAGATGTTGCTACATCCAAAAGTATTACAGAACCCACCAAACTAATATCAGAAGCGGAAACTAACAAAGAGGCCCAAAGGCTCAAATCCAAATACATAGTCTCAAAAAGAATCAAAGAACAAATGAACTAAACTCCAGAAGCTGAGGGGAGACGATCCTCGCTAATCAATCTGCAAAAGCGTTAGAAGTAGGGGAATGAGCACACAACTATGCCCAGTAGATGACCAACTTCATCAACCAGCATGCTCAAAACATTTACAGAATATTGACAAATAAGAAGGAGTCAAAGAATCCATAAACAGGTCAGAAATCAGAAACAGAAGTCCATTCATAAGGGACTAAACAGAGCAGAAGCAGACAGAAGCAGAAAACAGAGTGGGACACTAGCGATCACAGCATACAGACAGAACGAGCAACCAGCTCGTGAACAGAACGAGGAAACCTCACTCATAAGCAGAACAGGTGTAAATACCCGTGAACAGAACGGGGAACGTCACCCGTGAACAGAAGGATCCTACATAGCGCACTACGAGACAGCGAAACCAGCCATCCAAAGGCTCAGACACAGAGATAACTAGGTCCCAAAACAGAAGCTTAAAACAACTAAGCATATGTGCACCAAAGGCACCAGAAAGCACATAGAAAGCTTGGGAATCAGAAGGGGAATCCAACCCCGCAAACGGAAGTCAAAACGGAGCTCAAACAAGCAAGTTATGGTCAAAACAGAGGCATGTCCGAACTTGTGTCCGGACATCAATGTTCGGACACAAGTCGAGACTTAGAAGGCGAAAACAGACAGATGTCCGAACTTGTGTCCGGACATCAAAGCTCGGACACAAGTCGAACCTTAAAACAGAAGAAGAGACAGAGATGTCCGAACATCCAAGTTCGGACGGATGTTCGGACGTTCTTCGGAAAACAGAACGTGGAGAGTCCGAACTTGTGTCCGGACATAAGATGTTCGGACACAAGTCGAAGCAAAATCAGAAGAATGCAGAAGGCTGTGTCCGAACTTCAAAGCTCGGACAGAAGTTCGGACAGAAGTTCGGACACAACGAAAACTTCAGAGATTAAAAGCGCAGAAGGGCATGTCTGAACTTCAACGGTCGGACAGAAGTTCGGACACGCCGAAAAATGCAGAGAACAGAGGCGATTTTTACACAATCAGAGGCATCAAAACACTGTCAAAACAATAAAGGTTTTCAGAATACAACCTTGGGGGTTTGTAAGCATTAAACACCATCAAACAGACAATTCGCAACCACAATTGCAAGGCAAAAACACATTTAAACTCAGAACCAGAACGAAACTCCCCAAGGCTGAACGCACAAGCCGAATCCATAAGCCACCTACCTCGAATTAACAGCAGACAAAATCCAAACTGGATAGCAGAGTCCAGACCAACGCAGAATTCCCGAATGCAGAACGACAATACACCCGGACAACACAACTGAAGAACAGACCGAAATCAGAACCAAATTCCCAAATCAGAAACTGCCATTGCCCACGAAATCACAATCCGTACCTGAATCAATAGCAAAGGAAACGCAGAGGGGAGTCCGAACACAGCCACGTAGAAGGATTGACGATCCTGACAATCAGACTGTAGAAATCTAAATCAGAAGAGAGTAGGCTTCCCAATTGCAGAATTTACACAAGAACAACCGACGCCCTTACCTTAACCTGAACCGGAGTGCAACGGCGAGGAGAATCCGCAGCAGAACTCGAATTGCAAGAACACAATAGCAGAGCTTGGGCACTTGATTGAACGTACTTTGGAAGAGAGAGAACAGAGAAGAGAGGAGCGTATTGACGGTATTTCAAAACTGACAGAGTGAGGGGAAAGAAAGAACGTCGTGGAAACGTGATTAGAAGAGAGGATAATTAGTGAGGAAATAAATAAATTAAGGGTATTATCCTCCTCACCTGATTAAACTGATGGAAAAACAAATGACCTCCTCGTCCTCAACTTCTTTAAGAAGGACTTCCTTGTCCTAAGTAAAGTAAGTTAACTTAGAATAACGTGGAACGAAATAAAAGAATGTACGAACTTTGGGTTATAACATCACCTCCCCCTTAAAAGAATTTCGTCCTCGAAATTAAAACATACCTACTGCTCGAAAAGGGCGGGGAACTTAGAACGTACTTCACTTTCGACCTCCCAGGTCGCCTCTTCCTCGGACTGACCCGACCACTGCACCTTCACCAAGGGCATGGTCTTACTCCTGAGCTTGCGGACATCCCGCGCTAGAATCCTCGAAGGAACTGCCTCAAACGTGAAGTCCTCCCTCAACTGAAGCGGTCTGAAGTCGATCACATGAGATGGGTCCGGAATATACTTCCTCAGCATAGAACGTGGAACACATTGTGCACTGCTGCTAAAGACGGAGGCAGGGCCAAACGATAGGCAACCGGTCCGATCCTCTCTAGGATCTCAAAAGGACCCACAAAACGAGGGCTCAGCTTGCCTCTCTTCCCAAACCGTACGACTCCTCGAACTGGAGAAACCCTCAGATACACATGGTCGCCCACCTCAAACTCTAGAGGTCGTCTCCTCTGATCGGCGTAACTCTTCTGACGACTCTGAGCCACAAGCAGACGCTCCCTGATAGACTGGATCTTGCCCACAGCATCCTGAACCATGTCTGGACCAATCACAGCTCTCTCCTTCAGATCATCCCAACAGATGGGTGATCTGCACCTCCTGCCATACAAGGCCTCAAACGGAGCCATCCCGATACTGGTATGAAAGCTGTTATTATAGGCGAACTCAATCAGTGCAACGTGCTGATCCCAACTGCCCCCGAAGTCCAACACACATGCTCTGAGCATGTCCTCAAGGACTTGATTCGTCCTCTCTGTCTGACCATCTGACTGAGGATGATAAGCTGAACTGAAAGACAACTTCGTCCCCATAGCCTGATGCAAACTCTGCCAGAATCTGGACACAAACCTCGGATCTCTGTCAGACACAATCGAAGCAGGAACCCCATGTAGACGCACAATCTCATCCATGTACAACTGAGCCAAACGGTGCAAACTGAAGGTCTTCCTGACTGGTAGGAAGTGAGCGCTCTTCGTGAGCCGGTCCACAATGACCCAAACTGCATCAAAACCCCTCGGAGTCTTAGGCAGTCCCATAACAAAGTCCATACCGACGCTCTCCCACTTCCACTCCGGAATGGGAAGAGGCTGAAGCAAACCAGCTGGTCTCTGATGCTCGGCCTTGACTGCTGACAGGTCCTACATCTGGATACAAAGTCGGAGATGTCCCTCTTCATGTTGCTCCACCAAAAAGTCTCACGTAAGTCTCGGTACATCTTCACACCTTCTGGGTGTACCGAGTAAGGAGCTCCATGAGCCTCCTGCATGATCTCACGTCTCAAAGCATCGTCAGCAGGCACACAGACGCGGTCTCGGAACCTCAGACAACCATCCTCTGAAACCCTGAACTCAGACTCTTGACCCGCAGCTAACTCATCTCTGATCTTACCCAAACTGACATCAAGCTCCTGACTGGCCTTGATCCTGTCAATCAAGGTAGGCTGAATCTGTAATGCTGCTAACATCCCAGATCTCTCTGGTCGGACGACCCAGATACCCATACGCTGTAACTCTAGAGCAGACCTCTGCACACCAGACAAAGCACAGACGGTCCCAGACGGACCCCTCCTACTGAGCGCATCAGCCACAACGTTCGCTCTACCAGGATGGCAGAGGATCTCCAGATCATAATCGTGCAGTAACTCCAGCCACCTCCTCTGCCTCAAGTTCAACTCCTTCTGAGTGAACAGATACTTGAGGCTCTTGTGGTCCGTATAAACCTTGCACGCTGCTCCATACAGATAGTGCCTCCAAATCTTCAGAGCAAATACCACAGCAGCTAGCTCCAGGTCGTGGGTCGGATAGTTTTTCTCATATGGCTTAAGCTGACGAGAGCCATATGCAACCACCTTCCCCTGCTGCATCAGAACACACCCAAGTCCCCTATGGGACGCATCACAGAAAACCTCAAGACCCTCGGTCCCCTTTGGAAGAGTCAAGATCGGCGCAGTAGTCAACCTCTTCTTCAGCTCCAGAAAACACTGCTCACAGGCATCGCTCCACTCGAACTTCACATCCTTCTGAAGCAGACGAGTCAACGGAATCACCACTTGGAGAAGCCCTCCACAAACTTGCGGTAATAGCCCGCCAATCCAAGGAAGCTACGAATATCCCCAACATTAGTAGGCCTGGCCCCTCAGTAATAGCTCGAATCTTCTTCTCGGATCCACGGAGATACCATCCTTAGAGACCACTCCCAAGAATACACCTGTCCAACCAGAACTCACACTTCTTCAGCTTCGCGTACAACCTCGTTCTCCCTAGAGTCTGGAGAACGGTCCTCAATGCTCCTCGTGCTCCTCAGCACTCCTGGAATACACCAAGATGTCATCAATAAAAACTACGACAAACTGGTCCAAAAACGGCTTGAACACCCGGTTCATCATATCCATGAATACTGAAGGCGCATTCGTCAGCCCGAATGGCATCACTAGGAACTCGTAATGTCCATAACGAGTCCTGAAGGCGGACTTAGGCACATCGTCTGCCTTAATCCTCAACTGATGATATCCCGACCTCAGATCGATCTTCGAAAACACCTTAGCTCCTGCTAACTGGTCGAACAAGTCATCTATGCGCGGGAGAGGATACCTATTCTTAATGGTAACCTTGTTGAGCTCCCTGTAGTCAATGCACACACCGCATGCTACCGTCCTTCTTCTTTACAAATAGCACTGGCGCTCCCCAAGGCGACACACTCGGGCGAATGAAGCCCTTATCCAGCAGCTCCTGCAACTGGACCTTCAACTCCTTAAGCTCAGCAGGCGCCATCCGGTATGGGGCCTTCGAAATGGGCTGAGTCTCAGGTGCGAGATCGAGAACTCCACCTCTCTAACAGGGGGAAGCCCAGGTACGTCATCCTGGAACACATCTGGGAAGTCTCTGACTACTGGAATGTCCTCCATCTTCGCATCCTTGCGAACTCAGGGATGTAGCACAGATATCCCTGGCATCCTTTCCTCAGAAAGCGGAACGCCTGCATCGCTGATATGACTGGCGGCGAGCACGGGAGTCCATTCCCTGCTACAATCAAACGGGGCTGGCCCGGCTCCTCAAAAGTGACTCTCGAAGCGGCACAATCGATGTGGGCATGGTGCGCAGCAAGCCAATCCATGCCCAGATCACATCAAAAGAAGTCATCTCCATCGGGATGAGGTCAGCACACAGAATCCTATTCTTGACTAACACAGGACTAGCTTTACAGACAGAATTCAAACATAGAAGAGTCCCTAACCAATGGACTATGCACACACAGCTCAACACCCAGAGGCACAACAGGCAAACCGAGCTCACCCACCAACTCAGCAGAAATAAAAGAGTGGGTGGCTCCAGAGTCAAACAAACAGAAAACAGAACGAGAAGACAGCTGGAGAATACCTGTGACAACTCTGTCAGTCGATCGGTCTCTCTCTCTCCAGCCATCGCGTACACTCTGGCCTGGCCCTGGGGCTTCTTCTGCTCAGCCCGGTCTCGATCTCTGGACCCTGAAGCAGACTCAACGGCTCTACCTCCAGAACTACCCCTGCTCCTCTCAGCCTGAGGGCAATCAGCAATCCTATGCTCCATGGATCCACACTTGAAACAGGCCCCGACTTCCTGTAGCAGTCCTGACCTCTATGAAACTTGCCGACCTGGCACTTCGGAGCGGGAGCTGACGAAGACGAACCACCTCTCTCGCGCGGTCCCAGAGCGGTCTCCAGCTCGGTCTCCAGTAGACTGCTTCTTCTGAGAAGCAGACTGATCCCTCCTATCGCTCTCATCGGACCTCTGCTTCCTCTTCTGGTCCTTCCCTCCAGACTGGCGACCTCTCAAGTCAGCCTCTACCAACAGGGCGACATCAGCAACGTCCCTGAAGGTCTTGTGACGCAGGGGCGTCACAGCAGAATGGATGTCTGGCCTCAAGCCACTCTCAAACTTCCTGGCCTTCCTATGCTCGTCAGGCTCAGGTGCAAACTTAGACAGGCTGATGAATTTGCGGACGTACTCCTCAACGCTCATGTCCCGTCCCTGGCGTAGTCGGTTATACTCCAGAATGCGCTGATCCTTGTAGACGTCGGGGTAGAACTGTTTGTTGAACTCCCCAGTGAACTGCTCCCACGTCCAAGGCTGTGGGAACTTCCCCATAACTGACCTCCACCACTCCTTGGCTTCGGCCTTGAACAGAAAGGTGGCGAAGTCCACCTTCTGCTCCTCCTCTGAGCCCATCACGTAGCAAGTCCTCCACCTCTGACAGCCAATGACTGGCCACCTGGGGGTCTCCTGCCCCATCGAACGAGGCGGCTTCAGCTTCATGAACTCCTGAAGCGCCTTCACGTTCCTCCCTCCAGCATCTGCCCCAGCTGGGCCTGCTCCGCCAGCTGGTCCTCCTCCAGCTGGACCACCCCTGCAGCCATGGTCTGCATGAGCTGCGTCATGAACTGCTGAACAGCATCAGCCACATTCCCTGGAGGGTTATTTGCTCTTCTTGGCGGCATTCTGAAAGTCCAACAGCAAGCAGTTAAACTCAGACACTAACACTGACATTTCTGACTGACTGGCTAACTTAAAATCCCAGCAGATTAGAACCCAGAGCTCTGATACCACTAAATGTAACACCCCCAAACACTGGCCTAGGAGTTAGGGGTATTACACGCCGCGTATTATTACATAATAACGCAAGGCTCTAATAAGCAACTTAAACAGATAACAAATAAGGCCCAAACGAATACTTAAATAAAGTATAACCAAAGAGATGTTACATCCCCAAAAGTCATTACAAACCCACCAAACAATGTCAAAAGCGGAAGCTAACAAAGCCCAAAGGCTCAAATTCAATACAAAGGTCTCAAAAGAATAAAAACAAGAACTAAACTCCAGAAGCTGAGGGGAGACGATCCTCGCTAATCAATCTGCAAAAGCGTTAGAAGTAGGGGAATGAGCACACAACTATGCCCAGTAGATGACCAACTTCATCAACCAGCATGCTCAAAACATTTACAGAATATTGACAAATCAGAAAGTCAAAGATCCATAAACATGTCAGAAACAGAAACAGAAGTCCATTCATTAAGGGACTAAACAGAGCAGAAGCAGACAGAAAACAGAGTGGGACACTAGCGATCACAGCATACAGACAGAACGAGCAACCAGCTCGTGAACAGAACGAGGAAACCTCACTCGTAAACAGAACAGGTGTAAACACCCGTGAACAGAACGGGGAACATCACCCGTGAACAGAAGGATCCTACATAGCGCGCTACGAGACAGCGTAACCAGCCATCCAAAGGCTCAGACACAGAGATAACTAGGTCCCAAAACAGAAGCTTAAATACAGATAAGCATATGTGCACCAAAGGCACCAGAAAGCACATAGATGGCTTGGAAATCAGATGGGGAATCCAACCCCGCAAACGGAAGTCAAAACGGAGCTCAAACGAGCAAGTTTGTCAAAACAGAGGCATGTCCGAACTTGTGTCCGGACATCAATGTTCGGACACAAGTCGAGACTCAGAAGTCGAAATCAGACAGATGTCCGAACATGTGTCCGAACTACGAAGTTCGGACACAGGTCGAACTTCAAAACAGAAGAAGAGACAGATGTCCGAACATCCAAGTTCGGACGGATGTTCGGACGTTCTTCGGAAAAGAACGTGTAGAGTCCGAACTTGTGTCCGGACATCAATGTTCGGACACAAGTCGAAGCCAAAATCAGAGAAAGCAGAAGGCTGTGTCCGAACTTCAAAGCTCGGACAGAAGTTCGGACACAGCGAAAACTTCAGAGATAAAAGCGCAGAAGGGCATGTCCGAACTTCAACGGTCGGACAGAAGTTCGGACACGCCGAAAATACAGAGAACAGAGGCGATTTTCACACAGAACAGAAGCATCAAAACACTGTCAAAACAATAAGGTTTTCAGAACAACCTTGGGGGTTTGTAAGCATTAAAACACCATCAAACAGACAATTCGCAACCACAATTGCAAGGCAAAAACACATTTAAACTCAGAACCGGAACGAAACTCCCCAAGGCTGAACACACAAGCCGAATCCATAAGCCACCTACCTCGAATTAACAGCAGACGAAATCCAAACTGGATAGCAGAGTCCAGACCAACGCAGAATTCCCGAATGCAGAACGACAATACACCCGGACAACACAACTGAAGAACAGACCGAAATCAGAACCAAATTCCCAAATCAGAAACTGCCATTGCCCACGAAATCACAATCCGTACCTGAATCAATAGCAAAGGAAACGCAGAGGGGAGTCCGAACACAGCCACGCAGAAGGATTGACGATCCTGACAATCAGACTGTAGAAACCTAAATCAGAAGAGAGTAGGCTTCCCAATTGCAGAATTTACACAAGAACAACCGACGCCCTTACCTTAACCTGAACCGGAGTGCAACGGCGAGAAGAATCCGCAGCAGAACTCGAATTGCAAGAACACAATAGCAGAGCTTGGGCACTTGATTGAACGTACTTTGGAAGAGAGAGAACAGAGAAGAGAGGAGCGTATTGACGGTATTTCAAAACTGACAGAGTGAGGGGAAAGAAAACGTCGTGGAAACGTGATTAGAAGAGAGGATAATTAGTGAGGAAATAAATAAATTAAGGGTATTATCCTCCTCACCTGATTAAACTGATGGAAAAACAAATGACCTCCTCGTCCTCAACTTCTTTAAGAAGGACTTCCTTGTCCTAAGTAAAGTAAGTTAACTTAGAATAACGTGGAACGAAATAAAAGAATGTAACGAACTTTGGGTTATAACAGGGTTGTTGAGCTCACCCCTTTATTTCACTATACAGATTGAGTTTGGACACCTTCTCTTCTCTGGGATCTGATTATGGATTTAGTTACGTTTGTTTAGACTTTGCTTTGTTTAGCGCTTGGACGCTTTTGACTTTATGTAGCCTTCAGGCCTTACTCTGATCGGTCCTCTGCCCGGACCCTGAACTGGCACCTCGGCCCTCTGAACTGCCACTGCTACTGCCACCTCTAGCCTGTGGACACTGGGTGATACGATGATCGAGCGAGCCGCACTTAAAGCCAGCTCCTGACTTCCTATAACACTCCTGACCTGGATGAAAGCGGTCGCACTCAGCACACTTCGCCGCAGCAGGCGAAGCAGAAGACGAAGCTCCACGATCCCCTCTGAACTTCTTCTTCTGAGAAGAAGAAGAAGACTGATCACGTCTCTCAGGCTCCTCCACTCGACCCTTCCTCTTCTAGTCCTTGCCCTTATCGGGCCTCTGGTCCTTCTCATACCGCTGCCTAGCCTGCAGCTCTGCCTCCACCACTAAAGCAACATCAGCTACATCTCTAAACGCCTTGTGGCGAAAGGGTGCCACAGCCGCTAACGGAAGCATGTCCGGACACTCGCAAATTCAGAAAATAATGACGCGCCAGACGGCACGTCCGGACTTACAAGTTCAGACGTCGCAAAATTTCCAGTTCGCAGGTTGAAACAGAGGTGGAAAAATAAAAAAAATCAATTCCCAAACTCACCCTAATTCATAGAAGTGAAAATCAGTACCCTCGAGGGTTTAACCAGTCGATGAACAACGCAAAACCGAACAAAAACACGCAAAGCAACACCAATTACCAATCAGAAAACGAAATCAAAAGCAGTTCCCGAGGGTGAGCAAACTACCCCAAATCCTTCCCCCACTTACTTGAATTCGTAGAGCAGATTCTGTCCAACGTTGCCAACAACTAGACGAACGAAACACAGTAGAGGAGGAGCGCAATGCACCACTGAATTCGTAGAGAACAGCCCCCAAAAGCAGAACACAAAATCAGAAAAATGCACTCCCCAAACACCACAAACTGCCACCGAATTCACAAGAAACCAAACCTGAATTCGCAGAGGAGAATAACCCGAATAGCAGCAGAGGAACGGGGCAGCAAACAGTCAAATTCAGTAGCAAGAATCAGAACACCGAGGAAGAGAACTGCAGGGTGTATCGCACGAACTGTCAAGAGGGAAATATCGTTCTTGAGAAATAGATCGAGAAATACCAAATAGAAATACTGAACTTCCTTAATTACTTACCAAAATAAAAGAGAGGGGAAAAGACCTCCTTGTCCCTCATCTTTTAACCAAATGCTCCAGCTGTCCCAATGCTAATTAAACACCACATAACATAAGAGATAAATTAAACCGGAACGTTAAGAAATCTGAAACGAAATACGGGTTATTACATCACTCCCCCCTTCAAAGGAATTTCGTCCTCGAAATTCGACATACCTCACTGCTCGAAGAGGGAAGGAAACTTGGCACGCAATTCCTCCTCGAGTTCCCACGTCGCCTCACGCTCGAACTGATCAGACCACTGAACCTTACCATAGGCAGTGTCTTGCTACAAAGCCGACGAACATCACGAGCCAAAATGCGAACCAGAGCTGCCTCATAGGTAAAACATCCCGGAGCCGAAGCTGTCCATAATCAATCACATGGCTGGGGTCATGAAGATACTTTATGAGCATCGACACATGAAATACATCGTGAACTCCTGCCAGAGATGGTGGCAACGCCAACCTATAAGCCACTGATCCAACCCTCTGAAGCACCTCAAACGGACCCACAAACCGAGGACTCAGCTTGCCTCTCTTACCAAAACCGGAGAACACCACGAACAGGAGAAATCTTCAAGTACACGTGATCCCCAACCTGAAACTCAAGCGGACGACGCCTCTGATCTGCATAGCTCTTCAGTCGGCTCTGAGCAACCAACAGACGCTCCCTGATAGTCCTGACCTTATCCACAGCTCCCTGCACTAACTCCGGACCCACAATCGCCCTCCCCTTCAGATCATCCCAACAAATGGGAGATCTACAGCGTCTACCATATAGGGCCTCAAATGGAGCCATCCCAATACTTGATTAAAAGTTATTATTATAAGCAAATTCAATCAGTGTAACATGCTGATCCCAGCTCCCACAAAAATCTAGCACACAAGCTCTCAACATATCCTCCAGAATCTGATTCGTCCTCTCTGTCTGCCCATCAATCTGAGGATGATACGCTGAACTGAATGCCAAATTCGTCCCCAAAGCCTTATGCAGGCTACGCCAGAAGCGGGATACAAATCTCGGATCTCTGTCGCAAACGATCGTTGCCGGCACACCATGCAACCTCACAATCTCATCCAGATAAAGCCGAGTTAGGCGCTCAAGGCTAAAAGTCTTCCTCACAAGCAGGAAGTGGGCTGACTTCACCAAACGGTCTACGATCACCCATAGCGCATCAAAACCCGAAGATGTCCTAGGAAGCCCCACAATGAAATCCATCCCTACACTCTCCCATTTCCACTCAGGAACGGAAAGGGGCTGCAGAAGACCCGCACGCCGCTGATGCTCAGCCTTCACCTGCTGACAGGTCTGGCAACGAGCTACAAAATCTGAGATCTCTCTCTTCATGTTCGCCCACCAAAAGGACTCTCTGAGGTCTCGATACATCTTCACACCCCCTGGGTGTACCGAATAAGGAGCTCCACGAGCCTCCTACATAATCTCTCACCTCAAATCCTCACCACTGGGTGCACATACCCTACCTCTATATCGTAGGCAACCGTCACTGGACACCGAGAAGTCCGACTCTTGATCATCTGACAGTCTCTCACGGATCCTGCACAACTCAGCATCTGCTAACTGGCCATCCCTGATCCGATCTATCAGAGTAGACTGAACCTGAAGCGCAACAATCAACCCCGCACTATCGGACCAAACAACCCAGACACCCATGTGTTGAAGCTCATAAGCAGACCTCTGAATCCCAGACATAGAACAAGCAAGCCCCGGAGCACCTCTACGACTCAACGCATCTGCCACCACATTCGCTCTACCAAGATGGTATAGGATCTCCAAGTCATAGTCATACATAAGCTCCAACCAACGCCGCTGTCTCAAGTTCAATTCCTTTTGCGTGAACAGATACTTGAGACTCTTGTGATCCGTGTAGACCTTACACATCACCCCATACAAATAATGCCGCCAAATCTTCAAGGAGAAGACCACACCAACCAACTCCAAATCGTGGGTAGGTTAATTCTTCTCGTGCGGCTTGAGCTGACGTGAGCCATACGCCACCACCTTACCCCTCTTGCATCAGAACACACCCTAGACCTCTGTGAGAAGCGTCGCAGAACACCTCGAAGCCCTCTGACCCTGAAGGCAACGCTAGAATCGGAGCAGAAGTCAACCTCTTCTTCAACTCCTAGAAGCTCTCCTCACACGCCTCGCTCCACTCAAACTTGACATCCTTCCTAAGAAGGCGAGTCAAGGGAGACACGATCTTAGATAATCCCTCCACAAACTTCCTATAATATCCAGCAAGACCTAGTAAGCTGCGCACCTTAGAAACACTGGTGGGCTTCACCCACTCCATGATCACCCTAATCTTCTCCGGATCCACAGAAATGCTATCCTTCGAAACCACGAGACCAAGGAATACAACTCAATCAAGCCAGAACTCACATTACTTCAGCTTCGCATACAACTCCTTCTCCTTCAAAGTCTGCAATACCATCCTCAGGTGCTCCTCATGCTCTTCAACACTCTTTGAATACACCAATATATCATTAATGAACATAACTACGAAAGAATCAAGAAAAGGTTTATAAACACGGTTCATCATATCCATAAAGAATGAAGGGGCGTTGGTCAAACCAAAAGGCATAACCAAGAACTCATAATGCCCATATCGGGTCCTGAAAGCAGACTTAGGCACATCCTCGGCCTTAATCTTCAGCTTATGATAACCAGAACGTAAATAGATCTTCGAAATATTGTCGCTCCTGCTAATTGGTCGAAGAGATCATCAATGTGGGGAAGAGGATACCGATTCTTGATGGTAACCTTATTCAACTGCCGGTAGCCAATGCATAATCTGAATGAGCCGTCCTTCTTCTTCACAAACAGCACTGGTGCTCCCCATGGAGACACACTAGGGCGAATGAAGCCCTTATCCAGAAGATCCTGCAGCTGAACCTTCAACTCCTTCAACTCCGCCGGACTCATGCGATAGGGAGCCTTCGAAATAGGCTGGGTCCCTGGCGCTAACTCAATCAAAAACTCTACCTCTCGATCAGGTGGTAGTCCTGGCACATCGTCCTGGAATACCTCAGGGAACTCACGTACAATGGGGATATCCTAGGAATCAAATTAGCAGGCAAAATCCTATCCATGATCACTACAGGAGCACACTTGCACACAGAATCAAGTACACAAGCAGGTACACCACTCAACGGACTAGAAATGCACAGATCCACATCACAAGGCACAATAGTCAACCCGAGACTACCCACTAAATCTGCAGACACAAAAGAGTGGGTAACTCCTGAATCGAACAAACAGAAAACTGGCTGAGAAGAGATCTGAAGAATACCTCACACCACTTGGTCTGAGCCACGATCACGCTCGTCAGCCAATGCATACACTCGTGCCTGAGTCTGGGGCTTCTTCTGATCGGTCCTCTGCCCGGACCCCGAACTGGCACCTCGGCCCTCTGAACCGCCATTGCACCTCTAGCCTGTGGACACTGGGTGATACGATGATCGAGCGAGCCGCACTTAAAGCAAGCTCCTGACTTCCTATAACACTCCCGAGCTGGATGAAAGCGGTCGCACTCAACACACTTTGCCGCAGCAGGCGAAGCAGATGACGAAGCTCCACGATCCCCTCTCAACCGACTTCCACCACCCTTTGCCTCTGACTGGAACATGAAGGTGGCAAACCCCACCTTCTAGTCCTCCTCACATCCCATTACCCTCAGAAGGTCCTCAATCGCAGTAATCCAGTGGCTCGCCTCCTGTGGGTCGCCACTGGCATCGAAAGAAGGCGGCTTCAGCTTCAGGAACTCCTGAAGTGCCTTTACATTGCTACCCCTGAACTACCAGCTCCAGCCGCTGGCCCAGCAGAGGTCCCTACCGCCTGCAGCACCTAGGACACTACCTGCTGCACTATGTCGGTGAGGTCTCCCTGAGGAGTCCCACCCTGAGAAGTCACCGCACGTCGGGAAGGCATACTAAGGAAACAAACACCAAAACTTATGAGAAACCATCAAACACCACACAACAGATCTTCCAGACAGACCCCACAAACACTAGAGAA
This sequence comes from Limonium bicolor, assembly GCA_023374045.1. Taxonomy (NCBI): domain Eukaryota; kingdom Viridiplantae; phylum Streptophyta; class Magnoliopsida; order Caryophyllales; family Plumbaginaceae; genus Limonium; species Limonium bicolor. The sequence goes on along the minus strand of CM041781.1, from coordinate 11,364,858 downwards.
AGCCAAACCTGGCTCTGATACCACTAAATGTAATGACCCCAAAACCGGCCTAGGAGTTAGGGCCGTTACGCGCCGCGAGTCTACTACCGAACGTCGCAAGGCTCTAACGCAAAACACATTCAAAACCAAATAATAGAACTTACATAAATGCTTAAGAGAGTTTACAATATCCAACTCAAATACAAATCCGAAAATAGAGTAAGGCCCGAAAGCTATATAAAGTCAAAAGCGTCCAAGCGCTAAACAAAGCAAAGTCTAAACAAACGTAACTAAATCCAGAATCAGATCCCATAGAAGAGAAGGTCTCCAAACTCAATCTGCACAGTGAAATAAAGGGGTGAGCTCAACAGCTCAGTAAGCAGAAGACTTCCTCAAGGAAGCCCACTCAAAACAGAAGCAGATGTTTACATAAAATAGAGGGAAGCGCATGCCATTTGTAAATAGACAGAACAACAACAAAACAGATCAGAAACCAGAGCAGAATATCACATCAAAATCACAGTCGGACCTTCGGAATCAGAAACATATGGTGGGACACTAGAAACCCGCTAACACAACAGAAGGACTCACATAATGTCCTATGGATCCAAAGATCCCACATCAGAAGTCATAGAGACAGCTAACAGACCCGTCGGTCATAAATGTCCTAAGGGATACCCTAAGGAACTGAAACAGAAGGAATTCCTGCGCAGCGTGCTACGGGACAGCCTGACCCGACTATCCAAGGCTCAGAAGCTAAGTAACTAGGTCCCAAAATGATTTAGCCAAAACATCATACCAAAAGTGCTTAAACAAGCATAATTCATGCATAAACATCTTATTCACACTTAGGGGATTCATACCCCGCAAACAGAAGTCAAAACGGAGCTCAAACGAGCAAAATAGGCAAAACAGAAGCTGTGTCCGGACATGCGTCCGACCTTGCGTGTTCGGACATTGTACAAGGCGGAAATTAGAACTTGTCCGGACACATGTCGAGATCGAGAACAGGAGAAGTCCGGACTTGTGTCCGAACTTACAAAGCTCGGACATAAGTCGAAGCAAAAACCAGAGAGTCCTCGCATGCGGTCCGGACGCATGTCCGGACACTCGCAAATTCAGAAAACAATGACATGCCAGACGGCACGTCCGGACGCATGTCCGGACGTCGCAAAATATCCAGTTCTCAGGTTGAAACAGAGGTGCGAAAATCAACAAAATCATCTCCCAAACTCACCCAAATTCATAGAAATGCAAATCAGTACCCTCGGGGGTTTAACTAGTCGATGAACAACGCAAAACCGAACAGAAAACACGCAAAGCAACACCAATTACCAATCAGAAAACGAAATCAAAAGCAGTCCTTGAGGGTGAGCAAACTACCCCAAATCCATCCCCCACTTACTTGAATTCGCAGAGCAGATTCTGTCCAACGTTGCCAACAACCAAACGAACGAAACACAGTAGAGGAGGAGCACAATGCACCACTGAATTCGCAGAGAACAGCCCCAAAAATAGAACACAAAATCAGAAAACTGCACTACCCAAACACCACAAACTGCCACCGAATTCACAAGAAACCAAACCTGAATTCGCAGAGTAGAATAACCCGAACAACAGCAAAGGAACGGGGCAGCAAACAGTCAAATTCAGGAGCAGGAATCAGAACACCAAGGAAGAGAACTGCAGGGCGTATCGCACGAACTGTCGAGAGGGAAATATCGTTCTTGAGAAACTGATCGAGAAAAAAAAGAAATACTGAACTTCCTTAATTACTTACCAAAATAAAAGAGAGGGGAAAATACCTCCTTGTCCCTCATCTTTTAACCAAATGCCCTAGTTGTCTCAATGCTAATTAAACACCACATAACATAAGAGATAAATTAAACCGGAACGTTAGGAAATCTGAAACGAAATAGAGCTTGCTTTAAGTGCGGCTTGCTCGATAATCGTATCGCCCAGTGTCCACAGGCTAGAGGTGGCAGTAGCAGTTCAGAGGGCCGAGGTGCCAGTTCAGGGTCCGGGCAAAGTACCGATCAGAAGAAGCCCCATACTCAGGCACAAGTGTATGCATTGGCTGGCGAGCGTGATCGTGGCCAGACCGAGTGGTGTCAGGTATTCTTCAGATCTCTTCTCAGCCAGTTTTCTGTTTGTTCGATTCAGGAGCTACCCACTCTTTTGTGTCTGCTGATTTAGTGGGTAGTCTCGGGTTGACTGCTGTGCCTTGTGATGTGGATCTGTGCGTTTTTAGTTCGTTGAGTGGTGTACCTGCTTGTGTACTTGATTTTGTGTGCAAGTCTGCTCCTGTAGTGATCATGGATAGGATTTTGCCTGCTAATTTGATTCCTATGCGTATGTCTTGCTTTGATGTGATTGATAAGCGTGAAATATATATATACTTTTATGGGTTATTTGATTTAATATTTGTAATGAATTGGCATATATTTCACACTTATCTTATGTTTTTCCCATATTTATATTTCGATGAGAGCTGATATATTTTATGTGTCAAATGCCAAAAAAAATGTTGAATCTATATAAGAGTGATATAAATATATGCACTCACACACGACATATATATTATTATTGAATTGACAATTGAATTGTTGTTATCATATATTGCTGTTATACTCTTTACGTAGATTATGATTTGATTAAAATATGATCAATATCATACAGGCTGCACATTATGACATTGGACGAGGAGATTTTACTATTGGATCGGTAACAAAGTGGGATGAAAGGCTACATGGCAGAATTTATGAATAACATAATGGGGCTGGTCCGTTTCTTTTGGCATTGGGAGAGGGCTGCAGGAATTGATAAAAGAAAAAAAAATAAAAAAAGGGGCAGCGCCGACTTAAAGATAGAGGGAGGATATATTTTTATTGGGCGTCGAGCCCTAGAACCTGGGGGGACAGCTCCATTGCTAGAGATTGCAGCGCAGCACTACTGCATCTACCTCCAGCCGTAGCCTTCTGCTACTGTCCCCGACAAATGACCACAACATCACCATTATCCAAGAGACTTCCACCCACCATCATATATATCCATCCATACATCCCATTAAGGAGTGAATATACTCACGCATTCATCCCCAGCCTTGGGCTTGCTTCCAATTCCATCGCTCCATACCATACCACCGCCTCACCCCAGTTCCATCCGGTTCGAACACCTCCGCCATATACCCATCATTCTCCATACTTCCGTCCACACACATTCACCATCACAACCTGACACCACCTTCATCCTGTTCGACGAGTAGACGGGCGCAACGATTTGGCGCCGAGTCAAGAACAAGAACCGGGGAATATCAAGGGCATTAGTAACTTATTTTATTTTGTTACATTATTATTGCACGTTACATTTTTATTCATTACGTGTTATTTTATGTTCGTGACAATGTTTGTTTTCGTTTCTAAAACCATGAGCGAGTAGTTTTATTTAGCTTCCCAGGTTAGGGTAGTGAGTCTTTTTCGTAGAATTCATGTTATGTAAATTTGTCACTGTTATTATAATTTTGCAATAGTTTGATTCCAGTCCTTAATGCGCTTAGATTTTCTGGCCAATTTTCTAAGTAATTTTTGTAGAGCTTATATCAAAATGCGGTGCTGAGATTGAGTTCTAGACATAGGAAATCAAACCGGATTAACGACTAGAAGCATGGCTTGCCTATACGTTAATCTGTCTCCAATAGGAATTGTGTTTATTGCAATTAACTTGAATTTAACTTGGGCATGGTTTGCGGCTTGTTATTTCAGTTAGTTAGGGTTCGTTGTACAAGGACCGGTCAACGAACTATTTATAATTCCTGAGTTTATTGCATAAAATAGTGAAAATTGTTATTAATTGAATTCGACGAAATAGACGAGTGGAATAACCCGGGGAGCGTTTTTAATTCACCAGATTTTTAAACCGATATTTGTTTTGTTTATTTTTACCGTTTTGTTATTTTATTACTCTGTATTCGTTATTTGATTTGAATTAATTGAAAACCTGAAAAAGTGACAATTTCCCGTTTTCTTATTTTATTTTAGTTTCTCGGTTAGATTAATAATTTGTCAATTAATTGAACGAGGTCCCCTGAGATCGACAACCCACTTAATCACTATACCCGCAAAACGATAGGTACACTGCCTAGATAGAAGTAGTCACATATTTCTGCTAACAAGTTTTTAGCGCCGTTGCCGGGGACCTCCGACACGGTTAATTGACAATTTTATTTATCTGATTGAAATTTTATTGTAGTTTTTCTTCTTTTATTTTAGTATTATTTTAGTTACAATTTTCCATCCGAATTTGATTTTGTTGGTTTGCATTGCGTATCTTTGCTTTCTTTCTTTTACGTTTATATTACATTAGTTTGATTAATCTTGTCCATGTTAGTGCATTATGTTCTCTACTGTACACTTTTGATTTACATTTCTCTTCTTTTCTTTTTCACTTATTTTATTTAATTTTGTTTTTCTGTTGACTTCCGTTACAATTCGAATTCATTAGCAGTATATAGTTTTGCATTCACGCGTGCGTGAGGTTTATTTATTTATTTATTTATTTATGTGTTTCTTCTTTCTTTTATTTTTGTTTTAGTATTAGGTACGATTCTAATTTTTCTCCGCATTCGATTTCTGTTTGATTAGGTATTAGTTTTGGTCGCTACGAGAGTCTGTACAGTATTAGTTCTAGGAACCAGTTTAGTCTTATTTTTATTCCATGTAGTTCTTTAATTGTTTTTATTTATTATTATTATTAGTTCTATTTTACCGTGTATTTTATTTTTGTTTTTGATAGACTAGTTATTAAGAATGGAGAGCATTTACGATGCGGAGACGAGATTGATGGTGGAACAAGCTTTGCAGCGCAAACGAGAAGCAGTACTTGCTTTTCAAAGACTGATTGAATATCAACCACCTCCACAATCTGATCGAGAACTTTATTGGTGGGAAAGTCCTCCGCCCGTAGAGCAGAATATCTTGCCTGAGCCTAACCCCGAGTCGGTAGAAGCACAAGTAGTGGATGATTTCATAGAGAATGAAGGAATTGATGCATCTACCGCAATTGTCTACGAGCAGGATTGCATGATTGAGCCTCACCAACCGGAAGAGGATATTTGTATCCTCGAATCTGAGAAGAAAGCGCCACCACCAACTGGTCAACAATTTCAACCTTGCCTCCAGAAGCCTCAACAACAGGAGGAGGATATTTATGTCCTCGAATTTGAGGAAGAAGAACCATCATCCCTTGGTCTTCTGATAGAACAGAGTTACCGGCAATATCTCCTCAAACACCAGGATAACAAAGCGGGAGTCTAGCCAAAGACTATAAAGAAGGGCAGCTTACTGGGAGGCAACCCAGTGGTTAAATTTATGTTTTGTTTTTGTTTTGTTTTTTTTTGTTTTCTTGTTTATTTTTGTTTTTCTTTTATTTAGAAGTGGAAATGGTGTATGTGCCTTAATGCAACGCTTTCAGCGTTTTTGTGGGAGTTGTGAGTGTGTGCAGGTGAAACTTGTTGTGTTGTTTGATGCTCTCCAAGGCTGGACACTTGCATGAACGCAAGTGTGAGGAAGGCTACTACCCCATGCACGAGCTTAAGTGTGAGGAAGGACATCTTCCTCAATCTACGATATGAGGGGAGTTTCAGTTTTCCTTTATTTAAATGTTTGTGTTCAGCCTATCATGCTTAATGCTTATTTTATAACAGTCCATGATTGTCCTGAATGAAATTCTTCATGAGTCTGGCATATTTTGAAAGGTCTTATCTTGATTTTATTTTTGAACAATGAGGACATTGCTCCTCTTAAGTGTGAGGAAGTAGGACCTTTCCCTGAAAATATGCCAGTTACACTTAATGCCACATTTGTTTTTGTTTGTCCTCTAATTTTGAAAGAATTATCTCTTGTAAGTGGCCAAGAGAAATAAAAAAAATAATTTGGAAGCTTTGAAAATGAGACTGATGACCACCTCAAGAATCTTTCTGCTCTAGGCTGTTGTTTGTTTAGTTTTATTCAAATTATACTCCCTCCGTCCTGAATTGACCGTCCTGTTTACTATTTGGACATGTCGTTTGACTTCAATTTTTAACATATAAGATAAATTAATTTTGAAATTTAAGTTTTGCATATGAATCCTTACATGATAAACTATATGTTACAAAAATTAGTTTTATAAAATTATTTTATCTTATATGCTTAATATTGAAGTGGAAAAACGTGCCATAAAGCAAACAGGACGGTCAATTCAGGACGGAGGGAGTATCTGTTTTCACTGAAATTTGATGGATTAGCTGATTATGAAAATTGAATTGGTCTAGTTTGGGGTCTTAAGAATAACGTGAAAGTTTGGAATGAAAGGATAAGGCAAGGTACTTCGCTGATCTGAATTAAAATTTCTGAACCAAAACAGGCCTCCTCATTTGGTTATTAAGTCCTTGGGGTGCCTTATCACCCATCTACCTAAGGTCTTGTGATCTGGGATAGAAGGCCCAAAGCCGCTACATGGGTGAAGAGAAAAGTCTGAGGGGATGAATTAAATATGCAAATGGCAGAATAGAATGTTAAGGAAAATGAACTTTGAAAAGTTACATGTGTAATTCATTTTTGCTTATTCTGATCATGAGTATGTGGTGTTGAAAGGTATCACGGAATAAGGTGTTACTTCACACCCCTTGTCATCCAGAGGTTAGAGGAAAGAAATGGTGGAGGATCCCAAGCTATTCTGTTTCGGTTTCTATAATCTAACTTCTCCATGCTTTTTAAACTCCTCTTTTTCACTGATTACGAAAGCCTACAGCAAATAGCAGAACTATTCTTTTGATTGTCATTTTACTCGTTTTCCCTCAGCAGTTGTTTTGACCTTGAGTATCGATACTACGGCCCTTAAAAGTAGTCATATTCTATATTTGCTCGTTCAATTAATTGACAAATTATTAATCTAACCGAGAAACTAAAATAAAATAAGAAAACGGGAACTTGTCACTTTTTCAGGTTTTCAATTAATTCAAATCAAATAACGAATACAGAGTAATAAAATAACAAAACGGTAAAAATAAACAAAATAAATATCGGTTTAAAAATCTGGTGAATTAAAAATGCTCCAGGGTTATTCCACTCGTCTATTTCGTCGAATTCAATTAATAACAATTTTCACTATTTTATGCAATAAACTCAGGAATTATAAATAGTTCATTGACCGGTCCTTGTACAACGAACCCTAACTAACTGAAATAACAAGCCGCAAACCATGCCCAAGTTAAATTCAAGTTAATTGCAATAAACACAATTCCTATTGGAGACAGATTAACGTATAGGCAAGCCATGCTTCTAGTCGTTAATCCGGTTTGATTTCCTATGTCTATAACTCAATCTCAGCACCACATTTTGATATAAGCTCTACAAAAATTACTTAGAAAATTGGCCAGAAAATCTAAGCGCATTAAGGACTGGAATCAAACTATTGCAAAATTTTAATAACAGTGACAAATTTACATAACATGAATTCTACGAAAAAGACTCACTTCCCTAACCCGGGAAGCTAAATAAAACTACTCGCTCATGGTTTTAGAAACGAAAACAAACATTGTCACAAACATAAAATAACACGTAATGAATAAAAATGTAACGTGCAATAATAATGTAACAAAATAAAATAAGTTACTAATGCCCTTGATATTCCCCGGTTCTTGTTCTTGACTCGGCGCCAAATCGTTGCGCCCGTCTCCTCGTCGAACAGGATGAAGGTGGTGTCAGGTGGTGATGGTGAATGTGTGTGGACGGAAGTATGGAGAATGATGGGTATATGGCGGAGGTGTTCGAACCGGATGGAACTGGGGTGAGGCGGTGGTATGGTGTGGAGCGATGGAATTGGAAGCAAGCCCAAGGCTGGGGATGAATGCGTGAGTATATCCACTCCTTAATGGGATGTATGGATGGATATATATGATGGTGGGTGGAAGTCTCTTGGATAATGGTGATGTTGTGGTCATTTGTCGGGGACAGTAGCAGAAGGCTACGGCTGGAGGTAGATGCAGTAGTGCTGCGCTGCAATCTCTAGCAATGGAGCCGTGCCCCCAGGTTCTAGGGCTCGACGCTCAATAAAAATATATCCTCCCTCTATCTTTAAGTCGGCGCTGCCCCTTTTTTTTTCTTTTATCAATTCCTGCAGCCCTCTCCCAATGCCAAAAGAAACGGACCAGCCCCATTATGTTATTCATAAATTCTGCCATGTAGCCTTTCATCCCACTTTGTTACCGATCCAATAGTAAAATCTCCTCGTCCAATGTCATAATGTGCAGCCTGTATGATATTGATCATATTTTAATCAAATCATAATCTACATAAAGAGTATAACAGCAATATATGATAACAACAATTCAATTGTCAATTCAATAATAATATATATGCCGTGTGTGAGTGCATATATTTATATCACTCTTATATAGATTCAACATTTTTTTTGGCATTTGACACATAAAATATATCAGCTCTCATCGAAATATAAATATGGAAAAACATAAGATAAGTGTGAAATATAAGCCAATTCATTACAAATATTAAATCAAATAACCCATAAAAGTATATATATATATTTCACGCTTATCAGTGATCTTGGGCATAGAATGGCTAGCAGAGCACCACGCCCATATAGATTGTGCAGCTAGGAGAGTCGTGTTTGATAGCCCAGGTGAGACCCGTTTTGCTTTTGTGGGAAACTCCATTCCTTGTGCGCCTGTGTTAGTATATGCTATGTAGGCAGTCCGCTTCCTGAGGAAGGGCTGCCAGGGATTTCTCTGTTTTGTGCCTGAGGTTCGAGAGGGGTTCCGTCTGGAGGATATCCTCGTTGTGCGTGAGTTCCTTGAGGTATTCCAGGACGATGTGCCAGGGCTACCACCTGATCGTGAGGTAGAGTTTTCGATTGAGTTAGCGACAGGGACCCAGCCTATTTCGAAGGCTCCCTATCGCATGCGTCCGGCGGAGTTAAAGGAGTTGAAGGTTCAGCTACAGGATCTTCTGGATATGGGCTTCATTCGCCCTAGTGTGTCTCCATGGGGAGCACCAGTACTGTTTGTGAAGAAGAAGGACGGCTCCTTCAGATTGTGCATTGACTACCGGCAGTTGAATAAGGTTACCATCAAGAATCGGTATCCTCTTCCCCACATTGATGATCTCTTCGACCAGTTAGCAGGAGCGATAGTATTTTTGAAGATCGATTTGCGTTCTGGTTATCATTAGCTGAAGATTAAGGCCGAGGATGTGCCTAAGTCTACTTTCAGGACCCGATATGGGCATTATGAGTTCTTGGTTATGCCTTTTGGTTTGACCAACGCCCCTTCGTTCTTCATGGATATGATGAACCGTGTTTCTAAACCCTTTCTTGATTCTTTCATAGTTGTGACCATCGATGATATATTGGTGTATTCTAAGAGTGCTGAAGAGCATGAGGAGCACCTGAGGATGGTGTTGCAGACTTTGAAGGAGAAGGAGTTGTATGTGAAGCTGAAGAATTGTGAGTTCTGGCTTGATAGAGTTGTATTCCTTGGTCACGTGGTTTTGAAGGATGACATTTCTATGGATCCGGAGAAGATTAGGGTGATCATGGAGTGGGTGAAGTCCACCAGTGTTTCTGAGGTGCGCAGCTTCCTAGGTCTTGGTGGATATTATAGGAAGTTTGTGGAGGGATTCTCTAAGATCGTGTCTCTCTTGACTTGCCTTCTTAGGAAGGATGTCAAGTTTGAGTGGAGCGAGGCGTGTGAGGAGAGCTTCCAGGAGTTGAAGAAGAGGTTGACTTCTGCTCTGATTCTAGTGTTGCCTTCAGGGTCAGAGGGCTTCGAGGTGTTCTGCGACGCTTCTCATAGAGGTCTAGGGTGTGTTCTGATGCAGGAGGGTAAGGTGGTGGCGTATGGCTCACGTCAGCTGAAGCCGTACGAGAAGAATTACCCTACCCATGATTTGGAGTTGGCTGATGCGGTCTTCGCCTTGAAGATCTGGCGACATTATTTGTATGGGGTGACGTGTAAGGTCTACACGGATCACAAGAGTCTCAAGTATCTGTTCACAGAAAAGGAATTGAACTTGAGACAGTGGCGTTGGTTGGAGCTTCTGCATGACTATGACTTGGAGATCCTCTACCATCCTGGTAGAGCGAATGTGGTGGCAGATGCGTTGAGTCATAGGGGGTGCTTCAGGGCTTGCTTGTTCTATGTCTGGGATTTAGAGGTCCGCTAATGAGCTTCAGCGCATGGGTGTCTGGGTTGTTCGGTTCGATAGTGCGAGGTTGATTGCTGCGCTTCAGGTTCAGTCTACTTTGATAGATCGGATTAGGGATGGCCAGTTAGCAGATGCTGAGTTGTGCAGGATCCGTGAGACACTGTCAGATGATCAGGAGTCGGACTTCTCGGTATCCAGTGACGGTTGCCTACGATACAGAGGTAGGGTATGTGTACCTAGTGGTGAGGATTTGAGGTGAGAGATTATACAGGAGGCTCATGGAGCTCCTAATTCGGTACACCCAGGGGGTGTGAAGATGTATCGAGACCTTAGAGAGTCCTTTTGGTGGGCGAACATGAAAGAGAGATCTCAGATTTTGTAGCTCGTTGCCAGACCTGTCAGCAGGTGAAGGATGAGCATCAGCGGCTTGCGGGTCTTCGGCAGCCCCTTCCCGTTCCTGAGTGGAAATGGAAGAGCGTAGGGATGGATTTCATTGTGGGGCTTCTTAGGACATCTTCGGGTTTTGATGCGCTATGGGTGATCTTAGACCGTTTGACGAAGTCAGCTCACTTCCTGCCTGTGAGGAAGACTTTTAGACTTGAGCGCCTAGCTCGGCTTTATCTAGATGAGATTGTGAGGTTGCATGGTGTGCCGGCGACGATCGTTTCGGACAGAGATCCGAGATTTGTATCCCGCTTCTGGCGTAGCCTGCATACGGCTTTGAGGACGAATTTGGCTTTCAGTTCAGCGTATCATCCTCAGACTGATGGGCAGACAGAGAGGAGGAATCAGATTCTAGAGGATATGTTGAGAGCTTGTGTGCTAGATTTTGGTGGGAGCTGGGATCAGCATGTTATAATGATTGAATTTGCTTATAATAATAGCTTTCAATCCAGTATTGGGATGGCTCCATTTGAGGCCCTATATGGTAGACGTTGTAGATCTCCCATTTGTTTGGATGATTTGAAGGAGAGGGCGATTTTAGGTCTGGAGTTAGTGCAGGGAGTTGTGGATAAGGTCAGGACTATCAGGGAGCGTCTGTTGGTTGCTCAGAGCCGACAGAAGAGCTATGCAGATCAGAGGCGTCGTCCGCTTGAGTTTCAGGTTGGGGATCACGTGTACCTAAACATTTCTCCTGTCCGTGGCGTTGTCCGGTTTGGGAAGAGAGGCAAGTTGAGTCCTTGGTTTGTGGGTCCGTTCGAGGTGCTTCAGAGGGTTGGATCAGTGGCTTATAGGTTGGCGTTGCCACCAGCTATGGCAGGAGTTCACGATGTATTTCATGTGTCGACGCTCAGGAAGTATCTTCATGACCCCAGCCATGTGATTGATTACGGACAGCTTCGGCTCCAGGATGATTTCACCTATGAGGCAGCTCCGGTTAGCATTTTGGCTCGTGATGTTTGTCGGCTTCGTAGCAAGACACTGCCTATGGTAAAGGTTAAGTGGTCTGATCAGTCCGAGCGTGAGGCGACGTGGGAACTCAATGAGGAATTGCGTGCCAAGTTTCCTTCCCTCTTCGAGCAGTGAGGTATGTTGAATTTTGAGGATGAAATTCCTTTTAAGGGGGGAGTGATGTAATAACCCAAATTTCATTTCAGATTTCCTAACGTTCCGGTTTAATTTATCTCTTATGTTATGTGCTGTTTAATTAGCATTGGGACAGCTGGGGCATTTGGTTAAAAGATGAGGGACAAGGAGGTCTTTTCCCCTCTCTTTTATTTTGGCAAGTAATTAAGGAAGTTCATTATTTCTTTTTGGTATTTCTCGATCAGTTTCTCAAGAACGATATTTCCCTCTCGACAGTTCGTGCGATATGCCCTGCAGTTCTCTTCCTTGGTGTTCTGATTCTTGCTCCTGAATTTGACTGTTTGCTGCCCCGTTCCTCTGCTGCTGTTCGGGTTATTCTCCTCTGCGAATTCAGGTTTAGTTTCTTGTGAATTCGGTGGCAGTTTGTAGTGTTTGGGTAGTGCAGTTTTCTGATTTTGTGTTTTGTTTTTGGGGGCTGTTCTCTGCGAATTCAATGGTGCATTGCGCTCCTCCTCTGCTGTGTTTCGTTCATCTGGTTGTTGGCAACGTTGGACAAAATCTGCTCTGCGAATTCAAGTAAGTGGGGGATGGATTTGGGGTAGTTTGCTCACCCTCGGGGACTGCTTTTGATTTCATTTTCTGATTGGTAATTGGTGTTGCTTTGCGTGTTTTCTGTTCGGTTTTGCGTTGTTCATCGACTGGTTAAACCCCCGAGGGTACTGATTTGCATTTCTATGAATTTGGGTGAGTTTGGGAATTGATGTTGTTGATTTTTGCACCTCTGTTTCAACCCGCGAACTGGAAATTTTGCGACATCCGGACATGCGTCCGGACTTGTAAGTCCGGACGTGCCGTCTGGCGCGTCATTGTTTTCTGAATTTGCGAGTGTCCGAACATGCGTCCGTTGGAGCGAAAAGTCCGGACAGCATGCGAGGACTCTCTGATTTTTGCTTCGACTTGTGTCTGCGCTTTGTAATTCCGGACACAAGTCCGGAATTCTTCTGTTTTTGATTTTGACATGTGTCCGGACATGTAAGTCCAGACTGTCCGGACAAGTTCTGATCTCCGCCTCGTACAGTGTTCGGACATGCAAGGTCGGACGCATGTCAGGACACAGCTTCTGTGTTTGCCTATTTTGCTCGTTTGAGCTACGTTTTGACTTCTGTTTGCGGGGTATGAATCCCCTAAGTGTGAATAAGATGTTTATGCATGAATTATGCTTGTTTAAGCACTTTTGATACGATGTTTTGGCTAAATCATTTTGGGACCTAGTTACTTAGCTTCTGAGCCTTGGATAGTCGGGTCGGGTTGTCTCATAGCATGCTGCGCAGGAATTCCTTCTGTTTCAGTTCCTTAGGGTATCCCTTAGGACATTTATGACCGATGGGTATGTTAGCTGTCTCTACGACTTCTGATGTGGGATCTTCAGATCCATAGGACGTTATGTGAGTCCTTCTGTTGTGTTAGCGGGTTTCTAGTGTCCCACCATATGTTTCTGATTCCGAAGGTCCGACTGTGATTTTGATGTGATATTCTGCTCTAGTTTCTTATCCGTTTTGTTCATGTTCTGTCTATTTACAAATGGCATGTGTTTCCCTCTGTTTTATGTAAACGTCTGCTTCTGTTTTGAGTGGGCTTCCTTGAGGAAGTCTTCTGCTTACTGGGCTGTTGAGCTCACCCCTTTATTTCACTATGCAGATTGAGTTTGGAGACCTTCTCTTCTCTGGGATCTGATTCTGGATTTAGTTACGTTTGTTTAGACTTTGCTTTGTTTAGCGCTTGGACGCTTTTGACTTTATGTAGCCTTCGGGCCTTACTCTGTTTTCGGATTTGTATTTGAGTTGGATATTGTAAACTCTCTTAAGCATTTATGTTAGTTCTATTATTTGGTTTCGAATGTGTATTGCGTTAGAGCCTTGCGATGTTAGGTAGTAGACTCGCGGCGTGTAACGGCCCTAACTCCTAGGGCGGTTTTGGGGTCGTTACATATATCCCCTCAATAGCAACATTAATTATTATATAAGATTAACATTAATATTTGAAGTTTTCATTGTTTATATAATCGGTTAACCACGGTTAACTAAGCAATTAACCGTTTTAGAAAATTCAATGTCGTTACCGAAACCAATCATTTTACACAATTCGGTTAACCATACCGCAAGAACCGGTACAGTTAATCTGAATACATGTACGGGTTACTTCGTTTCGATCGGAAACCGCAATTTTGGAATTTTTCGAGGAGCCCTAGCATCTGGGTCTGTAGACCCAGATTAGACTGGCATGGCAAACTCTGGTCCGCTTATTTGCCACATCCGGACCGGACATGACTACTGGTGGTCCGAGACTCCTTACCCGGACTAGACACTAAAAAGGGCAGTATCTTCATTCAAACATTGATCGGGTCTGTTTACCCGTACAGAGATCTGGACACATGAAAAATCCCTCCCTCCCCCCCGCCCCCGCGTTCCTAACCATCGGAACTTGCTTGCGGTCTTTGTCCGTACATGTAAGTCTGGACACAAGGTTGAACACATGCTCGGGCAAAGCTTGTACATGGCCCAAACTCTTCATTATAGCTTCCATTTGAGATCCGTTTGTTACCACACACTCCTCTCTTCGTCTACTTTGCTCTGGCTAGATTATTCGTCTTAAATTTTTAATAACACTAATAAAAACACAAAACTAGAGAAAACCAACTAAAATGGAGAAATGAGCATGAAAATCATTGATAAAATATATAGAAATAAACCCTTAGAACATGCTCATTATAGACTCATTATCCAAATTCCTACTTAAGGCAACCAAGGTTCTTATCATTGATGAGAATAAGAGAACTAAGAGGAGGCAACACAAGTCATTGTCCATCCAATGACTGCATCATGGAAGCATAAACCCTTCACAGACTCCCTTCAAGAAACTCTAATCCACTTATTCAATCGATTCATGGATATCAAGCTACATCTGGGAGAAACATGATTGTGCACTTTAAAATTTCATAACACATGACTACTTTGAATCAAACTTCTCTAAGAAAAAAAACGCCATAACTCAAATTAATGATCTTTGGAACATTTATTGTAGTCTTCCAGCTCAAACTTTAGAAAGAAACTTCTATAGTGTATTACAATAGGCAATTGGCCGAAAATCTTTGGAATCCTTACCTTATGTTCTTGCAAAATGTTAGTAGCATTGAAGCAAGAAAAAAGTGCGAAAAAAATATGGTAGAAGACGTATGTTCAATAATCTTGCTTGGAGGCTGGACCTTGACGCTAATCTGCACAAAACATGCCACACTACGCATTCTAAATACCAACACTTTGCTTGATGGTTTGGTAGTTTTTTTTTTGATTAAAATTGTGACCATATATTAAAACACTTAGCAAACACAAGGGGAAAAACCTCATGTCATGCTAGCTCCAAGTCTAGCTTACAAGTCATACTAATACTAGGGGGAACATGCTCCCCCAACCACACCCGATTACTCTCCAAAATAGGATTCCCCAAATTACATATAATCTTAGTCAGATAATTATCAAACACAAGAGAGTCACTTCTAATAATACTAGCGAAATTAGAAAGTAATCCTCTCACCCTCACAATATCATCCCAACTAGCATTGGGTCTTCTGATATCTCCCAAATTGAGGATATCCTCAAAATATTTATCAACTGATTCAAAGCAAATGCTATGGCTACCCACCGAGATAGCGAGCTCCATGGCAATTCTTTTTGCTTTGATATCAGCATACTGCACATTACTGGTGCTGGAAATTCTTCGATTGAAAACAACAATAGGCAAGCCGCGTTCGTCTCGGATGAGACCAGCTATGATCCGGTCCCCATAACGACTGGCAAGCATACCCGTACAAATGCTATGATAACCCGACGGAGGAGGATGCCAAATCCTAGGAGAATAGAGATGAGGGGAGGCCTTCATCACCGAAAGATAAGCTTCAGTAAAGGAGTTGTTTACCTCGACTTCTTTCCAGCAAGAAAGCTCTGGATTATGCTTGACTTTGTTCCTTGAAGCGTATATGACCCAAAGCTTGTTGGCTATAAGAGATAGCTTCTTCACACTCCACACCTCAGACATCCGAAAAAACTAGTCCAACATACCATCCACATTTTTAGGAATTTCATTCACATCCACCAATCCCCTCCATATATCTCTAACAGCACAACAATAAAAGAAGCAATGAGCCAAGTCATCCTTAGCCCCACAGAAGAAACACTTTGAATCACCCCCAATCCGTCTAGCCAGATTATCCTGACAAGGGATAATATTTCCCAAAAACTTCCAGAGATTAAGTTTAACTCTAGGGCAGCAAATGGAACTGGTAAGCTTCTTCCCAATCCTACCAATGGAAAGTGGAGGATTGGAGGAGCTTTCCACTCCTGTTTCTTTAACCAGAGAGAGATAAGCTGATTTGACAGGGAACTTGTTATCTTTGGTGAAGCCCCAGGCCCACTGATTAGAGCTATCCAAATCATGAGAAGTAGGAGACAGAGGCCCATCCCCCACAGATGGAAGAGGCCAAGCTCCTTCTCTGAGCAAGTCCAAAACTGGTGAGATGGACTTCCAGATGGGACTACCTTTATTTGAAGGGTAGCACTCACTAACGCAGTGTTTGTCTGGAAGGGAAAAATGAGGGAATGGGAAAAAGATGTGGAACACGGTCCCTTCCCATCGTTTGTTAATCTATAATTGTGCATTGGGAATGGGAAATACTATGACTTTTCCCCCTCAAACCAGTCCCGCACTGTGAGTACGGGAGCACCACAAGGGACGGAGGAGAGTTTGTTTTTGTTTCTCCTTTTACATAATACAAAAATGAAATTATTAAAAAAAAAGTCAACATGATTTATTTGTTTCCACAATAAATAAAGAAAAATCTATGATATAATTTTAAAATTTTTGTTAATTCATAAAAACCACAATTTTTAAAATATTTTTCTAACACCATAAAAAATATTTTTATTCATCAGATATCACTAATTGCTAACGCTAAACTTTTTAAGTTGTAATTTATGATATTTTATGAGTTAACAAACTTTTTAGTAATATCCTGTAAATTTGTCCACAAATAATTGAATAAAACAAACACATTATTTTCATTTTAAAAACTAAACAATCATTCCCTTATTTATTCCCATACATAACCAAACAACATACATACTTTCCCATTCCCATTCCCATTCTCCTTGTTTTCCCATTCCATTTCCCTTTCCCGTTTCCTTGTTGAATCCAAACAGTGCCTAATATTCTTATCAGGGTAATAGAGTTGTTTCATAACTTGAGCTACTAAAGACCCCGGACAAGAGAGTAATCTCCAAAGCTGTTTAACCAAAAGAGCTTTATTGAAATTTTCCACTTCTCTGAAACCAAGGCCTCCTTGGTCTGAAGAGTCACAAACCTTAGACCATTTAGTCCAATAGAGAGCTCTTTTATCGACTTTCCCACTCCACCAGAAGGAGGAGAAGGCTGAATTGAGTCTCGCAATAATACCCTTGGGAAGAGCAAATAGGGACATGGTGTAGTTGGGAATAGACTGGAGAACACTTGACACCATGATGGATCTAGCTGCTTGTGCCATAGGTTTTGTCCAACTGGAAACCCTTTTGTGCACTGATTCGATAAGATAGGTAAAAAGATCATGTTTTCTCCTACCTATCTTTAGGGGAAGGCCCAGGTATTTGGAGAAGCAAGGCACCTCTTGAACATTCAGAAGGCTGGAGAGATTGTCTTTAATGGGGAGAGATAATCTTTTACTAAAAACCAATTCAGATTTGAGGTGGTTGATTTTGTGGCCGGAGGCTAGAAGGAATTTTGTGAGAATATGATTCAGGCGAGAGATATTAGTGGGATTGGCTTTTCCAAAAGGAGAAGATCATCAGCAAAGGCTAGGTGAGATATAGACGGGCAGAGGGGGGAGAGCTTGATCCCATGGAAATCTCCATTACTATCGGACTTATTAAGGAAACTAGACAAAGTTTCCTAAGCCAATATGAATAGGAAGGGAGAAAGAGGGTCTCCTTGTCTAATACCTCTCGACTGGATGAAAGTGTTACCTGGCTTGCCATTGATGAGGATGGAGCATCTGACAGACCGGACACAATTCATGACTGGAGAAATCCAATTAGAAGGGAAGCCCATCGATAAGAGAACATCTTGGAGAAACGACCACTCTAATATGTCATAAGCCTTGCTGAAGTCCAACTTGAGGGCAAAATAACCATTCTTGACAGCTTGATTTTTCTCTAAACAGTGTTGGAGTTCCCCTGCTAGAATGATATTATCCGTGATTAGCCTTCCTTTCACAAAACCTGATTGATTGTGGGAGATGAGATGAGGTAGGATGTGCTGAACCCTATTAGCCAAGGTCATGGAAGCAATCTTATACACAAAATTACAAAGAGCAATCGGTCTGAATTTATCAATATCAGTCGCTCCCACCATCTTAGGGATAAGAGTGATGAAATAATCATTCAACGAATCAGGGAGAGGATGACCTCTGAGAATGGGCATGACACATCAATAACCTGATTCCCAATAATATTCCAGAAGGTGGTATAGAATTTACCGTTGAAACCATCAAGACCAGGAGCTTTGTTGGATCCTAATTGTTTCACAGCAGCAATGATTTCCTCTTGGAATAAGGCCTACGAGTTCAGAAACAAAGCTAGCATTTAGCCGACCCTCCACTGCACACAAAAAGTCTCTATCTGCCTGGGGATGGGAAGAAGTAAAGAGATTCTGGAAATACTCTCTAGCAATAAATTTGATCCTCTGCCAGGAATAATGCATCGTGTTCCCTGAATCTAAAGACCAAAGATCTCTTTGGATCATTTAATAGAAGAAGCCCTGGCATGAAAGTAACCAGTATTCTTGTCTCCTTCTTTTATCCACTTGTCTCTGGATCTCTGCTTCCACCAGATTTCCTCACGAAAAGAAAGTAACTCAATTTCCAATAGAAGTCTTTTTCTATTATTGATAGCTCCCAAAGAGCTATCACTAATAGAGATATTACCAAGCTCTTTCTTCTTATTGATGATCTTCCATTTGATCTTAGAGATAGACCACCCTTTCCACTCACTCAGCTTCCGAGCACACAAATCCAGTGAAGTGGTAATATTGGGAAAATTATTACTCCAGACATCTGTAACTATCTCAGCACATTTGGGATCCAAACACCAGCCATTTTCGAACCTAAAGATTTTGGCCGGTTTTTTGTGATTACCAAAGAAACGTATAAATAGAGGGCAATGATCAGAAGCTTCACGAGGTAGATGCTCCACCGAAATATTAGGGAAGACCTGCAAACCCACTGAAGAGCAGAATACTCTATCCAATCTACTGTGGGAGTTGTGATCCCCTTCTTGACAATTGGTATAGGTGGAACTTTCTCCAAAAAATCCAACGTCATGAAGGTCACAATCAGCAATAACATCTCGAAACGGAGCCATATGCACATCTTGTCTAATTCTCCCACCAACCTTCTCAGAGGCATGCAAAATCTGATTAAAATCCCCGGCAATCACCCAAGGCAAGCACACTTGTTTACTAAGCAACCGAAGAAGTTTCCAGGACAGATGCTTAAGGGCCCAATTCGACCAACCATAGAACCCCGTGAACACAAATTAGAGATCCCCCGGGAAGGTCATCACCATAGAAACATGATGCCTAGATTGAGATAACATCAAACAACCTATAGTAGTCTTCCACATCAGACACAGTCCACCACTTCTACCTCTGCTGGCCACCGCTGTCCCATGGTACATAGGGAATAAAGCAAAGAATAACTCCATATCTGCCAAGGACTTGTGAGTTTCACTGAGGAAGATTATGTCCGGATTGAGTTTTAATATCAAGCTCTTGATCCAATACACAACCTTAGATTTCCCCAGCCCCCTACAATTAAGCGATAAATAGCTCATCTGCTTGAAATCTGTTAGGCACAACCCTCCCCTAAATTGAGTTCGAAGGACACAATCAGACCAAAGTAAAGGACAAGAACACGCCCAAATCCGGACTACACCAGAGAAGCAAACACAAAGTAACGATAACAACCTCCAGCAGAAAATATCGAAACAGAACAAACTAGAATCCAATTCACACTCCTCGCAACTATTCTACACAAACCCTGAATCTGAGCTATCCCGATCCGATCGAGCCTGGATGACGAAGAGGGAACAAATAAAGCTCCACCCAAATCACCACCACGCGACACACTTAACACCCCCGAGAAACAGACGGCACTAAAAAACAGACCCAACCAAACTTGGCCAACTCTTCACTAAACTCGCGGAACCACAACCAAAAACTAGCCCCTTCTGAAACAATCAATCCAGGCGTCGGACCGAAGCGAACAATCACAACTCTGAAGGAGGGCCACCCAGGAGAAACCAATCGCAGCCCTAACTGCTTGGCGAAGAAAGGAAATCCGAAACAGCAACCACTAAACCACAGAAAATCAACCCTTCTGCTCTACCTACCCAGACGACGACCTGAAGAAACCGAGCCAACACCTCGGAGGTAGAACCGCCCTGGAGACACCTGTCGCTGCCCTTGTTGATCGGCGGAGAACGAGAAAACAGAAAAAGCTCCTACGGGATAAGACTTCCCACCGAGACGCAGTGAGAGAATCAACAACTGGCGATCCCAAAAACCGACTAGCGAAGAAGGGGAAATCGCCACTGGACCTGAAGGAAGAGATGGGAGAGGGCTAACTTCCAATGGAGAGGAAGAGATCGACTCACCACCAATCTCTCTGCTTGCACAGAAGAGAACCAGAGAACGAAAAATTCGTCTCTAAAATCGCCTCCACCGAGAGCGATAAGTACGGACCGGTCTGCTTTTTCCTGAATGTGTATGATGGTTTGGTAGTTAGATGTGCTGAATATCCTAAAAGGTTCCCAGACGAGAGCATGCAGTCCGTTCCTTCGGCGTTTAAGAAATCTACAAGCCAGGCCCACGATTTATGACCCAAGAACCAATGATAATCACTTTAACGGAAGACTGATGCCAGTTGATGTTCTACAAATTAGAAGAGCAACCATGATTTTTTCAGACATGAAGCAACTGTTATTTTTCTCTCCACCCACCCTTATCCGCAGCACTCCATCATCAGCCATAATTTTGAAGAAAGGCAATCATTGTCACATCCACGTTTATTTTACCAAGTCCACATTCACCACGTCCAGAGAAAAAGCTGATCTAGTCTGTCTACATCCTATGTCCGACTATTGTGGCACAAGTATCATTAGACCATCAAATGAAAACTCAACATAAGGTAAAAATATAGTACTTCCGCTGCACTATCAATCATACAGAGATTATTCTTACCCTGCAAACACAATTACTGGAGATCATTGAGTTACAATCAGATTTGTCTTTTGACTGA
The DNA here is from genome assembly GCA_023374045.1 of Limonium bicolor. NCBI lineage: Eukaryota > Viridiplantae > Streptophyta > Magnoliopsida > Caryophyllales > Plumbaginaceae > Limonium > Limonium bicolor. The sequence goes on along the minus strand of CM041781.1, from coordinate 11,343,750 downwards.
TTTTCTTTTTTATCAGATGTAGATATACCAGAATAACTCTCATCAGGTTGTAGTGTGCAAGTAAATCATGATACAGTGCCAGAAATGCCTTTTATCATAGTTCATCTACTGCAACTCAATATTGGCCATACTACAGACATAGCCATAGTAAACCAAGATAAATTTAGGAACTCAGTTACTCAAAATCACGGAGTTGCCAAACACAATTTGCTTTCGACAAGTACTTTTTATCAGATGTAAATACTCTACAAGTGTTTTTATCAGACTTAAACTTGCCTGGAAAGCTCTGCTCTGGTTGTAATGTATTTAAGTAAATCAAGAGATAATGACGTTGATGCCATTTATTACAGTCAATTTAGTACTTATACTTGGCCATAGTTCAAGCACCTGTAATGCTGGAAGGAGGTACGAAGGGCTTTAAATAACATTAGAGTAGAAATTGGTTGCATGGTTTTACACAACATTTCAAGAAAATCACAAACATATTGACTTTTCCTATGGTACCCAGCCCATAGCCGGAATTGACAGACTGAGATCGAACCATCAGAAGGAAGTACACATTAGGATAAGCACACTCTCAAGTCTCAACAGCAATGTGTATATACACACAGTCGAGTATTGAAGCGTCTACAACAACAGCTCCAAGTGCCAAATTACAGATTGGCATCCAACACAGTCAACCCACCATAACCACAAAGTTTCATGAATTAAAACCAAATCAACAAAATATATCAAATCGAATAGCAGCTGTATACTAAGCTTACAACATAAACAATCACTTAGAAAGTTGGAACTATGCAGGTGTATGCAGTTGGGAAAACTTTAATTTCCTAAGACAAACCATTTTCATCCAGAAGAAAAATTAGCTCACAATGGTACCAGATAGAACATGGGATCTTGTGGTACGAATTGAATCCTATAGTGGAAATAAAGATAGAGAGGCAGTTTGACCATGTTTCGAACAAAAGGAAGTCATCTTGATGCAAATAAAATCTCATCCTCAAAACAACCATTGCCAAACCAACCATTGCCAAACTTCAGTCAAATCAACTTAATTGTTGACTCCACCTCTCAGTTCTATTCCAGACTCATTCATCCTTACAATCCTCCACTGTTTAAGATGTTCGCCTCATATTTCAAAATATAATATTACATCATATGTACTTTTATATATGTACAAAATGTCTCCAAAATGAGCACATAGAATTTGATTAAGAACTATCAGATTCAATCAAGAATTACTGATTCATGCGGAACAATATGTACCTTAACATTAACCTTGGGCAGAGCACTAGGGCAATAGTAGAATGGAAATTACACTGCCAATTTCAGTTATGAGAACTGAGATGGCCAAAAAAGACCATGGGAACAGATCAACCCTTCATTCTTTAATTGGACATCATATCATAATAGAGCCGGAGATAATTACTTTCTATACAGTTTCACGAGAATTCAGATGGGGAGTTTGAATCAGGTTTTCCATTTTCTCCCAAGCCTCCCGGATGCTGCAGATTCTGCAAAACCTGAGGAGCTAAAGCCCCCAACCCTGCACTCAAACCATCACTAGCAGATCCGAAAAACTGACACATCAATCGAGCCATAACCCCGATGATTTGCATTTGATTCTGGCAAGCATCAGCGTGCATTTGAATCATCTGCTTCTCGTGCTCAATTTGCATCCTCGTCATCCTCTCTCTCCACTCCATTTCCTCTTGCTCCCTCTTCTCCTCCATCTTCATCCTCCACAGCTTCTCCTCCTCCAATTCTCTTTCTAGCCTCAGCCGACGGTCAAATTCTCTCCTTGCCCACGAAAATCTCATCTCTTCCAACTCGAATTCCCTACTCTCTAGCTCCTCTTCAGCTATTCTTAGCCTTTTCTCTTTCAGACTCTCCTTCTCCCTCGCCACTTCCTCTCTTTGAATTGTCTCCTCTTCTCGGGATAAATCTCTCTCCCTTCTCTTATTTTCTCTGCGGGCAAACAAGTCTCTGAGCTCCAAAACCTTAGCTCCTAACAACCTCAACCTTTTCTTCTTTAACCATTTCACATCTACTGGACCAGCATCACCATTTTCTTCTCGGTTCATGCCAAGTTCATCCTCACAGCTCCCACCATCCTCCTGATCCCTACCAACCTCCTCTAAATCCTCACAAGTGATAGCGAACCCTAAATCGCACTTTTCATTGCCATCCCCAAAAAGCCCTCGATTACCCTGCAAAAACCCAGCATCTGAATCCCCACCGGGTAACAACCGCTTTCCATGATCCTTTACCTCGAGCTCTGCATCTCCGAACACCTCCTTGTACCTAAGGAAATTCTCCCAGTGGTTCTCACCATCGTCCCAATTGAATATCCCATTAGAATCCCTAATCTTCTGTTTCACCCCTAGATACTGATGCCGCATGTTTTGGACCTTGATCGAAACATCTCGCCATGTCCACCTGAAGGGAAACCTGATCGGGTCGAGGAGGTGGTGGTTGGAATTGACGTGCTCGGCGATAGGTTTGAACTTCTTCTCCCTCGTCTTTAGCCTCGCTAGGGCACCATTGCTAAGGAGCTCAGAGTACTTTGTGATCAGCGTTTGCTCCTCAAGCTCAGACCACTTTTTCCTCTTCATCATCGATCTTAATTTCGAGCACTCCGATACCGAAGCTGTCTTTTTTCTTTTCCTTTTTTTCGGCGCTGGCAGTGCGGAAAGGAGCGACGGGCAAAGACAAACACGCGCGAGGAACGGCAAACAAGTTAACAAACGTTTCTAAACGACAGCCACGTGACGGCAGCGCTTAGAGCAGGCTCGGCATCAAGATTCTAGAGTTTGGTTATGAAGGGACGGTTCGGTAACTATTTTTATCAAACAGTTTTATTTTTTCAAAAAGTAACAATATAAAGGTTTGATAAATACTCAAAAGGATCTTAATCATAAATGTTGGTTTTGCGAAAATCAGGAGGTACCATGTAGTCCATGAGCTTTCCTCTCTCATCTTCTTCTTGTTTTAGTTTGTCCTTGTCCTCATGGTTTTACTTAGTAGTTCAACTACTTAATAATAAATTTGTTTAGTTTCTTGTCTTTTCTCCGGTTAGGAGAGTTTTTTGCTGTGGATAGGTTGTGTTTTAGTTTCTTTGTATTTTGTGGGTTTTGGGTGGGATTTTCAATCACAGCTTCCACCTTCAACGTTGTTACCAGAGCCGAAGAGTCTAATTTTGCTCCGTGGAGCAGATGCCTGTCAATGAAGTCTGCGTAGCAGACGATGCCGAAAAAGCCGGTTGTGCCGCTAGCACCAACGGTGGTGCCGATGCGGTAGCCATGGTGATGGTGCGTGTTCACACTGTCAGCGTGAAGAAAAAGGCAATCCAGCACACTCTATTTTAGAAATAACATTTGTAACTTGCTGGTTAGGGAAGTTGACACCTATCCTACATGGTGTCACTTTGCATGTATCCCTTCTTATATAATATAATATAAATCTTGCTTTTCAAAAAATAAATGTTGGTTTTGCTGCTTTTGGGACATTAACTGCTTTTGGGACATTAGCTGCTTTTGGGATTTTCTGACCCAGTTAAAAATACAAGTTTACCCTTTTATCCTTTTCCAAAATTTACACATATGGCCATTACCAAGTAAGCAACATACTCTCTTTCCCTCTTCCTTCTACCTCCTTCTGCTACCGTATAAAACCACCATTACTCTCACCTCATATTGCTTTCCTGAACTGCTATCATCTCGAGTTTTTTTACCTATTGTTGATTCCAGAACATTTGAAATCGCATTAGTAAGTATTGTTACTGTTTGTCCTAATTTAATTACTATTCATGGGTGTAGAAAGTAGTACGCATCTGGCTCTCCTTACCGGAGATATATTCTCTTTCTTCCTCTTTCATTGTTGGTGACAGTACCAAAAGCAAAATTCTTTTCGTTTTGGTCGATCCGATAGAATAGAAATTCGATTCTGGGTCTTCAATCTTGTGTGCGATTGAATTTAATAATCTTTAATGGTATAAGATCTTGTGGGTTCGTTGTTAATGGTGGGTTAGTCTACGCAGTTAAAGTCTACTCAGTTAAAATATAGAAGAAGGGTGTTTTTGGTATGTTGCCAGATAAAACTAGTTTTTAAACAGATATTCCTACCGAACACCCAATTGATAAAGCTAGTTTTTTTTCCAAAAAATAAAAGCATCTTTATCTGGACATTTAAGATTAATCTAGTTACCGAACGACACCTATGATTAATTAATAATTTTTTATTGTTTCTTTTATCATCTTTTCTTTATTTTTATTTTTGGTTTCTAGCATCTTGCATATAAGAATCTATAACTGACTTCTTATAGTTCTTTTGTTATTGTTTTGTATATATTCATCTTCAAAGGTCAGGTTTATTTAATCGTCTAGGACGTATTATAATGACATTAACTAGTGTTGACGAGAATGTATTTAAACTTTTTTGATTTTGTGGTATAACAACCTTGACTTCCCACGTATAATATATCACTGGACTTCATAATAAGTTTATTGGCTAAGTCCACTCTCTTTCGATCATCATAGAGTAATTCAGCATCATCTTCAACGATAATGACATTATTGGAACACCTTTCGTAATTTCAGGTGTCTCATCACAATCTTGGTGTAAGCCAAAACGTCCTCCTTTTCATAGAAGTTTATAATAAAAATGTTGGTTGATACATCCGCTATATGATCTGGCTCGTGTTGCTGGGCAATGTCCACCGCCATTCTCACTAGGGTGTGGAACTCTTCTGGTATGCTAGGTGCACGTACACCATCCTTTCTTCGGACTTTATGATATAATCTAGTTTGGGGGTCCCAATATTTTTTCTAAACATATCATGAGTAACTTCATTTTCAATCCACTGGGATACCCTGGTGTATAGATTCCACCTGGTCCTTTTCTCAGTCTACTACATCAGTCTATAATGGTGAGCTGATAATCAAAGGTTAGGAATTCCTTAAGCAGTACCATGCCAGGTCTGATAACTTGACATTTTTCAGCTGGGAATTCTCATCGTTCGTTGAACGGTTTAGGTGATCTTGGTCTTGAAGGAACAACATAGCAAATATCAAAGGATCCTAAGGAGTAGATAACTTTCCTATATTAAGTTTCATATTAGGTTCTACAATGTGTGCATGATATAGCTAATTAAAACATTTAACACACATCAACACACAACTTTTTTATGGGTTTAAGATTACATGTCTCATGCTGAGCACTAGTTCTAGCATCTGGGAAGCTCACCACGTTCAAGGTGCCCTGAGCCTTACTAGTTCCTCCTTGTCCTGTGTGACCCCGTGGTCTTGTGGGAGTCTGACCAGCATGCCCTCCCTATGGTCAGGGGCAGATCCATAAATATAAAAGTTGAGGGGGCATGTATAAAATTATAAATAATTAGGGGGTTTTGTAAAAATTTGCTTAAAATTTTTTTACACTATATTTTTATGTAATTTAACAAAGTTGGGGGGGGGGGGTCTTTTGCTCCCTCCATCCCCACTAGCTCCGCCCCTGCCTGTGGTGCTCCTGATCCGGTTATCTACTTGTTCTGAGTCCCCTGGAATTAATGATACTTCTTGTTGTTGGGAATGCCGATGCACTCGAAGGCTCTGTGGCCTACCTTACCACAATGGAGACATTCCACCTTATTACTGTTGCAGTCCACCCTGGATGGTTCCTTCCGCATCTTTTGCATAAATAACTGCACGGTGAATGGTTTGAACTTGTGACCTTTGAGGGCAGAGATTGTAACTGCTGAGCATTCATATTCATGGTGGTCAACTCGAGACCTTGTTCCATGCCCTTCTAGCCTTGGTATCTCTATTGTCCCCTCTTCGGCCCATATTATTTCCTCCCTTCTCGTAACTCTCCTTCTAAGACGAACCTTCATCTCTCTTGCCCTTATCTCCGTTCATACGATTGTGCCCAAGCACTTCATCCTGAATATGGAGCATTAGTTCAGTCTTGGAGGCGGCATTATAGCACTCTTGTTAGTGGGATAATCAGCAGCACCCATGGCCATCTCAATGCGAAAAGCCAAGCCTCCCTGAAACTTCTCGCCTTATACTATCTTTGAATAGTCAACTCCAAGGAGAAAGTGTAACAACTCATTGAACTTGGCGTAGTACTGGTCCACTAACATATCACCCTGGGACAAGGATTCAAATTTCTGGTGTTTCCTCTTCTTGAGATGGGCAGGATAATACTTATTGTGGAATATGTCTATATAAGTTACCCAGTTGAAATTCGCCACTGCCAGGTGTTGAGCCTTGACTAGTTGCCACCAAGTGTTGGCAGCATCTTTCAGGTAGTAAACTACAACTAATATCTTCCGGTCTTCAGGGACTTGTGGCACTTCAAAGGCCTTCTTTATCTTGATAATGTACCATTCCAACGCGGCTGAATCAGGCTCTCCAAAATAAGTACGAACATGCATATCTACAACGCTCTTCACCCAGTTGCGCTCTCGGGGTGGTACTGGTGGCACAGGTTGAGGTAGAGCAGGGACTGGTTGCACTTCCCTTGGTTAAACTCCAAGATGAGTAAGAACGACAGCCACTGTCGTAGCAATATCTGGGTTTGCTGGTTCCGCGACTCCTGCTGACACAATCGACCTTTTCTTGCACCTCTTCCTGACATTTGTAAGGAAGGGTAGGCTATAGTTTAATCTAATATTTTCCCTATGCATGTTTGGTCATTCTATACCTATAATACATTCCAAACTGTACCTGCAGGTTAGCAGTCATCACTAGAATTTATAGTTAGCGTATCATTCACGTTTCTCTCACATCCTAACCCCAAATCCTATCCTTAGATTTAGCTGGTAACTCTACTTCTAATCATTAGAGCATTCCTTCACTCTGATACCACTTTTGTAACATCTCTTCCTATACCTAATTCATTAATGAGACCATTAATCCTTATACACTGATTAGTTATTCTCTTGGTAGCAGCATAAATAATATAACCTCTACGGGATGTTACTATTGTTGCATACCTAGATACACAACAATTTTTGTACACCTAAATGCACAGTAAGGCTACCAACCAACTAATAGGAATGTTGTGCATGATAAGAAATACGATTCATAAAACATAAATCCATATTACAGACCATACACATCTGTAGCATAACTAGGGGCAAATTACATTGATGTCTAAAATAAACATAGTTTTAATTAGCAACCCCAAACTATTCAACCCTGCACTCCGCCTGAGCATCTTCGTCTATATACCCGTAATAACATTGTTGGAGGGGGTCAGCTCAACTGCTGAGTATGATATCATGCAACCCCATACACCTTCGAGCTACACTTAGATTATTTGGTCAAAGTTGGCATGCAGTCCATTTTAAATATATTTAAAATCCAAAATCAATAAGCACTAATCTTATAAATAACACAAATTCATAGTGCCAATAATAAGTAAATAAAGTCAAGCAACAACGAACCAATCATATGAATAACACAACATAATCATTAGATGAGTGATAGATAAGCTTAGGCGTTGATCTTCCAATGACTTTGTTCCATTCTTCATGGGAGTATGAGTTTATGATTATCTCATAGAGTTTCTTGAGTGTTTATACCTTTTAAATATTCAGAATTTCAAGTTTTACCTGTCCATAAACTTGTTGTGCCTGAAACCAGCAAGCGCTCCTAATACATCCCCGACGTGTCGTGGACGTATCGTGGACTCTTAATAAGACTTGATAGTTTAGGAATGGACGCGAGATAAACTTAAACTGGAAAACCCATTTCGATTGAGAATTTACACATATGAAATTCACTCAATCTCCTTTGCCCCACACACGGACTCCCGGGACAGTTTCGACTTTACCCCTAAAGTCGTCAACCCTCTCCTGACTATCGGCCTACGGTTCACCGACCGTTCCTCGACCTGTCGTCCTATCAAATACCCAATGTATTGATACTCTAACACAGTCCTATCTAGCTCACCAACTCTCTAGCACTTACACACACGCCTAAGTCTGATCCACACTTGCCTAGATTATCTCTATCTTTTCTCTCGTACATGCATACTTACATATGGAAAAAATGCAAGTATATATACACGGTTGTTAGGATGTAACTACCGTCCTATTAATCCCTGGACTTCTATCAGTCGACTACAACTTTGATTATTCACATAACAATCACACTAGACTTGCAGAGATTCTTCAACTTGATCTGGAGGCGTGGACTACGTGTCGCCTTATGGTTGGTCGAGTTGGCGGCAGCCCACTTGATAGGTTGATCACCACTTGTGTGCTCCACTTGCTTGATTCTGTCTGGCTCATTAAATGCTCATAAATGCCCTCTGTTGAGTTTATTACAGCTATGTAATGATGTTCATTTATAGCCTTGTTATCTTGTGTATTATTGAACTTCTCCTTTTTTCGTGAGCTTGTCGTGAACAAGTTGTTTATGTGGATGTATGTGTCTTATATGAATGTGTCGATCCTTTGTAGTCTTTGTCTTTGTTTTTCATCTTTATGTATGAGAGATATCTTCGTGCGGTGTCTAACTAGTTGTTTGTGCTAGAAGTTCTACAGAGCTCTTGCAGACAGGTGCCCGACTGATTGTGCACATGTCATGGATTGAGCGCACTTGCAACCTTGCGTGATAAGCCACTCATTTACCTGTCTATGAATTGAAAACCTCAGATAGACAACACAAGGTTTGCTATCATCAAAACTAAAGGATCTTGTCTTAACAATTTCCCCCTTTTTAATGATGGAACCTATACTATGTACTTGGCAATTCAAAAATTGAGAGATTTCCCCTAAGAAGAATTCCCCTGAGTTTGTTAAGGGTTTTAAGTATGAAAAACTTTAACGAATGTGATAGGATTGATGTGCTGACTGAGTAGGTCTGAGGTGTTAGTCTCAGACCAACCCTGCTTGGAGAACAAGTATTTGTAGAAGATAATGACGCATAAGCTTTTGTTTAAACTTAACAAGATAGGATTCTGCTTGTATTCAAATTCAATGTGAATTACAACCTAGCTTCCTATCTTGGGATTCGACAGAAGTATTCTGTCTCATCCAACACTCGCTCTACTCTCGGCTTTGATCAATACGTAACAAGGAGTAAAGGGGAGTGTTCTAAGTGTGCACTCTAGGTAATAAATACCTAAGCTAATTGACTAAATCTCACTATGATCTCTGGAAATGCTTTCTCTCTCAGGCAATCTTTTTTTCTCTCTCTAATGCTTAGTCTAGAATTCATAAATAATATCGTGACAGTTCTGAGCTTATATACAATTCAAAAGAGCCTAAAATATCAGAAGTGAAGTCATGGGGTAACGACTTGAATCTAGTGTGCAAGTATCGGAGGCACTAGTTACTTCATGATCTCCATAGCGCGTGTCGCGCATATCGTCCACGTCTCCGAGAAAAATGGAGTTAATCGGTTCTTTAATGTAAGTTCGCGCCATTGATTGATCAGAGGTCGATGTCAAAGTATCAGTGCAGAGCTACTCAAAATGGAAGATCTTGAGGGCTAGTAGTTCTGCAGCGCTACTCTGACTGAGGAGGCAATCATCTGCAAAATCAAGTCTTCAACAAAATTCCCCCTTTTTGTTGATGATGGCAAACTCAGTGTATCCAGCGTGAACTTAGGTGTCTTCAATGAGTGTACCTGTAAAAGACAAAGAACAAGGCAGAGCAACTATCTCGGGAGAACAACTCACTGTTTGTTCCCCCTTAAGCAAATATTCCTCCTCAAGATAATGTAGTTAAATAAGAGCAGATAAAACTAAAGCACGCAACTACTTCGTAATCTACTTAACAGAAATAAAACCAATCCGAAACATAGCGGGGCCTTCAGAGGCACTCGATGTTCACACATAGTCGCCCATATAAACCAGCCGCGGGATACACCGCTTCCCCAGTTTGCCAACATCAGGGGAAACACATCAGTAATATCCAAAAAACAAAGTATCCGAATGTCACACATCAAACCACCAAAGCAATAAAAATGTTCGAAAGTCAGTCATCGTAGGTACTATAGGTTAAGAGGGAGTGGGGCAAAATATTAGACATCTCTTTGGTCCATTCCTGTATCAGCAGTCGTCGCTCCGTCTTCCCCCGAAACCACAGCATCATCCATCGTATTTGCCGCTGCAAGTGCTTCAGAAAAAGTCTCCCTAAACTCCTCGACTAGTTTCTTGACCCCTCCTTCAAAGATGGCCATCGTCTTCTTGTGGTTATTGTTGAGGACGTCGATGATCATGTCTATCTTTGTGGCTAGGATAGCCAGATTTTCTTCTATCACAATAACTCTTTCAGTGAGAGTTAAAGTGTCTGGAGTGGGAGTTGGTTTTGGCGTAGGTTATTTTTTGGATGGTGGATTTGGTTTGAGGACAAACTTGATTTGAAATGACGGAGTTTTGTTGTACAGAATCTGACGAAGTATGTCGGTTTCGGTTATACGACTGGCTTTGGAAGGATCAAGGGAGATTCCACAGTGGGTAAGGATTTTTGGTAACCAGAAGATGTACCCTAGAGAGTGTCAGGGTGAAGAAAGAGTTGAGGCTATGTGATTGAGGATGAGTTTAAGAAGGTTTATTTTTTGGTGGTGAATCAGACAGTACATAATTGTAAGGTCAAGAGGCCGGACGAACTGGTTTCCTTCCTTTCTAGGGACGAGGTTTTTGATCACCAAGGTGTGAAGCATTTGGTGTATGTTGGAGAGAGCGGGTTGGTCTAAAGAGAGACCAACTCGGCTATTTGGCATAAAAAAATACATAAACCTCTTTTGCAGAAATAAACCCTAGATCAGGAAATCCAGCCCTATCATAAAATTCTAGTCCAGAGGTTGGTATGGCCAAATGAGTTGCAATAGCGTTTGAATCAAGAATAATGGCTTATTCATGTACCTCGGTCATAATTTTCCCCTTTCGGATAACACATTTTTGGTAGAACTGGTAGGCCTCTTCTTCGTGGAAGGTTTGAATGTCGTGAAACAGGTGGATCCAGTTCTGAAACCTAAACATCTCTTCAAACATGGTGACGCCCATCGAGTGTAACCACTCAAGATCCAATAATTTTCCTTTCACCAAGTTTCGGGAATCGGCGGAGTCATCTGGGGGTAGGGAATAGACCGTGGTGTGGGTATCAATCAGACCTAGTCTTAGAGGTGGTGTTTGAGGGACCGATTCAGTCCGAGGACGTAGTAGCTTTCTAGTTGAAGTAGTGTCTGTGTCAGAGTCGGCTTGAGTGGATGAGTTTGTTACGCTTCTCATCTTCTCTGGAACTGGTGCTGCGATGAGTGGTGAAGGTGGAGGGACCGTGACGATAGGAGTAGATTTAGAAGATGTCGGTTGGGATTTGGCTCTGGATCATAGAGTTCTAGTGGGTGGAGGACGGTGAGCAGTTGCTTTGGATCGGTGGGTTTTCTTTGGAGGTGAAGATTGTTCAGGGGCAGGGGGTTGGGTTTCAAGTTCTTGAGCTTCTTCCGGTCTTTCGGAATCTTTGGTGGGGGAGTCGAGTTGAGGGTTTTGAGATGGTTGTTCAACAGGAGGTTTGAGGGAGCCAAACTGGATGTTCTGTGGTGATTTGGTTATGATGTCTGGTGTGGGTATGATCGGAGTTGTTGGTGTGAGGACTTTTTGGTGGGAAAGGGTGTGGTTTCCGACTTTTATGGTGACGTCGTGGGGTTTATGGTGAGAGTTGGTGCAATAGAGATGTTGGGCAGTAGGGTGGTGAGAGGATGGGTGTCAAGTAACACCCCTACCGTTAATCCTATGCTTACCGTCTAATCGTCCTGATAATCCTACTATGTCGTAGCGGAAATACTACTACTACTACTACTACTACTACTACGGCGGGTGATACAACGCCGCTAACCGCCCATACGGCTAGCAAGGCTATTACTGCTTACAGTGATGGTCTGATGCCTAAGTATACCGAGCTACTACATTCCATACTGATTACAAAAGTTAACATACTTGCATTACTGGATTACCGAGTATTTAAAGTATTTAATTACATCCCTTTCCAATCTTCCCAAAAGAATGAGTTTCTACCAGCTACTCATCTATACCAATGTTCCATTCTTTCATTATCCAAAAGGGGTGTACCCTATGGTACACCGGCTAACAAAAACCTACAGCCGTGTACAACATAGTACACCTTTCACAATTCATTGTTTACAGACAAAAAGAAATCAAACTAAAACTCTTCGTCATCTTCACCCTTCTCGGGTACCTGCATTCATATTAAAAACATCGCCCCAAGGGGCTCAGCAAAAGCTGCGCATAAACTCCGCATATACCGAGTGCTAACAAGGGCACGCCGACTAATTAGGGTCGACTATACATGCGGTTCATTAATTTCATACATACATGCTTTGCATACATCATACAATCATGCTCAATATCATACATAATCCAAGGCAACAATACAATAGCATACACAATCCTTACCTTCACAAGGGTTAGCCAAATTACGCATCCGGGTTAATCGGAATGCTTTTTACTCTTTTACTCATTACACATTACTTACTCTTACTTACACTTACTTACTTTTCCACACTTATCTACTCATTCTTACTTACTTACTCTTACTAGGGGTGTTCATGGCCGGTTAACCGGCTAATCGGTTAACCGCATTGACGGTTAGTCAATATTAATAACCTTAACCGCTTCATTTAGCAACGGTTAACCGGGAACGGTTAACCGCCGGTTTCGGTGCGGTTTTATCGGTTAACCGTAAACCGGATAATGGAAAAAAAAACAATTTCAGAATTTACTAAACTTCTATTAAATTAGAGTAATATACTAGTATAATTGAGTTCTATCCAGTTACACACTATAACAACTAAGCTAGTTATAAGCAAAATAAGCAAGAGTACTAATTCCACACCCATCACTAATAACTACTACTAGCATAATATACAAAAATTTACACAGCTTGTGTAATAACATAATAGCACAGTATCACCAAAAATACAGTAGCACCACCATAAATACAGCAGCAACAGCACCATAATACAGCAGCAACAGCTCCATAATACAGCAGCAACAACTCCAAAAATATTGCAGCAACAACTCTAAACTACAGCAGCAACAACACCAAAAATACTGCAGCAACACCACCAATATAACCAAAACTGCAGCAGCACCAGCACCAAGATATCGCATCAGCAGCAGCATCACATAGCAACATCACAAAAAACAATTCAAAAATCAATAGATGCTCCTGAAACCCAAACCAAATATAAGTTATAGCATAGTACACCTTAAATCAATATCAAATAAGATAGAAGAAAACAAAAAAAGTAGTATAAACACAAAAGTGACAGACAAGTTCTCTTTCCAATGTTTTCCATAATTGTGAAACAAAACACAACCAACACAATAATTTAACTAATGTGCAATACCAAAAGGATGGGTATGGTCTTCTCTCCCTATTGTTGTCCATCAGTACCAAAAGGATAGAGCTGGTCTTCTCCAAATGTTGCTGTACATAGTATTAAAAAGTAATAGTGAGCAACAAATATCAACCCAAGTAACAAGTGCACATGTACATGATAATTTATGTTGTGTAAATTTTCAGCAGTACAAGATAATTTTGATAGTGTGCAACCAGTATGCAAGTACTGTTTTGGTGAGTGCAATTATAAAAGAAGATAAATAAATACAAACCATTGAGTTTAACTAATCGTTTGAAAAGTCAAGAGACTCGTCAATTGCTATTATGGGTTGTTGTGCCGTGAGCTCCTTCATTCCTACAAATCTTATAGAAAATATTAGCACAATGTTACGAAATATTTAATTCTAAGGAAACTATATGAAAATAAATCTGACCTTCATCCATTTCCATATCTTCTAATTCAAAAATTATTTCATCTAACATGATAGGACTAGTAGTAGGACGTAACCAATCTTGTGTGCATACAAGAGCTTCAGCCATTCTTGGAGTTAAAGCAGTTCTGAATGGATCAAGCACGCGACCTCCAGTGCTGAAAGCTGACTCTGATGCAACCGAGGAAACAGGTATTGCAAGTATATCACGGGCCATTGCAGCAAGAATAGGAAATCTTTTTCTTTGATCTTTCCACCATCCTAAAATCTGAAATTTCTCTCTATGGTCAGCACCATCTTCATCCTCGTCATTAGGTTCACAATCCTCAGCCAAGTACCGATCTATCTCACTTTTCCTTGCACTTGTTTCAACAGTGCCCCTTTGCCTACTATACTTCAAATTAAAGTGGGGTTTCACAGTCAAACTGTTGGAACCTAAGGAACTATCTTTGGACTGTGAAGAAGCTGGTGTCTGTTGTTTTTTACCACTTGCTTGAGGCATTGATGAACCATAAAAATCAAATAAAGCACTTAAAGTGCTTTTAATCTTACCAATAAGCAAACTCGCATTTGATTCCTCATAGGCATCTGCAATCATCTCCTCAACACTACTCAATTTGTGTCTAGGATCAAGAACCAAAGCAACAAACAACAGCATATTCATATTGTCCACATCTCCCCAGTATTTTTCATATTTCATCTTCATTTGTGTCGCCATGTCCTTAAGAGCTTCATCCTCACTTTCGCAATATTCAGAAATCAAATTGCCAACTCCATATATCATATCAACATAGCAATTAGTAGTTACATAATTACTTCCTGATAAATTCAAAGTGGCTTCATAAAAGATCTCCAAGAAGGGTAAGAAAGAACTAGCTTTATCCCAATCAGATTCAGATGGAGCTCCTCCATTCTTTCTAAGCTCCTTATTGCAAATACTGTTTTTGCAATACAAACTATCAAATGCTCTTCTAAATTTCACAGCAGATTTTAGCATCAAGAATGTAGAATTCCATCTTGTATCAACATCTAAGCAGACCAGACCTTTGCTATGTATTTGTTCTTCCTCTACACATTGTCTAAATGCTTTGAGCCTAGCAGGAGAAGATCTTACAAACTTCACAAAATGACGCACTTTAACAATAGAGGAATCCATCTCTTTCAAACCATCTTTGACCACCAAATTCAAGATATGAGCAGCACATCTCATATGTAAAAATTTGCAATCCATCACACTACTACCCCAATGATTTATCCTTCTTCCTAGATAGCGAACAGCCCCATCATTCGATTTCGCATTGTCTACAGTCATAGTTAATATATTCTTCAATCCCCATTCAACCAAACATCCTTCAACAGCCCTTCCAATGAACTCACCGGAATGGCCAGCAATAGAACAGAAGTTAATTATTCTCTTCTGCAATGTCCAATTCTCATCAATAAAATGAGCAGTCAAGCACATATAACACAGATTTTGACCAGAAGTCCAAGTATCAGTTGTGAGACACACTCGAGATGTTAGCTTACCAAAGAAATCCTTCAACTTCTTTCGTTCATCAATAAACAAACCAAATATATCTCTAGTGATAGTAGACCTCGAAGGAACAAAAAACTGAGGGCAAGCAACCATACAGAATTCTCGAAATCCTTGATGTTCAACAAACATAAAAGGCAGCTCATCTATAATCAGCATTCTAGCCAAAGCCTTTCTAACAGCTACTTGATCGAACACCCAATCCTTCAGCTGACCACAAGTTATAATACTACCATCTGATTGGACCGTAGACATGACCTCTAAAGCAAGAAGCTTTTGTCTTTTATCCACATTACATGGATATTTTTTGCACTTGTTAAGATGAGTTCTCAAAGAACTAGTACCATTTTTTGATGTTTGATGCAATTCACCATCACAATGTATGCATATGTAGCAATCAGGATCAGCAGGATCATTCTTATCTTTAAAATGATCCCAAACCATAGATGTCCTCTTCCTCAATCTAGTAGGAGGATTGCTACTTACAGTCTTATCAAGAGCATCAATTTCATGTAGACTTTCAGCAGTTGGAACTGTTTGATTTCTCGTATCCTCCTCCTCAACCATATTAGTTGTTTTGTTGCTAGACATAGTTCTACAATTGAAAAAAAAAACATAACCCATCAGTACATATTAAAAAGTTATAATAAATGCCACTAACAAGACGATCATGAGTTCCTTTACTAAATCAATAACACCAGTGAAATAAATGTCACAAGGAAGAAGTCGAAGACTTGTAGTACACTTACATAATCAGAGGGTCGGTTGCAGATTTTGTTTGATCTCTCAAGTCATTCAGCCAAACAGAGGCTGTCACCTAAAAATCGCCGCAAAAGTACATGAACAAAAGACATCAGTGATTATGTTAACAAAGATGATGGGCAAAATCAAATAATTTGACCGGTATAAACTAAACAAACAAGAGAGTTAACTATGAAGAGGCCCAGGAGGAGGAAGGACTCGATTTATATTTTTATGTGGCTACTTGAGGAAATTAGCTTATCAGGAAGGTTTTGAAAAAAATCCACTTGGTTCGGAGTTAATCTCACCATCTACCTTTCTCACCGTAACCTGCAACCCAAACTGATAAAATGATAAAACATAAATTCTCTGCGCCCAGTTATACTACTTCATTTCCGGTTATAATACATCATATTCGTAATTTGCACTAGAATTTGGGATGAATTATTGAGACATAGCATAGGATTCTCCCCCGGATGCACGTGCACGACGAGTAACCGCAATAACAGCGCCCAATTGCATACATATATACGATGACAGCCATCATACTATAAGTTAACAAGCAATTATGTACTTAATTAAACAGCAGCAACCCCACTTTATTAATTTGGTAATTAATGATTAAACATAAATTCTCTGCGCCCAGTTATACTACTTCATTTCCGGTTATAATACATCATATTCGTCAATACTTCAGATATGGTAAGATTCTTTGCTACCATCTCGTTCTCTATCCTTTAGAAGGTTCTCTGAATTTGTGTTCACTCATTAAAATAGTCTATATGCATAAGAAAATTGTATCTATCCAATCAGAAAGTTGTTTATCTATTTTTCACTCAAGAAAAGACTGCAACAGACTTTGCTGGACGCACGAATAGTTAATAGCTGGTTGGATTTGGTGATGCGATGAAGAATATTAACTATGTATGTGTTATATCATTTGAGATACAATGCGCTGAAATTAGACTATTTTATTTGTTCTTCTTCAACTTTCAAAACCGATAACAGAGTGAAGAAATTAGAAAAACAAAAGGAATTAACCCAACCCAGCAGAGTTTTTAAGGAGGACGACAACAACAAGGAATTAACCCAACCCAGCCGAGTTATTAAGGAAGACGATCGTTCAGAGTGGTACATTTGTTTTGACTGTTTAAAACCCTCTTGAACTAGTTAATTCAAAGGCTCTGAAGAAGTTTAAGGGTCTCGTCGATGTGCTTCTCGGGTTGAAATTGGTTATTGACAGTTTAGACACTCGAAACAAACGAACAAACAATTGAAGAATATACAGCATAGATAATTATTCTAAGCAACAAGTTCTACCGAAATCAAAATTTACCTGTTTAAATGCCTCGACTTTCTCAGAACAGAAACACACACTCGAGCAGGAGCAGATAACAGTCGCTAACAGGTTGCTCGACTTCTGCTCCTTCTCCACTTCTACTCTGTCGAGTTGACATAAATACCAGAGAGGTTAGCTGGTGCAGCAGCGGATAAATCGCTGCTCCGAGAGGAATAGAGGGAGAGCGAAAGTGCTCTGGTGAAGAAGCGGCGTGAAAATGATGGGTGAGTTGTTAGGGTTGCAAAATACCGTGTCTGAAATTTGTGTGGGAAGAGTATTTTTTTTAAAAAAAATTAATATGTATAATTAATCGGTTAGTCCGGTTAACCGGATAGACAAAATATGATAACCGAAACCGTAACCGAAACCGGCTAATTTAGCTGGTCGGTTAACCGAAACCGAAAAATCGGTGCGGTTAACCGGATTTTCGGTGCGGTTTTCCCGGTTTCGGTATCGGTTATACGGTTACGGTTTTTTATGAACACCCCTAACTCTTACTCATGTTAAGTCGGTATAACCTCCGGCCCGGGGACTACACCGTCCCACCACCGGGATTTACTTGACTCACTAATCCGGGATGCTACCCATTTAAGGGGTTTGGGCCGCGGACCAGCTTAAGAGTCAGGACTTGGATCCAACCTCTTGTGTCTCCGCCTCCTCACGCGTGGCCGAAACTATATCGGATTTCTACTCATTCCAATTTAATTACCAATTTATTAAGTTAGATTGGTTAGCTTGTTAGGAATCAGTTAGAAGTCCAATCACAATCACATTCGGTCACAGTACAATATATCATACATACACACACTCATATTCATCCATACATTTCATGAATTATACAAACTATGGTTTAAGTACAATATTCAACAAGATACAACACTACATTTTCACAAGTAAGCATAATAACTCCGATTCGTGCATTTATCTTATTTAGTGATCAATTAGCACACAACACACAAATCAGAGTAACCAAGGTAGCATACGGGGCATGAGGAATTCATACCGTTCACCGTTGTACTTGTATCCGACGTTCCTGCGGTGTTCACAAATCAAATCCTATGATATACATACAATCGAGTGATTAATCTAACTATCATTAACTTAACTCGTACTCCTACCATGTTTCCCAACTCATTCTTACTATGTCTTACAATTCTTACACTTACAAATTGTTTACTTACTATTCATTACTTAAAGTTTACTTCCTTACTTAACAATGGTGTACTTATATATATATATGTACATATGTATATGTGGGTATACATACATATATATATATTATATATACTTATTATAAGTTAATAATATATAATTTTTTTTTGTATGACTCGACCGACCTTACCCAGGGTCGGACCCAAGGTCGGTCGAAGTCAGTAGGGTACACACGCTGGAAAATTACAGGGCCGACCGACCTTGCAAGTCCGGTCCCAAGGTTGGTCCATTCCAGTAAGTTACATGACGGGAAAATTTTAGTCCGACCGACCTTGCAAGTCCGGTCCCAAGGTCGGTCCATTCCAGAAGGTTTTGTTACGGGAATTTTTCTGGCCGACCGACCTTGCAAGTTCGGTCCCCAAGGTCGGTCCATTCCAGAAGATTTCCGTCTTTGTAAATCTGGGCTCGACCGACCTTGTAAGTCCGGTCCCAAGGTCGGTCCGGCCTAGTATTTCAGTTTTAAAATCTGTTTTCAGTTCCTCTTCTTACCCATTACTTCCCCATTGTTCCTACACTCAATCCCACATGTTTTAACACTAATTAAACCTTCTAATACCTTATTTCATACATTAACTCTTTACATACTTCTATACTAATTTACACTCTTAACTTCCCATGTTTCATTTCACACTTACATTGTTTTTCCTAGTTGCATTATGCTACAGATTTTCACTCTCATTTTCCTCCATCTAGAGTTCCCTCTTCCAATGTCATCTCTATAGCTTACAATGCACTACACCTCTCCTAACTTACCCCCTAACTATCTCAAATCAAAATCTGTTACAAGCATATGTTTTTCACCTAGTTTCTAGTTTCTTAAGTGTTCTAGTTCTAGGTAAATTTTGTCATAGTCTCCCCTATATTTTTACACTCTCACCACATTGTTCTAACTCACATATATGATTCATACCACCTGTTCATAACCAATATCAATATACCAAACTCTCATACACAAATACTACACATTAAGCACTCAATAAATTCCTGCACATACCCATTTCTTTCCTTAAGGTTTATACAAGTTTTTGATCAACTTTTTAAGCTTCAAAACACTTAGGTTCTCCTACACATTACACTACTACTCAACACCATTTTATAATACCCATTTACACTACCAAAATCTGTTACATAAAACATTTACAAGACTACAAATGTTATCATCATTTACCTTGTTCTTCTTCTTGTTTTATTTTCTTCTTCTTTCTTCTTCCTTCTTTCTTCTCTCTCCACCGATTATAGTACTTCGAATTCTCTAACACTACAACCCATACATACACACTACCATTTCAATACCAAAACTAAACCTTAATCATTCTTTAAAGCTTAATGCATATTTTAGGGTTTAGAAATTTCATTACCTTGCAAGGGTGTAAGTAAAGCTTGGAATGGCTCAAGAACAAGATTTCAACTCCTCCAAGAATGCCAAAATCGGTTAGAGTACCAAGAACCAAACAAGGGCTTAGTCTAAATTTCGTTTTGCCCACAAGGGCTAGAAAAAGGTGAGGTTTCAAGAATATTTTTACCTCAAAATAACAAGGAGAAGGAGGTGGTTCTAATGGTGGTCTTGAAGCTCCAAATGCCGCATACCCATGAAAACGAAAATGCTTGTTTTCGAATTTTGAAAGGAGGAATATGTTCTCCTTGATGAGGGGATTCCAATGGTATAGTTTTTGTAATTTTTGGTGAAGGTTTGATGGGTTAACAAGAGGAGAGAAGTGGGTGTTTTGTGTTGGTTGCTCAAATCACCATGGATGTCGCATGGGGAAGAAGAAGAAAGAAAAGAGAGTGGGTGAGGGGGGGGGGGTGAGTACGTGAGTGAGAGGGGGAAATGAGAGGATAGGAGAGAGAATCACTAAAGTAGTTTGTTTACTTTTTATTTGTTTTGTCCTCTTGTACATAAGCAACAATTAAAATAAGGGAGTGTGAGAGAGAGGGCTCAAAATCGGCCACCCCACTGCACACACCACACTTTGTGTTTTTATTTTTAAAAGTGGACACAATACTTTGGGTTATTTATGTTTCTACCCCACAACTTCCCGTTTTTGACAGTTTTTACTATTTTCTCGTTTTATCAATTTTATTGGTTCTAAAGCTTCACTAATATTTATTAATGACTATTTAGTTGACCAAAATTGTTACGAGTCTATTTGACCCGCTTAAAGTCACGTTTTCCCGGTTTCCTCGAGAAACACGCTTTAAGGTTCGTTAGTGTTTTTAATCCGTTTTAAGGATCTGTTTCCTTCGGGATTTGTTCCCTCAAGATTATTTATGCATAATTAAACTTCTAAATTACTTATTAGCCTAATTAATCACTATTGTTAATTACGGGGTATTTCAATCTACCCCCTTAAGAAACTTTGCCCTCAAAGTCGTTCAAGGTTAATAGTTTAATAATTCTACTCATTAGGCAAACCAATTGCCATAACACATCTTACTACCACCTATGAGGTGTTTACTTCTTCTACATTACAAACATACACAATTCAAGCACAATACGAATTCACATACGACATGCACCATTTCCATACATACCATCATATCCACATTACACAATACACCACTACAATTCTCAATACACATTACACGGATACACCATACATTATACATACACATCCATACACTACACATTACACATACATACATTCACATACCAAATTCACTTTGCACTATATGTGCCATCAAAATCTATTACAATACCTACACACTCTGCAATGCTCACCCGAAGCAATGCAAAAGCAAAAAGGCTCTACCCCCCTTAAAAAGGGGTACGCCCCGTACCCGTATCTACAAAACACTAGACTATCTAGTCTATGAATAACTGTGGGTACTTCGCCTTCATGGCATCTTCTAACTCCCATGTCTCTTCTTCGACATCATGGTTTGACCATAGGACCTTCACCATTCGTATAGATTTATGGCGAGTGTCTCTGGTCTTCCTATCAAGGATTCTCACTGGGGTTTCGACATATCTCATGGTCGGCTCAAGGGATAGTCTCTCGGGCTCTAGGACATGAGAAGGATCAGAAATGTACTTCTTGAGTTGTGACACATGAAAGACATCATGTACACGCCCCAAGTCCTCAGGTAGTGCTAACCTATAGGCTACGGATCCAACTCTTTCGGTGATAGTGTACGGCCCTACAAACTTTGGGCTCAGCTTGCCCTTCTGACCAAAACGGAATACACCCTTCATAGGTGAAACGCGCAAGAACACTTGGTCGCCCACGACGAACTCAAGGTCGCGTCGTCTCACATCCGCATAGGATTTCTATCTATCTTGGGCTGCCTTCATATTGGCTCAGATTTGTTGCACTTCCGCTTAGACTTGTTCTAAATACTCCGGTCCTATGATGACCGCTTCGCTTGACTCATCCCAACACAAGGGTGTACGGCAAGGTCTACCGTATAGGGCTTGGAAAGGCGACATCTTAATCGAAGCATGGTAGCTATTGTTGTACGAGAACTCGATAAGTTGAAGCTTATCTAACCAACTCCCCTGAAAGTCTAAGGCACATGCCCGAAGCATGTCCTCCAGTGTCTGGATGGTCCTTTCTGTCTGACCGACGGTCTGAGGATGGAAGGCGGTACTCAACTTCAATTTTGTACCCAACGCTTCCCGTGTAGCTCTCTAGTATCTCGAAAGAAATCTGGTGTCGCGGTCAGATACTATAGTTTTGGGGACTCCGTGGTCTCTGATAATCTCCTTGTCGAATAGCTCTGCGAGCTTCACTACCTTCCAGGTGTCCTTCATCAGTATGAATCTGGTAACCTTGGTAAGGCGGTCGACTACAACCCAGATCATGTTGAGTCCTCCCCTGGCAGGTGAGAGTCCTACAACAAAATCCATGGAGATATCATGAAATTTCCATTCCGGAACTGGCATCGATTGTACCATTCCACCCGGTCTACGATGTTCAAATTTCACCTTTTGGCATGTTAAGCATCTCAATACATATTCTGTCACATCTGACTTCATTCCAGACCACCAGAAGTACCTCTTCATGTCTTTGTACATCTTGGAGGCTCCTGGATGGACTGACAATGTGGAACTGTGTGACTCTCGCAGGATGCGATCCTTTAGCTCAGCATTGCTTCGGGGAACGCATAACCTGCCATTCAGCCGAATCAGACCATCTTTATGTAGCTTGAAGTCATACTTCTTCTTCTCAAATGTACCATTTTTGATCTTTTGTCTAATTTCGGTCAGGTAAGGGTCGCTCAACTGAGCATCTCGCACCTCGTCAACCAAGCTAGAAGAAGCGAGTAGCGAATGGAGCGAGTGTGCTCGACGGCTCAGGGCGTCGGCTACAACGTTGCCTTCCCTTCCTTATACTGTAGGTCGATGTCGTAGTCTGAAAGAAACTCCATCCACCTTCTCTGTCTCAAATTCAACTCTTTCTGTGTGAATACATACTGTAAGCTCTTATGGTCGGAGTAGATGGTGATGCTTACCCCATAGAGATAGTGTCGCCATATCTTCAAGGCGAAGACAATGGCTCCTAACTCTAAGTCGTGAGTCGGGTAATTCTCCTCATGCTTTTTCAGCTGGCGGGAGGTATAAGCTACAACCTTGCCATGCTGCATGAGTACGCATCCCATTCCTTTGCCTGATGCATCACAATATACCTCAAATCCCTCTGTGCCCTCTAGAAGAGTAAGGATGGGCGCTGAGGTCAATGAGTCTTTTAGGCTCTGAAATGATACTTCACACTCGTCTGTCCATACAAACGGTGCATCTTTCTTCATCAGTGTAGTCATGGGCTTAGCGACTTTTGAGAAGTCCTTTACAAATCTCCGGTAATAACCGGCTAGACCAAGAAAGCTCCGGATGTCGGTAACAGTCTTAGGTCTAGGCCATGATCGTACAACTTCTATCTTTGAAGGGTCAACGGAGATACCCGCGCTCGAGATGACGTGACCAAGGAATGATACCTGATCTAGCCAGAACTCGCATTTGGAGAACTTCGCATACAACTGGTTCTCGCGCAGTGTCTCAAGCACTTTCCTCAAATGAATTTCATGCTCCTCTGCTGATTTGGAATATACCAGGATGTCGTCGATGAAGACAACAACCAAAGTGTCCAGCTGCTCACTGAATAGTCGATTCATGAGATCCATGAATTTTGCTGGTGCGTTTGACAAACCGAATGGCATGACGGTGAATTCGTAGTGGCCATATCTGGTACGGAATGCCGTTTTCTCGATGTCTTGCTCTTTGATAGCAATCTGATGATACCCAGAACGGAGGTCGATCTTGGAGAAGATTGAGGCTCCTTTCAGCTAGTCGAATAAGTCGTCGATGCGTGGCAATGGGTATTTATTTTTGACTGTGACCGCATTCAGCTCGCGGTAGTCAATACAAAGTCGGAGACTACCGTTCTTCTTTTTCACAAAGAGGACCGTGCTCCCCAGGGTGATACGCTCGGGCGTATAAACCCTTTGTCGAGTAGATCGCGTAGTTGTTCTTTCAACTCTGTCATTTCAGCAGGTGCCATGCGGTACGGTGCCCTTGCAATGGGACCGGTACCTGGCAAGAGGTCAATTTCAAATTCCACTGCTCTCTGTGGTGGCATGCCGGGTAGCTCCTTAGGGAATACGTCGGGAAATTCGGATACAATGGGTACTTCAGGGTTGAACTATGGATCTCTCTCCAGGTCTTGTACATAGCACAAATACACTTCTTTGCCCTTTCTGAGCTCCCGGTACATGGCCATGGCGGAGATGACGGTGGTCGAAGGCTCTCTCGGTCTCTGGCGGTATGATACAGTAACCCCAAAAGGACTCTTGAGCAGCAATCGATGCTCGGCGCAGAGGATCCTACCCTTGTGCCGCTCCAACCAATTCATTCTGACTATTACGTCGAATCCCAATCCATTAAACTCGATGAAGGAGATGGGAAACGCTTTGCTTTTGATTTGGATTGTGGCTGCTTTGTAGTATTTGGTGAGCTTTACTCGCTCCTTCGATGGGAGAGTAACCAAGAAGTTCGGTAGCTCATCCGCATCTAGCCCCAACTTCTTCGCAAAAGGTGGCGAAATGAAGGTGTGAGAGGCGCCGGAGTCGAATAACACATTGGCTTCAATGCCGTTCACTGGGAATGTTCCCGTTAAGATGGTGCCGCTTTCGCCGGCTTGTGCTTCGGTGAGGATGCTCAGGTTACCTTCGGTGCCGAGTCCACAACCTATTGAAGTCACAATTTCATAAGTATTGATGGTGGACACAAGTGGAATTCAAATCAACACTGCTCTTTATTGATAAACCAACCATCATACATACCGTGTCTCTAATACACGTTACTAATACATTACATGATACTATGAATTTAATACTTCCTAAAGGTAAGGTTCAGGCGTCCTGGTTTCATGTGTGTAGCATTGATTATTGCCGGTGGTGCCGTATTCAACTTGATCTTGTTGATCCCGTGATACAGCAACCTAGAGTTTCCACCCATGATTAGAACATCTCCTGATCTCAATACCAATTGCTGTGCGAGGTCCACATGCTTCTGCTAGCTATACATAAACACGGCGTCATCACCAATGGACCAAGACACTACGGGCACTCCTTGTTCAAGAGATTCCGCTGTCTCGTCCTTGTCTTGGTGTAACCCAAGTCGTCCTTCTTTCTCATAGAAGTTGACGATACAAAGGTCCGCTTCGAGTGCGGGAATCGGATCATGTTTGCATTGTTGTGCAAGTTCTACTGCTTGTGTGACAAGTGTCTGAAATTCTGGAGGTATTGTCAGTGGCGTCGTTCCGTCTTGCGTTCGTGTCCCTTGGTATGTCTTGGTATAAGGATTCCAATCCTTTCCCAAGCACATCATTTTCAGCTTCATCTTCGCTCCACCGGGGAATTCGGGTGTATAAAATCCTCCTTGACCCGTTCCTAGCTCGTTGCATCGTCGAATGATTGAGATTTGTGCTTCAGGTGTCAGGTATCCCCTTAATAAAATCATACCTGGGCGGATAACCTGACACTGCTCACTGGAGTAGTGGTGTGTGGTGATGTCGATCTCTTCTTGATACGATTTCAGAGGTATCGGATAACAGATACTAAAGCTTCCTATGGTTATAAATTTCATCTACGGTGAGTACTAGTTTCAACTACTTCATTTCATGCTCAATACACACTTCTATTCATTTACTCATGCATTCGCTCAAACGATTACTCTAATACTTAGACATGCTTCTCAAGGATTCAAGGTCTAGATAATTACCTGGGCCGGACTTAGAACCGGATCCGTCACGGTCAATCACGTGCAAGACAGGCTGCCTCTGGGGTGCGCCCCTCGGAGGACCCCGCGATCCCTGTCCCTGTGGCGCCTGCTGGGTCGGTGCATCGCCAGATGCAACCTCCTTGCCTTCCCTTTGCTTGTAGCTTTGGAAGTTTCCTCATGGTTTAGCATTCTCGGGGCATACATTGGCTCGGTGTCCGGGCTTCTGACAATTGTAGCACCGGATTTCTCTCCCTTGGAAGTCCTTGCCGGGATGGTCTTGATTGCACTTCCGGCACACATAAGTGCGGCCATCTGAGAAGTTCTTAGTGAAACCGGAGCCAGAACCTAAGGTTTAGAGGGTTAGCACATTTGTGCGTGGATATACTAGATATAGCACTTGTACGAATACGAATTAGGAATAGAAGTTTACCCTTAGGTGGGTGTGATCTCAGTGGCTTCGCAGCCACCGGTGCAGATGAACCTAGCTGAAGAATCTCAACCGGGTTGCCCTTCTCAGCATGGGCACTGCTCTCACTTAGGAAGTTCTTTTAAGTTTGATTGAAGAACTTTCCCTTCTTCTTTTTCCATCTTTTCCCTTGGTTCTGCTCCTCGGCACTAGTGTTCTTACTGTTAGCCTTGTGCTTTAGCGCGGTTTCTTCATCCCGAAGTTGGCAAGTGATTTCAACGCGGGAAGCCGCGTGATAACACTCCTGAAGTTTTAGGTATTAGCCGGGATTCTTATTTAAAGAGATAGAGGTAAAAATGAAGTATTTAAGGAATTACAATGGTACTAAGGGTTTAACCGACATTTACCTGAAGGGAGGTAAACTTGGTATAGCCCATACCGTACCGCAGGCGATGGCTCAGACCGCCATAGAAGCGATCGACCAACACCTGGCCGGTGTACCCAAGGTTGGGTAGAAGACGGAGGATGGAGGTGAAGGTGCGGTAATACTCGTCGACAGACATCTTCTCTGTCATTTTCAAGGCGTCCAGCTCTAGCCTTTTTTTGGTCTTCACATGTTCCGGGCAGTATTTGGATCGAAGGAGAGAGGCAAAGGACTCCCAATCGAAGGTGGGGTCGTCGACATACTCGTGTTTAACAAGCTTCCACCAATCCATAGCAGCATCTTTGAGGTAGTATGCTGCTATCCTCACTCGAACTCCAGCAGGACATTCGAGAGTCTCAAAAGCGGTCTCCATTTCAGAGATGTAAGCTTCAAGTTTAGCAGGATCGCTCTCGTCTCTAAAGCATGGAGGACGGAGGTCTGCGATAGCTTTTACCCAGTTTACTTCTCTGGGTGGAGGGGGAGGGATTGGTCCCATTTGAGTTTGTTGATTTTGTTGGTTTTGTTGCATTGCAGTGATTACTTGGGGTAGCATTTGTGCTACCGTGGCGGCGACGATCTCAACTATCGTCTGCGCGCCCGGTCCGTCGTTGGTCCCTCGGCGACCTGGACCTCTTCCTGACATCTGAATATTTAACATTCGCATTAGGTTGTGACATATGACCAGTTGGTCTTGAATTTAAGCAAAGGTATCGTCCCTAAGGACGTCAAGGGTATCCGTTGTTAACAACGGTAGTTCCTAGTTAGGTTTCTAAGTATCCGTCTTAAGACGGTTGAAATCTTAACTCGGTAATCCCTATGCTCGGTAACTATGGACATTAGAGCGTAACTACGCTCTGATACCACTTTTTGTAACACCCCTACCGTTAATCCTATGCTTACCGTCTAATCGTCCTGATAATCCTACTACGTCGCAGCGGAAATACTACTACTACTACGGCGGGTGATACAACGCCGCTAACCGCTCATACGGCTAGCAAGGCTATTACTGCTTACAGTGACGGTCTAATGCCTAAGTATACCGAGCTACTACATTCCATACTGATTACAAAAGTTAACATACTTGCATTACTGGATTACCGAGTATTTAAAGTATTTAATTACATCCCTTTCCAATCTTCTCAAAAGAATGAGTTTCTACCAACTACTCATCTATACCAATGTTCCATTCTTTCATTGTCCAAAAGGGGTGTACCCTATGGTACACCGGCTAACAAAAACCTACAGCCGTGTACAACATAGTACACCTTTCACAATTCATTGTTTACAGACAAAAAGAAATCAAACTAAAACTCTTCGTCATCTTCACCCTTCTCGGGTACCTGCATTCATATTAAAAACATCGCCCCAAGGGGCTCAGCAAAAGCTGTGCATAAACTCCGCATATACCGAGTGCTAACAAGGGCACGCCGACTAATTAGGGTCGACTATACATGCGGTTCATTAATTTCATACATACATGCTTTGCATACATCATACAATCATGCTCAATATCATACATAATCCAAGGCAACAATACAATAGCATACACAATCCTTACCTTCACAAGGGTTAGCCAAATTACGCATCAGGGTTAATCGGAATGGTTTTTACTCTTTTACTCATTACACATTACTTACTCTTACTTACACTTACTTACTTTTCCACACTTATCTACTCATTCTTACTTACTTACTCTTACTCATGTTAAGTCGGTATGACCTCCGGCCCGGGGACTACACCGTCCCACCACCGGGATTTACTTGACTCACCAATCCGGGATGCTACCCATTTAAGGGGTTTGGGCCGCGGACCAGCTTAAGAGTCAGACTTGGATCCAACCTCTTGTGTCTCCGCCTCCTCACGTGGCCAAAACTATATCGGACTTCTACTCATTCCAATTTAATTACCAATTTATTAAGTTAGATTGGTTAGCTTGTTAGGAATCAGTTAGAAGTCCAATCACAATCACATTCGGTCACAGTACAATATATCATACATACACACACTTATATTCATCCATACATTTAATGAATTATACAAACTATGGTTTAAGTACAATATTCAACAAGATACAACACTACATTTTCACAAGTAAGCATAATAACTCCGATTCGTGCATTTATCTTATTTAGTGATCAATTAGCACACAACACACAAATCAGAGTAACCAAGGTAGCATACGGGGCATGAGGAATTCATACCATTCACCGTTGTACTTGTATCCGTCGTTCCTCCGGTGTTCACAAATCAAATCCTATGATATACATACAATCGAGTGATTAATCTAACTATCATTAACTTAACTCGTACTCCTACCATGTTTCCCAACTCATTCTTACTATGTTTTACAATTCTTACACTTACAAATTGTTTACTTACTATTCATTACTTTAAGTTTACTTCCTTACTTAACAATGGTGTACTTATATATATATATATGTGCATATAGTATATGTATAATACATATATATATATATATATATATATACTTATATAATTTAATAAATATATATTTTTTTTTATGACTCGACCGACCTTACCCAGGGTCGGACCCAAGGTCGGTCGAAGTCAGTAGGGTACACACGCTGGAAAATTACAGGGCCGACCGACCTTGCAAGTCCGGTCCCAAGGCCGGTCCATTCCAGTAAGTTACATGACGGGAAAATTTTAGTCTGACCGACCTTGCAAGTCCGGTCCTAAGGTCGGTCCATTCCAGAAGGTTTTGTTACGGGAATTTTTCTGGCCGACCGACCTTGCAAGTTCGGTCCCCAAGGTCGGTCCATTCCATAAGGTTTCCGTCTTTGTAAATCTGGGCTCGACCGACCTTGTAAGTCCGGTCCCAAGGTCGGTCCGGCCCAGTATTTCAGTTTTAAAATCTGTTTTCAGTTCCTCTTCTTACCCATTACTTCCCCATTGTTCCTACACTCAATCCCACATGTTTTAACACTAATTAAACCTTCTAATACACCTTAGTTCATCCATTAACTCTTTACATACTTCTATACTAATTTACACACTTAACTTCCCAAGTTTCATTTCACACTTAACATTGTTTTTCCTAGTTGCATTATGCTACAGATTTTCACTCTCATTTTCCTCCATCTAGAGTTCCCTCTTCCAATGTCATCTCTAAAGCTTACAATGCACTACACCTCTCCTAACTTACCCCCTAACTATATCAAATCAAAATCTGTTACAAGCATATGTTTTTCACCTAGTTTCTAGTTTCTTAAGTGTTCTAGTTCTAGGTAAATTTTGCCATAGTCTCCCCTATATTTTTACACTCTCACCACATTGTTCTAACTCACATATATGATTCATACCACCTGTTCATAACCAATATCAATATACCAAACTCTCATACACAAATACTACACATTAAGCACTCAATAAATTCCTACACATACCCATTTCTTTCCTTAAGGTTTATACAAGTTTTTGATCAACTTTTTAAGCTTCAAAACACTTAGGTTCTCCGACACATTACACTACTACTCAACACCATTTTATAATACCCATTTACACTACCAAAATCTGTTACATAAAACATTTACAAGACTACAAATGTTAGCATCATTTACCTTGTTCTTCTTCTTGTTTTATTTTCTTCTTCTTTCTTCTTCCTTCTTTCTTCTCTCTCCACCGATTATAGTACTTCGAATTCTCTAACACTACAACCCATACATACACACTACCATTTCAATACCAAAACTAATCCTTAATCATTCCTTAAAGCTTAATGCATATTTTAGGCTTTAGAAATTTCATTACCTTGCAAGGGTGTAAGTAAAGCTTGGAATGGCTCAAGAACAAGATTTCAACTCCTCCAAGAATGCCAAAATCGGCTAGAGTACCAAGAACCAAACAAGGGTTTAGTCTAAATTTCGTTTTGCCCACAAGGGCTAGAAAAAGGTGAGGTTTCAAGAATATTTTTACCTCAAAATAACAAGGAGAAGGAGGTGGTTCTAATGGTGGTCTTGAAGCTCCAAATGCCACATACCCATGAAAATGAAAATGCTTGTTTTCGAATTTTGAAAGGAGGAATATGTTCTCCTTGATGAGGGGATTCCAATGGTATAGTTTTTGTAATTTTTGGTGAAGGTTTGATGGGTTAACAAGAGGGGAGAAGTGGGTGTTTTGTGTTGGTTGCTCAAATCACCATGGATGTCGCATGGGGAAGAAGAAGAAAGAAAAGAGAGTGAGTAAGGGGGGGTGAGTACGTGAGTGAGAGGGGGAAATGAGAGGATAGGAAAGAGAATCACTAAAGTAGTTTGTTTACTTTTTATTTGTTTTGTCCTCTTGTACATAAGCAACAATTAAAATAAGGGAGTGTGAGAGAGAGGGCTCAAAATCGGTCACCCCACTGCACACACCACACTTTGTGTTTTTATTTTTAAAAGTGGACACAATACTTTGGGTTATTTATGTTTCTACCCCACAACTTCCCGTTTTTGACAGTTTTTACTATTTTCTCGTTTTATCGATTTTATTGGTTCTAAAGCTTCACTAATATTTATTAATGACTATTTAGTTGACCAAAATTGTTATGAGTCTATTTGACCCGCTTAAAGTCACGTTTTCCCGGTTTCCTCGAGAAACGCACTTTAAGGTTCGTTAGTGTTTTTAATTCGTTTTAAGGAACCGTTTCCTTCGGGATTCGTTCCCTCATGATTATTTATGCATAAGTAAACTTCTAAATTACTTATTAGCCTAATTAATCACTATTTTTAATTACGGGGTATTTCAATCGACATGTCGGGTGCTACGGCGGTGGAGGCGGAGGTGGAGGTAGGTGTTTGTTTGGCTTGGATGAGT
The DNA here is from genome assembly GCA_023374045.1 of Limonium bicolor. Lineage (NCBI taxonomy): Eukaryota > Viridiplantae > Streptophyta > Magnoliopsida > Caryophyllales > Plumbaginaceae > Limonium > Limonium bicolor. The sequence goes on along the minus strand of CM041781.1, from coordinate 11,312,257 downwards.
GTGAGCTTGTTGATTAGGGCTTGGAGAAGTTGTGGATCATCAGGGAGGTCGGTGTCGGAAAATGTAGGATTTGGGTTTGGGTTGGGGTTTGTTGCCATGACGTAAGGGGTTTTGGTTACGAGAGTGATCGAAGGTAGGAGAAGATAGGAGTAGGCGAAGGGTTGTGACAGAGAGGCTAGGTGGAAGATAGTGGAAGGAGTATTTGCTTCTAAATATAAGCATACTGTGTGTGAGGGTAGAATTATCTGATGGGGTGAGATGGGTAGTAGCGGATTACGGGGTGAGTATTTCGCGGGTTGTTTTTCATATATGAAAGGTAGTGTTTTTAATGCACTGGTGTTTTTATATAACAGACGTACTAGTTCATCAGACACTCATGCATATCACCCAAACGATGGTAAAACAAGAGAAGAAGATACAACCTTAGCTAAGTCATACGGGTCATACCTAGTTGTGAACGCAGAGTTTCAAATTGACCTCGTTGCAACGGTTTAGTGAATATGTCTACAAGTTGATCGGAAGTGGGAACGTACTCTAGTTGAATCAACCCTTTTTCAATGCAATCCCTTGGGAAGTGGTGATGAATCTCAATGTGTTTTTGTCCTGGAATGATGAATAGGGTTTTTAGATAAATCAATAGCACTATTGTTGTCACAAAAAATTGTAGTACAAGTGGGAGGAATGAGATAGTCCTGTAGTTGTTGTTGTATCCATAGTATCTGCGCACAGCAAGCAGCTGCAGAGACATATTCGGCTTTGGCAGATGATAAAGCTACTGTGTTTTGCTTCTTGGAACTCCAGGCTACAAGACATAGTCCTAGAAATTGTGTGGTGCCAGACGTGCTCTTTCTGTCTAATAAGGAGCTTGCGAAGTCAGAGTCGCTATAACCCATTAGTGTAAAATCAGGGGTACTCGGGTACCAGAGGTACATGTCCTGGGTGTTTTTCAAATAGCGAAAGATTCGCTTTACACTTTGCAAGTGGGATTCTTTTGGATTTGCCTAAAATCTTACACAAAGACATACAACATAGAGAATGTCAGGTCGACTTGCTGTTAGGTATAACAGAGAACCTATCATACCTCGATATAGTGTAGCATCAATAACAATCCCTTTTTCATCGAGATGTGGCTTTTCAGTTGCGGACATCGGAGTAGGTGTCGCCTTGGAGTCCTGCATCTTGTACTTGACTAGTAGCTCTTGGATGTATTTTTGTTGATGAATATGAGTGTCGTTCTCTTGTTGAATGATTAGAAGACCTAAGAAGAATTTCAATTCTCCAAGAGCACTCATTTCAAACTCTTTACTCATTAGATCAGAAAAGAAGGTACATAATTCTGAAATAGTGGATCCATAGATTATATCATCCACATAGATCTGGACAATGAGTATGTCTTTGCCTTTGGTGAGAGTAAAAAAAGTTTTGTCAACCTTACCTCGGATAAACCCATGAGACAATAAATAGGATGATAGACGTTCATACCATGCTCGTGGTGCCTGTTTTAGTCCATATAACGCTTTATCTAACTTGTAGACATACTCGGGGTTGATTGGATCTTTGAATCCCGGCGGTTGAGTAACATATACATCCTTGTCGATATAACCATGCAGAAATGCAGTCTTTACATCTATTTGGTAAAGCTTCATACCTCGATGAGCCGTGTAGGCCACGAGTATTCGAATTGCCTCAATTTGAGCGATTGGAGCATAAGTCTCATCGTAGTCAATTCCTTCAGCTTGAGCGTATCCTTGAACCACGAGTCGAGCTTTGTTACGAGAGATATTCCCTTGATCATCTAGCTTATTTCGAAACACCCACTTGGTACCAATTGGTTTATGATTTGTTGGACAGGGAACAAGTCACCAGACTGAGTGGCGTTGCAGAGAGTGTAGTTCTTCTTAAGTTGCGAGGATACAGTCATGGTCCTCTAGGGCTTGTTGGATATTTTTTGGTTCGATCGTAGAAATAAAGGCGTTAAAGGCGCAGAGATTTCGATGGATTTCGCTGCGTGCTTGAACACCTTTTGTGGGATCACTTAGTATTTGGGTTATTGGGTGAGTGGAGGCTTGTTGGAATTGTCTTGTGGAGCTTGAGGGTAGGGTGGTGAAGGTTTCTGGTGTTTGGTGATTTTGAGGAGTGGTTGTGGTTGTGGTGTAGGGGTGAGGTTGTGGGTCATTAGTGGGGGTAGGTGAGGCATCTTTGAATGAGTCATCAAGGTCATCGTCACTGTCAGAGGATGAGTCTGTCTGAAGAGGCGTTTGGGGTAAAGGGATGGTTGCTACTGGAATTTCAATGAAAGTTGTGTCTTTGGTATCTTCATGAGGTACGTGAGGGTTATTCTCGCAATCACTAGAATTTGAAACTTCTTCAAAGCGAATGTGAGGACTTTTTTCAAGGCATGTTGTTCGTTTGTTGAGTACTCTATAAGCTCGGCTTTGGGATGAGTATCCAAGGAAGATTCCTTCATCGCTTTTAGAGGCAAACTTGCCTAGATTATCTTTTCCATTGTTATGTATGAAGCACTTGCAACCAAAGCGACATAGATGGCTTACAAAAGGAGGACGTCTTTTGAGGATCTCGTATGGAGTTTTTCCAAGGAAGGGATGAATGGACGCCCGATTTAGAATGTATGCTGCTGTGTTGATAGCTTCGGCCCAGTATGAGGCTGGTAGGCTACTATCATTGAGCATTGTTCTTGCCATTTCCACTAGAGTGCGATTCTTCCGTTCCACTACTCCGTTTTGTTGTGGAGTACGAGCTGCTGATGTCTGATGCACGATTCTTTTTGTCCTGTAAAACTTAGAAAACTGGATATTGCAAAATTCTGTACCATTGTCAGAACGTATTGTTTTAACTGAGGTAGACAGTTTGTTAGTAATCATATAAAACAAGGTTTCGAATTCAGAAATTATCTCCGACTTGGTTTTAAGAAAGAGTACCCATGTCCAGCGTGAGTAGTCATCCACAATGACTAGAACATACTTCTTACCACTTTTGCTTTGAACGCGCATTGGGCCGCATAGATCCATATGTAATAGATCTAGCGGAGACTTTGTAGACATTTCCGGTTTGCTTGAAAAGCTTGCTCTAGTATGTTTACCTTGTACGCACGCAGGGCAGAGTGAGTCGGTCTGAAGGAAGTTTATCTTAGGAAGACCAACAACGAGATCACCGTTTTTGATTTTGTTGAGCAGTTTGCCATGAGCATGACCCAATCGGAAATGCCATAAGGATTGATTTTTATCCTATACACTGAGACAAAGAGTTCCATCTAGGTTAGGGTTTTCAAGAGATAGCTTACAAAGATTGTTCACCCTTACACCAGTGGCTTTTAGAAGACCTGTTTGTTCATCAAAGATTTTGCAGTCTGATGCATAAAAGAGAATGACGTTAGAGAGATCACATATTTGAGAGATACTTAGAAGGCTATGTCCAAGACCATCTACTAAATTCACATTTTCTATTTTGAAGTATGAGGGATTTCCAACAGTTCCAATACTAATGATTTCACCATGAGCATTGTCGCCGAAAGTGACTTTTTCCCCATTGTATTGAGAGAGAGTCGTGAACTTGTCAGGGTCTCCTGTCATATGTCGTGAGCATCCACAATCTAGAAACCAAGAGTCATTGTCCACGGCCTGCTCTCCCTGCAATACAGTCAATGGTTAGACTTGGGAACCCAGGTGAACTTGGGTTCCCTTTTTGATGAAAAAGAGCTATGCATACGTCGGGCTTCAGATAGAGCATGTATCCATTTCATATTGAAGTATAAATCACGACCAAGCTTATGACAAGAAGAGTGAATATGCCCGTCGATCAGTGTGTCACGCAATTGTTGTGTTAGTTCTTGATTGGAAGGAGTAGTCTCATAGTGGAACGACTCATGCTGGTGAGCTGATATCTGGCTAGGTGTAGTCTTCACCTAAAAGCTTGATTCATGTTAGAATAGGAAACTGTGTGATTTGAGTGAGAAGTATTACCTCTGTTTTTAACATTCATTTTGTATTTTTTTGATGGACTGAAGATAGGACCCTAGATCGGTCAAAGTCCATTTTTCTAAGCTTTTGTAGAGATATCACTTTCAGCCCATTGTTCACCCAGGCTATTCAGAAATTTGTTGTTGATATTTTTGTTTGAATCTCCAATCTGCAGCTCTTCCATAGTGGCAGTGAGTTCAGTGAATCTTGCAAGCATGTCGCTAAGAGATTCTCTAGGCTTTCCTACGAAGTTCTCGTAGTCCATCTTCAGCTCTAGTATCTTTGATTTTTGAAGCTCGGTGTTGCCTTCGTGAACGGCTCGAAGGTGGTCCCAAATATCTTTTGCCACCTTGATGTGATACACTCTTCTTCTTTCGGGTGGAGAGAGACTTGTGTAGATTACTCGTACGGCTTGGGCATTTAGCTCGACACATCTGTGCTCTTCAGTAGTATAAGAGCTCGGATCCTTCCCTTCAGGAACTGGAAAGTTTCCTTTAGTCACTACCGTCCAGAGTTGTTGATTGAGTGACTGGAGGTGTGACTCCATCTCATTCTTCCACATGTTGTAGTTTGTGGAGGTTAGCTTTGGATTCTTCACCTACATCCTGTTGTTATTGTTGGAGTTTGAGATTTCCGCCATTTTGAGAGATTTGTCAGCCAACGCAGGCTCTGATACCACTTGATAGGATCGATGTGCTGACCGAGTAGGTCTGAGGTGTTAGTCTCAGACCAACCCTGCTTGGAAAACAAGTATTTGTAGAAGATAATGACACGGAAGCTTTTGTTTAAACTTAACAAGATAGGATTATGCTTGTATTGAAATTCAATGTGAATTACAACGTAGCTTCGTATCTTGGGATTCGACAGAAGTATTATGTCTCATCCAACACTTGCTCTCCTCTCGGCTTTGATCAATGCATAACAAGGAGCAAAAGGGAGTGTTCTATGTGTGCTCTCTAGGTAATAAATACCTAAGCTAATTGACTAAATCTTACTAAGATCTCTCGAAATGCTTTCTCTCTCAAGCAATCTTTTTCTCTCTCTAATGCTTAGTCTAGAATGCGTAAATAATGTCGTTACAGTTCTGAGCTTATATACAATTCAAAAGAGCCTAAAATATAGGAAGTGAAGTCATGGGGTAACGACTTGAATCTAGTACGCAAGTATCGGAGGCACTAGCTACTTCATGATCTCCATAGCGCGTGTCGCGCATATCGTCCATGTCTCTAAGAAAAACGAAGTCAATCGGTTCTTTAATGTAAGTTCGCGTCATTGATTGATCAGAGGTCGATGTCAAAGTATCGGTGCAGAGCTACTCGAGCTGGAAGATCTTGAGGGCTAGTAGTTCTGCAGCGTTACTCTGACTGAGGAGACAATCATCTGCAAAACCAAGTCTTCAACAGAATGATAGCAATAAGTGACAGCTTTTACGCACAATAAGTGACAGCTTTTATGTTATACTATAACCAAGGTAGATAAAGTTTTCATTCTAATGATACATAATACAAGGATAATTGACATAGTTTCATAAGTACATATACTTTTTCTTTCCCTCTTTATCATACAGCAAAATAGGGAGCAACTACACGACGTAAGATGTTGTAAAGGCCATGACATTCCATAGAGTATAAACTACAAAACATGATCAAGGTAATCTAGATGGACTAACATAGTTGGGTATCCCATTCATAATCTTCTTGGCCAAAAGGTTCATCCTCCAAAAAATAGACTTTGATCGAAGAGGGTTTGGCTGTGGTAGGATTGATCAAAGGTGATTCAGCTGTAGTGGAAAGGTCGGACTCATCAGAATCTATTGTGAACTCCATGCAGTGTGGAGAACATGTATGTGATAGAGTGACACTTGAGGTGATAGACCAAGCTGTGAGTGAGTCGGAGTCTGGTTGAACATAGCTTTGGGCAACATACTTCTTTGGGTGTTTTGTGGCCATGAACTTGCGAATTGTGGATGCACTGTTTGTTCATTCAAACTGGATGAACTTTGTGGAGTTTGTGCCATTTGTGATATGTGAAGAATTTCTAGAATTTCTTGTGAACCATTTGCTATAGAAATCTTTAGAGATGCTGTGAGGCGAGGTTCTTTGCACTGATCTCACAAATTTGTTTGTAAGAGAGAAGAGAAAACGCTCTGAGTGCTTAGAGAGACTAGAGAGAGTGAGGAAATAGTGTGACAAGAGAAAAACTCTCGTCACCCTTTTATAGATTTCGAGTAACGGTCGGCGACCGCTCCTTGTTCGCTCGCTGACATGTCCTAACAGTACTATTCATAACAGGCAGCGGTCGTGACAGTCTGTCATCGATTGTTGGCGATTTTCCCGTTTTTAACCGTTGAACTATCTTTAAACTAATCTCACTTTGTGGAAAATGACAAATCTGTTTCAAGTAGTCGTTTGACATAATTTATATGCATTAAACTGGTCGTTGACTACTAAACGATAGTATAATAGGTGTTGCTCACATGTCGGTGACCGATCGTGGGAAATAAAAGACAGTTTAACTGTGATTAATGAATATCATTCCAAGATCATGAATAATCTTAGTAAATCTTTCTCTACTTAATGGCTTAGTCTAGATGTCAGCTAGTTGGTTTTCAGTAGAAATGTACTTTAAACCAACTAATTCCTTTTCACAACAATCTCTAAGAAAGTGATGTCTAATATTAATATGTTTGGTACGAGAATGATGCATAGGATTGTTTGGAAATAGAGATGGCACTTGTATTGTCACACATAATTGGTAATGTACCTGTTTTGATGCCATAATCACCAATTTATTGTTTAAGCCATAGGAGTTGAGCACAACAGCTTACCACATCAATGTATTCAGACTCGGCTGTTGAGATGGCAACACTTTGTTGTCTTTGATCCCCATGCAATTAGACAAGACCCAACAAAGAATGCTGTCCCTGAAGTGCTCTTTCTATCGGTGATAGATCCTCCATAGTTGCATCTAAAAATCCTACAACGTTACAGTTAGTGAACTTAGGATAAAAGAGACCAAGATTCATGGTTCCTTTTAAGTAACGTAGGATTCTTTTTACAGTTGTGAGGTGACTTTCTCTTGGATCTGCTTGAAACTGGCACATAAGCAAACACTATACATAATGTCAGGTCTACTAGCAGTTAAATATAGTAGAGAACCAATCATCTCTCTGTATGATCGCTGGTCGACCGGTCGGTCACCAGTCATGATGCCCATCTTGGTGCCAACTGCCATTGGTGTGTCAAACTTTTTACATTCCTCCATTCCAAATCTCTTCAGCAAATCCTTTACATACTCTTGGGATATGATAGTCCCTTGTATTTTGGACTTGAAGTCCTAGAAAGAACTTCAATTCTCCCAGATCACTCATCTCAAATTCCTTTTTCATCAATGCTTCAAATTTTTTACAATATTTCTCATCAGAGGCTCCAAAGATTATATCATCAACATATACTTGCACGATTAAGAAATCCCTCTTGTTGTTGTACACAAACAAGGTTTTATCCACCTTTCCTCTTTTGAATTTGTTTTCCAAGAGATAAGAAGAAAGACGATCATACCATGATCTTGGAGCTTGTTTAAGCCCATAAAGAGCTTTGTCGAGTTTAAGTACCATATCCTTTCCTTCTTATGTCTCAAATCCAGGAGGTTGCTCAACATACACTTCTTCCTTGACGTACCCATTTAGGAAGGCACTTTTGATGTCAAGTTGGAAGAGTTTGATTCCTTTGTGTGCAGCAAATACAGTTAGTAATCTAATGGACTCCATCCTTGATACTGGAGCAAAGGTTTCTTGGAAGTCTATCCCTTCTTGTTGACGATATCCTTGAGCTACCAAACGAGCCTTGTTCCTGACAACTTCTCCCGTCTTATTCAATTTGTTTCTAAAGACCCATTTTGTGCCAAGTACCCCTTGATGTGAAGGACGAGGCACAAGATGCCAGACTTTGCATCTTTCGAACTGGTTTAGTTCTTCTTGCATTGCATTGATCCAGTCTGAGTCTCGAAGAGCTTCCTTGATGTTCTTTGGCTCGATTTGTGAGACTATCATTAAGAAGGCTAGAAGGTCTCGAGTTTGTGCTCTTGTCTGAGTTCCTTTGGATATGTCTGATATGATATTCTCCAATGGATGATTTTTGTACAAAGCACGAGATTGATGAATGGTTGATGGAGATAGAGGATCCTCGACATCATTGTTTCCTTCGTCGACCTATTGTTGACCTATCGCTGACCTGTCCGGCGAGTTTTCTTCAATCGGTGATTCATCTTTGGAATTATCTGCGTGATCTTGATCAACTAGATCAAATCCAAGTTCTTCATTTTCATCAGATTTCTTGATCTTAAGTGCGCCAGCCTCATCAAAGACCATGTGCACGCTTTCCACCACCTTTAGTGTCCTTCTGTTGTATACTTTGTATGCCCGGCTTCTTTCAGAGTATCCAAGAAAGATGGCCACAACACTTATGACATCAAACTTTCCAAGGGAACTCTTTTCATTGTTGTGGACATAACATATGCAATCAAAGGTTCTGAAGTGACTTATGTTTGGTTTTCTTCCCTTGATTAACTCATAGGGAGTTTTGTTGAGGATAGGTCGTATGAGCGTTCTATTTGTGATGTAGCATGCAGTTGCCACTGCTTCTGCACAGAAGACCTGAGGAAGATTGCTCCCCAATAGCATGGCCCTGGCTACCTCTTGTAGTGTTCTGTTCTTACGCTCAACTACCCCATTATGTTGAGGTGTTCTTGGTGCTGGATAAGTGTGATTAATCCCATGTTGTTTACACATATCCATGAATTGTTGATTCTCAAACTCTGGCCCATGATCAGACCGAAGAGCCTTGATTTTGTGGTTGAGTTGTATTTGGCCTTTTCCTGCAAAAACTTGGAATTGCTCAAAGACTTTGTCTTTGGAAGCAATGAAGAGAGTCCAAACAAATTATGAGTAATCATTAACAATCACAAACAGATACCAATTTCCTCCAAAACTTTTGATTTTCATAGGTCCGCATAAGTCCATGTGAAGTAATTCAAGTGGCTTGGATGTACTAACTAAGTTCTTTGATTTGAATGAAGTCTTAGTTTGCTTGATTCTAACACAAGTACCACAAAGATTGGTCTTAGATTTCTTAATCTCAGTAAGACCTCTTACCAACTGTTTCTTGACAAGTTTCTCTAACAAGGAAGTGCTAACATGCCCTAGTCTTTTGTGCCATAGTGTAGAGTCATTTATTGAAGCAGTCAAGCATGGAAGATTAGGACTGTCAATATCCTCTAAACTAGTTACATAAACATTTTTCCACCTTTTTCCCTTTAACAACTCTTTGTTCTGACTTACTATACTACAATATGTAGGATAGAAGTGAACTGAATTGCCTTTGTCACAAATTTGAGAAACACTAAGCAAGTTGAACTTTAAACCATGAACTCGATTTACACTATCTATGACATAGTCAGATGTAATACCAACCTTACCTACACCGATGATTTTTTCTTTCTTGTTATCGTTAAAGGAGACGGTTCCTTGGCTTCCTGGTTCGATTCCGCACTTAACACGTTAGTGGTGTGGGGTTAGGGTCCATAGAAAGGTTGGACCCATTTCCACCATTAAATGTTCTAAGATCACTTTTGACTACCCATTGTAGTCCTAGTTTCTTGAGTTGCCAATGCCTCATAAAACACGTTTTATAGCAATTGGATTCATGATGACCAGGTTGTCTGTATAAGCTGCAGACATCTCTACGACTGGTCTCTGACCGGTATTCGATCTGTCGTTTGTTCTCCTCATGGTGTCTTAGAAACAGCACATATCTTAAAATATTTTTCTTTGCTGGTAGCTAGTTCCTTTCTTTTACGTTAAGCGCAACAACCAATTCATCGATCTCAGGTTGTTTTTCATGCTTCAATTTTTCATGAACGGAGAGAATTTCACTTTAATCACTTTGTACCTTCATGTAACACCCTCATGAGATTATCTACCTTGCTTTTATCCGAGGTTTTTCTCAATTTTTCATTTTCTTCCAAAAGTTCATCGTTTTCAGTTTCTAATGCCTCTAGGTGATCAACTAATGTAAGAGAAAACTTTCTAAGTCCTAGAAGTTCAGCCTTTTGAATTATCCTTCTAAGTTTAGAATACTTTACCTTATGTTCTTCTTCTTCTTCTTCTGATTATGAGACATCATTGTCTTGTGCCATCAGGCACACTTCTTCAAGGCATAGGTGAGCCTTCTCATCTTCTAAGATGTCGCTGTCTGAGGTTTGATTGTCATCACTCTGTCCAGAGTCTCCTCATGCGGCAACAAAGGCTTCCTTCTTTGGTCCTTTATTAAATGATCGTCGGACAGGCCTCTTGACCCTGTCGTTGTCCTCTTGGGATCGTTGAGGACAGTCTTTGATATGATGTTCGCGTTTTGAACACCCAAAACACTTGTCATTGTTTTTCTTTTGATCATCCGACTCCTTGGACTCCTTGCCTTTCCTCATTTTATTTCTTATGAACTTTCGAATGTACCTCTTAGCATAGAGGACCATTTCATCATTGTCGTCTCCTGACTCGGATCTTTCATTTTCAGCTACTTGAAGGGCTATGCCTTTCCCTCTATCTCTTGATGAGCTTTCTGAATTCCTGTGTCGTAGTTTTAACTCAAAAGCCATTAGGGATCCTAGCATGTCTGCCAGAGACATTTTGGAGAGATCATGTACTTCTTGCATGGCATTGACTTTGCTGTCAAAGGAGGCAGGAAGAGATCTGAGGAACTTCCGAATTTGATCCTCATTAGAGATGGTCCTTCCAAGCACCAACATTTCATTGATCAGCTTAGTGAACCTTGTATGCATTTTAGAAATGCTCTCCTTTTCTTCCTTCTTGCATAGCTCCCAATGAGTGAGTAGCAACTCAATGCGAGTCTTTTTGATCTCATCATTCCCTTCATAAGTGACCTCAAGAGTTTTCCGAATCTCTAGAGTTGTTTTAGCTGAAGCAATCTTGGAGTATTGCTCAGGTAGTAGTGCACAGTGAAGTATTCTTACGGCTCGAGCGTTGAATACTAGCTTCTTGATTTGATCATCCGTCATGCTGTCGATAGATGTGTCTTGTCCTTGAGTACTCTAGAAGGTGTACTCTCCATATGTTATCACTCTCCACATCCTTGAATCGTCAGACTTGATATGAAACTCCATCTTATTCTTCCAGTGAGTGTAGTTGTCTCCATTGAAGAGTGGTGGTCGATTTGGTGCAGAACCATCTTCTGCTGCTAAAATGCTTGCATGAGACATCTTGATCGTCTAGCTTTCTAGAAGAGACCCGCTCTAATACCAATTGAAACCAGCAAGCGCTCTTGATGTGTCCCCGACGTGTCATGGACGTATCGTGGACTCTTAATAAGACTTTATAGTTTAGGAATGGATGCGAGATAAGCATAAACTGGAAAACCCATTTAGATTGAGAATTTACACACACAATATTCACTCAATCTCCCTTACCCCACACACGGACTATCGGGACAGTTTCGACTTTACCCCTAAAGTCCTTAACCCTCTCTTGGCTATCGGCCTACGGTTCACCGACCGTTCCCCGACCTGTCGTCCTATCAAATACCCAATGTATTGATACTCTAACCCAGTCCTATATAGCTCACCAACTCTCTAGCACTTACACACACGCTTAAGTCTGATCCACACTTGCCCAGATCATCTCTATATTTTCTCTCGTACAGACATACTTACATATGGAATAAATGCAAGTATATATACATGGTTGTTAGGATGTAACTACCGTCCTATTAATCCCTAGACTTCTAGGAGTCGACTACAACTTTGATTATTCACATAACAACCACACTAGACTTGCAGAGATTCTTCAACTTGATCTGAAGGCATGGACTACGTGTTGCCTTATGGTTGGTCGAGTTGGAGGCAGCCCTCTTGATAGGTTGATCACCTTGTGTGCTCCACTTGCTTGATTCTGTCTGACTCATTAAATGCTCATAAATTCCCTCTTTTGAGTTCATTATGACTATGTAATGATGTTCATTTATAGCCTTGTTATCTTGTGCATTAATGAACTTCTCCTTTTGTCGTGAGCTTGTCGTGAACAAGTTGTTTATGTGGATGTATGTGTCTTATCTGAATGTGTCGATCCCTTGCAGTCTTTGTCTTTGTTTTTCATCTTTAAGTATGAGAGATATCATCGTGCGGTGTCTGACTGGTTGTCTGTGCTAGAAGTCCTAAGAGCTCTCGCAGACAGGTGCCCGACTGGTTGTGCACATGTCATGGATTGAGCGCGCTTGCAACCTTGCGTGCTAAGCCACTCATTTACCTGTCTATCTGAATCATGAATCTTGACAAACGCATTAGATGGACAACACAAAGTTTGCTATCATCAAAAACTAAAGGATCTTGTCTTAACAATGCCCCCAGGTTAGAGGATTGACACATCTCTCAATTTTTACACCATAATTTCATCTTCCAATTACACCACTAATTAATCCCCTGTTATGAGGCGGGGGCCTTTTATCCCCCTGTTATAAGGAGGGGGCCTTTTATCCCCTGTTATAAGGCGGGGGCCTACAGATAGTGGCCTGCACACATTTCATAATTTTATTCCCTGTTATAAGGCAAGGGCCTTTTTATCCCCTGCTATGAGGCAAAGGCTCAGTGGACCAAATAGTGTCATACACTTGTGTACACATGGCACAACCAAGTTTTTAGCATGGATTTCTCACCGAATAAAGATAGTTTCGCACAACTATTAATTATTTCAACCATATTTACCTAAGGAATGTACTAAGGTAATTTTTTTTCAATGAATATGAGATCTAATACTGTTTATTCAATTGAATCTTGATCCTATTTTCACTTGTCATTCTTTTTAAGGTTTTTCTCTTGATCACTTAGGAAAATGTTCTTAAGTAGCTTATAAAACTTCAATCTCTTAACTTATCTTTCTAGATTACCAAATTCGTTAAATTTTACTCACAATTCATATGAGCATAATTATGTTTGTTACATATAATCAAAAACACACATCCAACCGATAAGCAAACAAATCAAAATAAAGATACAACATCATTAACATGAATAATTATAAATATTGTGAGCACGTATATCTTCTTGTGAGACAAAACAAGCAAGCACACAAATCCAAGGTAAACCCTCGGGGGTTTTGTAACACCCTTACCGCTAATCTCGTCATTAACAACTAATCACCTCATTCATCATTACAAACGTAGCGGATAATCCAAATACAACGGTGGGTGAAACAATGTCGTTAGCCATCCACGTGACTGACAAGGCCTAACTCAAATACAGTAATGGTCTGATGGACCACAACTCCTGAGTACTCAATACCATACAATCTCAATCTGTTCTAACCAAGTCAAATACATTTACAACCAATCTATACCGAGTTTATCACATTCTCTATGCCGATAACACATTCAGACTTACCCTACTAATACATACAATTACAAATGAATTTAAATCAGCTACCCGTGCTTAACTACCATCCCCGTCCTACTCTCGAACGGTAATCATCTTCATCGTTCCTGAAAAAGAATAGGTGGCCCCAAAGGGGCTCAACACCTTTGTTGGTATGGTAGGCGTGCAACCCGCTACTACCGGGTCACACCCAACTAATCCTCATCTGAACATGCTATTGATTTTATTTAAATATAACATGAAATGCTATAAACACACAACATGCTCGCATAGCACAAGTATTCATACATAGGAATACAACACCAAGGCTAACACACTAAGTTGTTAGTTTACATTACCTTGCTCTTTAGGCCTTGAGGGTTTCTACCTCAATCATGCCTCATCCTTTCTAGTCAAAGTCTTATCCATCTCATTCGGATAGTGTTCACTTGTTTTCTTAGATCTATAGACACTCTCGGTCTCGATCTAGTTTTCTCATTTATTTCTCTCTCGAATAATTCTTAGGTAAAACCTCTCAGGCCTCCGGGCAGAGACACATACAGATCTCACCACCGGGCTTTTATATTCTATTCTCTTGGTTCATCTTTCACTCATAAACGCTAATACCCAGCTTATCTCTTCAGATGGATAAGCTCTGCCAGTCTCACTCTAGCGGGCACCACTACGTGGCTCACGGCCCCAACGAGCACCACCATGTGGCTCATGACCCCTAATAAGGGAGTTCGACCACAGAATTAGAAACAATCGCTCTATTGTTTCCTCTTACTTGCACGCGTGACTCACAGTCTCCTAACCCACTCTCAGGGTTAGTAATAATATATACTCATATATATTAGTCATAAGCATCTATCTTAATGCTATCCCACAATATTAGGAAGTTTTCCTCAATTCATTGTATTCACTGATTTATGGGTCGCCCCTATACTTCCATTACTTAGAAGTTACAGTTGTTTTCTCATATTGAGTCGCATCCTCATATAGGAGGTCGACTAATCATTAAGGGAGTTTAACAGTCCCATATATCTCTTTTTACTTTTCTCATTAGTTCATAACATTGAAATCTCGTTGTTCTCTTAATAGAGGTTCTTTATATCCTTTCCACGTTTCAATTATTTCATGATTCGACTCTTTCTACGAGTCCCTAACCAAACATTATCCTATCGGGAGTTGATCTACAATATTCAGTCAGATCACAACTCACGCAAGGATGGTTAGTTCACACAACAGGCATCGAGATATACATAACAATGCAATAAACATTTTCGTGCTTTTATCTTGTTAGGTCGGCACACAAACAGATAGCACACAAGCTGAGTGTAACTCGGTAGGACACAAGTTGCAAGAAAACCATATCTTTCACCAAGGATTTACTCTAATGTGTCATCTCACGCTCCTCAAACAATTCTCGCATCACTGATGACATTCCAAACGTTTCTATTAACGTTAAGGCATTACGGAGTTTAAACGACTAACGTGCCTGTAATTAACCCCGTTGTCCTGTTACTCTTAACTTTACTCATGTGGTCTTAAGTTCTCAACTTTCACCTTCACTCTTACACTTGTTTATACTTCTAATGACCTTTACATGTCACCAAACAAGTCCTAATCATCGTCTAATATCATCACCATCCAATTCCCCATCATTAGATTGCTATAAAACACTCACGGTTGTATTTTTGGTGTGGTCCGGGACTTGGTCCGGCTCTTAAGTCCCGGACCAACACACTGCAGTAATTCTCGGGACATTTTTTACACTGATCTGGGATTTGTACTTGAGGTAAGTCCCGGACCAACCACTGAAATGCACTCTCGGCTATTTTTTTAACCTTGTCCGAGACTTTGTCCTGGACTTAAGTCCCGGACCAATACTCCAGTAATGTTCTCGGGGCATTTTTTTGTGTGGTCCGGGACCTTATCCAAGGACTAAATCCGGACCCTGCAACAAACTATCAAATTTGACAGTTTTCAGTTTCATTCCAACCCTATTTCTGATCCCTTTCTTTTCTAACCTTTCCACATGCTTCCAAACATGTTCTAGCCCCATAATTACACTTTATACCTCCTTAATTCATTGATTAAACCATTAATCAATTCTTGCTCAGTTAGACAAATTCATATTTCTCCTTTTTGCACATTATGCACACTAGTGCATCTCCAAACACTCTCATGACAGTTTACACTTTCTTCTCAGCCATTTTGACCATACCAAATCCTCCTTAAGCAAATTCATCTCCATTTCCCAAGTTCATTCTTTACATTCCAAGCTCTATACCTTAGTTCATCTCTAGCAAATCCAAGACACTCATACTCCCTTTTGCTATAGATTTTCACATAAATCTATTTCATTATTCTACCAACACTTCAAGGTTGATTAACTACCCAAATTAATCCCCATTTATCCCTAGTTAACCTTAGGTTCTCTAATACTCATAACATCACCTAAACCTCTTAATTTCTACAGAAATTTTGCCATAGTTCCTCTACAATCTTAGCATGCCCAAATGCATCATTTTTCATTTCCTAATCAATTCAACTAACCATATCCATAATGGATTCTACCAGCACACAAAGTTCATTCAAATCTCCTCAATCATTGTATAATGCAAAAACTTAAATCACTTGGCTCCAAGGCCCTTAAATCAAACACATATCACTATGGCATTTAAGCATAATCACAGTTCTCTCTCATCTCATCAAAGCACATTTTCCGGCACATAATTTGATTCATTTCTTTAATTACCCAACCCAAAATTTCAAAGGCATTAAGGGTAACATTAAGGTAGTTTATTTACCTTAAATTCAGAAGTGTTTCCTTCTCACTCCTCCTCCTTTCTTCTCTTGATTGCTACCGGTCAAGATGGAATTTATTTGCAAACTAAAGACCAATGCCCAAGGAATAATAATGAGCATTAAGGGAGTGCTTAAATTCTAGGATTAACCCAAGAATGCAAAGGAGAGTTTAAAGCTCTAAAAGAGATATTACCTTCCCACTTCTAGAGGAAGTTTTTGGCAACAACCAAAGCAAGGCTCCAGCACTTTTCTTGAGGATAAAATCGGCTAGCACAAGGAGAAAGATGGGAGCTCAAGCCATGGAATTGTCGGTCACTATAAAAGAGCTAGGAAAGAGATATTTTGAGTTTCTTTCTTACCTTAACACACAAGGAGATGTTCTAGCTCACAATGGCCTTCTTCTTCTGTCAAGAGGAGCTCTACCCTTGGAGTTCAACTTCAAGGTTTGGGAGTTTTGAAAAAAGGAAAAGGATCTCCAAGATGAGAGGAGTAAAATGGTGTAATTTTTTTGGTGTTTCAACTTTGTTTAAGCCTTCAATAATGGGAGAGAAGTTCAAGCTGGTTGGGAGCTCTAGGAAATCACCATTAGCAAGAAGAAGAAGAAGAGAGAAGTCTGGGAAGGAGGGGAAAACGTTAGAGAGTGTGGGAACGGGAGGAGAGAGACTCAAAAAGCAACTTTTATACTCTCTCTTTTGCTTTATTATTTTGTCTTTATTATCTTTCACTCCTTTTCCATTTTCTATCTTTTAATCTTTCTAGTCATAATCGCAAAGCATTACATTTCCAAATTAAGGACTCAAATCGTCAATCGCTCTCAATTTTTTTTATCTCCAAGTAATTTACCTAGGGAATTCAATACTTATGGGACTCATTTAATCAATCATTGCTCATTTAATCAATTATTCTTAATTTTTTCACCTCAAATCAAATCACTTTGGGAATCCAATTCCTACTAGGTTCCACATCAGTTTCATACTGACTTGTACATCATAATACCATGTCTAATCTCAAATAGAGATATACCATCTGGGTTTTAATTCCCCAGGAATTTCTCTACTCCTTCCCACTTATATTCTTATACCGGAGGTACAAGATAGGTATATTTATATCGATGGTATTCGTATCTCCTATGCGTAATTACCATAATTAGACTATGAATGAATACATATGTTTATGTAACATATGTACCAATCCTAAAAACAATTTCTTTTGTGTTATGCACACCGTAGCTTATGTCCTTAATATGTAAAACATACGCTAAGTGACTTTTCGCTCTACCCCCCTTAAAAGGGATTATGCCCACGTAATCTACCATATGTTATCACTGAACATTGGTATAAGGCATTTGGCCGTCATGGAGTGTTTTAGCTTTCATGCGGTCTATTATATGATGTTCTTTGGTCAAAGGGTCTTAACCATATTGACGGTTTAGTCCCTACACCAAGAATTCTCATTAAAGTTTGTTTAACTCATAACTGGGTTCGGTTCTAGCCAATCAGGCTTCAAAGCATTGATAATTCGCTATTCGCTCGTATTCACTAGGTATATCAAACCTTTGAGCTACGACCCAAGCTTCTGTTGTGCGACCCTGATAACTTTAGAGCTTAATTCGCCCTTTTCGTTATTCTTAATGTATTGTGCATCTGCCTTTTATCCCTCTTTATCTTAGGGATGAGGTCTCTCTATTGACGCGTGGTATTTCTTACCGTACGCGAACTCAATGAGTTCTATCCAGTTCTCTGGAATTTATTGTGCATATTTTCGTGTACCTCCGTGATTGTTCACTTGGTTCTTCCGACTTACTGTCGGTTGAGGTCGAGCTACTACGTAATGTGTAGTGCTTCCTCTGTTGTTAGTGGCTTCTGAATTACGCCCACTTATTTGGTTCTGTGCAAGTATTCTTTTATTTGCATGACCTAGTATTTTCTATGCATCGGTCCTTACAACGTTCACAAGTTTCTTACCGCTTTATTCCAGTGGAATTCATTCATTGTGATTGTTGGTATGTTCAACACTCTTCATGCTTCTTTGGCCCATGACCGCACAGTTTTATTTCTATGCTTTCGCTTAACTGGCTTGCGCCATGTTTGTTGGTGTGTTTGCAAGATTTCCGTATCTATCACGGTTGATTATTCAGCAATTGGGTACTCTTGTCCCAAAGTTTATTGCTTCACTTTATCAAACTGGTCCTTTAGGGATACACTTTCAGTTCCTTATGCCATTGCAATAGGAATTAACAATGTCTTACCTGTGAGATCTTTTGTCACATGGTATAGACTACTGGCTAACTGTCCAGTCTATCTATTATCTCTTGCCTTTCGTTTCCACTGAGTCTAGCTCATAATTCCACTTGTTCTCCATGTCATTGCTTGACTATATTCATATAATGGTCGCTTATTGCGCACCATGTTCTCACTGATTTCCTAGTATTGATTCACTTGGCATCCGCTACTACGTTAGCTTCCGCTCACGTGCTTCCACCATTCATCCTATGGTTTGCCATTTACTTGGCTGCTTACAACATGCTATCCTTAAGTCTCTATGCTCCTTAAGCGTTATCATTCCACAATTCGCATCGTACACATATAGTGTTCGTCTCTAAACCGACTACTCTTTCGGTTTTTGATAATTACTATAAAAGCTTTCTCCTTACTATTCTTGGAAATCTCCTTTTCTTGTTCAAATTATCCCTTGTCAATAACTACATGGTCAAGTTTCAATATATCACTAGGTGGAATCCTCTTTCTGAAGGGTCCATAAATTTTCCACTTCAGCGGTCTCTCAATGACGAGGGGATACACTCCTATACTGAGTGGTTCATTCTCCGCTCTTTTCATTTGTATAAAACAGCATCTCTTCCCTTAGTGGTGCCACTCCCGGCAATTCTTCTTATGACTATTTATAGGTTTTGCATCCATTTGATCTACAGATTGCAATTGGTTTATGGCTTATAAGCCACGTTGCCTCGAGCTCTGCTCATTGTAGGTTGTTCACAAGTTTCTACTTTTCCGTATACCATCAAATGGCTTGGAGGTAATACTGGGCTCCCTGACAATGTCATTTCATTATGCTTCCGTTCATGGAAGGCCCCTTAGGTAATATCAGGTTGCCTACACCGCCTTGCGTTACCATATTCCGAACTTTCTTGTTTAGAATTGTAAAGTCTCCCGTCTCGAGTAGATCATTAACGTTTCCTTCCTTGCGTTCGTGACTGAGTTTAATATCCTCTCCAGTGAAGAATAATATTTCCCTGTAGCCTTGGCGATAGTTCTGGGAATTCTATCCCGTTCGTTGAACACTGACGTGTCCATGTAGGCATCTGCCTTATTGTGTTTAGGTTGGGTATCCATTCCAGCTATCATGCATTTCCTTAGAGATTCTTGGGACATATCCAATGTCTGCACTTATTAATCAGTGCTTCTCGCACTTTCTAACTCTTAATCATTTCCTTGGGATGAGTTCTCTGGTTCCTTTAGACTCGTTAGCTTGCTGGGTTCTTTCTCTTCAATCGTCCGAGGTGGTCAGCTGCTCTAATCTGAATTTGCACCGCTGACCGTGGTACGGAGTTGACTACTCTTTGTGTTCCATACTCTACCCGTATACCTATGTGGGGTACCTTACTGATACATTACTACTTACCCGACTATAACCTATAAGTTAGTCTGTCAGGCTCGCAAGCTCCCTTGGAGTGCGGTCATCCCACATCTCGTTTTTGTACACTCGTAGTGTTCGTCACACGCCTAAGTGAAGTATTCTGTTGTCAACTCCTCTTGTATCGTCCTATCATAACTTACTGTGATTCTTCTGGGTTTGGTATAAAAAAATCTGTGGTTTTAAAAGAATTCTGAGGTTTTGAAAGAAAAATTGAGTTTTGAAAGAAAAGTTTTCATGGCATTACCATGTATGGGGGTCTTGACTGAGTCTAGCTTCTCGTTGACTGGTATATTTGTTAATACAGCGGTCAGGCCGTTAGGCCCTTCCAAGGTTTTGTTCTTCAAGTTGTTAGGATTGTGATCCTATAATTGCTCCATTTGTCATCGTGGTACTTTACTAAGTACTTGTTGGTTGTTAAAAGTTTCTTCGAACAGCCCTGTTATTACAGTACTTGCCATAGCAAGTGTGCCATGCAGGCTGGTTTTCGGGTTAAAATATACCAGTTGCGGTATTGTTTTCATCCGTATTCATTAGCCTTGTTGGCTCTTCCTACGATCCTCTAATCTTAATAATCAATATTTTGTAGTTTCTCATTTGTCTTGACATAGTAGTCATTAATCAGGGCGCTTCTCCACTCTCGGAGCCCCTATTCACTTAGTTTTGTGTCTTTCCTTATTGCTTGTTCCCACACATTTACCGTGGTTACCGAGGCTTAACTATAGTTTAGGAACTACCTTGTAGTCCTATTGAAGTATATTTCGTAGATGCTCTCATGGTTGTCTGAGTTACATAGATCAGGTATTTTAACCTCTTTGGGTTTGTAGATTCGGACTTCCACTCTTGACTAGTTCCTTATTCGGTTAGTATACCGTTGGTGGTATTATCTAACTATTACTGTCTCGTAGACATGTGTCACGGGTTTTCGTTACTTCTCCCTTTTTCCGCTTCGTTGCACAGTTAATGCTTTCCTTCTTGCTGACCAGGCATGGTTCTTGCGACTGCTAAGCATGCCGCTCCATGCTGACAGAAATTTCAGTCTCCTATGGATAGAATTTCTCAATCTCCCACTATTAAGTGCGGTTATTGTCGTTCAAACGGGAACCGTCTCCGGGATTTCCGGCTCTTGGAATCTACCGTATGACAGGTTCTTGTTCCCTTAGTAGAGCTGATCAAAATGTGTCCGCCCCGGCAACCCGGTCCGACCCGGCCCGTAAAAAAGCCCGACGGGCCCGAGCTTGATTGGGCTTCCGGGCGGGCCTGGACATAAAATCAGGCCCGAATAAAAACCCGGGCCGGGCCGCAGCACATTTTTGAGCCCGTGGGCAAGCCGGCCTGGCCCGATAGAGGGGGAGATAAGGGGGGAAAAAGAGAAGAGGACAGAGGAGGGGGGGAGAGAAGAGAGACAAAAAGAGAGAGAAAGAGGGAGAAAATATAAGTATAAATTCTCATAAATTTATATTAAAATATATTATTTTAATTTATTTATTATTAATTTAGATAAAAAATTAAAAAAATGGGCCAGGCGGACCGGGCTTCAGCAAAGCCTGGAAAAAACCGGGCCTAGCCCGGCCCGACCCGAGCATGTAAAAAACCGGGTTTGGTTTTTTAAAATAGGCCCGAATGATCACCTCTATCTCTTAGGAATATTTCACAACTGCCAGATTGGGTCTTCCGAGTAAGAGAGGTCTTTCCATCTCTTTAGCGCTCTTTCCGAGTTATATAACGGGGTTCCTATCTAGCATATCTCTCACGCTATCACTCAACCCTTAGCCCTAAGTCTCTAATTCCTAACTCGGTATTTTCTAAGCTCGGTATTTCCAGTCATCAGGGTGATACTTCGCTCTGATACCACTTTTTGTAACACCCCTACCGCTAATCTCGTCATTAACAACTAATCACCTTGTTCATCATTACAAACACAGCGGCCAATCCAAATACAACGGTGGGTGAAACAATGTCGTTAGCCACCCACGTGACTGACAAGGCCTAACTCAAATACAATAACGGTATGATGGACTGGAATTCCCGAGTACTCAATACAATACAATCTCAATCCATTCTAACCGAGTCAAATACATTTACAACCAATCAATACCGAGTTTATCACATTCTCTATGTCGCTAACACATTCGGACTTACCCTACTAATACATACAATTACAAATGTATTTAAACCAGCTACCTGTGCTTAACTGCCATCCCAGTCCTACTCCCGAACGGTAATCATGTTCATCGTTCCTGAAAAAGAATGGGTGGGCCCAAAGGGGCTCAACACCTTTACTGGTATGGTAGGCGTGCAACCCGCTACTATCGGGTCACACCCAACTAATTCTCATATGAACATGCTATTGATTTTATTTTAATAAAACATGAAATGTTGTAAACACACAATATGCTCGCATAGCACAAGTATTCATACATAGGAATACAACACCAAGGTTAACACACTAAGTTGTTAGTTTACATTACCTTGTTCTTTAGGCCTTGAGGGTTTCTACCTCAATCATGCCTCATCCTTTCTAGTCAAAATCTATCCATCTCATTCGGATAGTTTTCACTTGTTTTCTTAGATCTATAGACACTCTCGGTCTCGATTTAGTTTTCTCATTTATTCCTCTCTCGAATAATTCTTAGGTTAAGCCTCTCAGGCCTCAGGGCAGAGACACATACAGAACTCACCACCGAGCTTTTATATTCTATTCTCTTGGTTCAACTTTCACTCATAAACGATAATACCCTGCTTATCTCTTTAGACGGATAAGCTCTACCAGTCTCACTCCAGCGGGCATCACTACGTGGCTCACGGCCCCAACGGGCACCACCATGTGGCTCACAGCCCCTAACAAGGGAGTTCAACCATGGAATTAGAAACAATCGCTCTATTGTTTCCTCTTCCTTGCACGCGTGACTCACAATCCCCAAACCCACTCTCAGGGTTAGTAATAATACATACTCATATATATTAGTCATAAACATCTCTCTTAATGCTATCCCACAATATTAGGAAGTTTTCCCTAAGTCATTGTATTCCCTGATTTAAGGGTCGCCCCTATACTTCAATTACTTAGAAGTTATGGTTGTTTTCACATATTGAGTCGCATCTTCATATAGGAGGTCGACTAATCACTAAGGGAGTTTAACAGTCCTGAATATCTCTTTTTACTTTTCTCATTAGTTCATAACATTGAACTTTCGTTGTTTTCTTAATAGAGGTACTTTATATCCTTTCCACATTTTAATTATTTCATGGTTTGACTCTTTCTACGAGTCCCTAACCAAACATTATCCTATTGGGAGTTGATCTACAATATTCAGTCGGATCACAACTCACGCAAGGATGGTTAGTTCACACAACAGGCATCGAGATATACATAAAAATGCAATAAACATTTTCGTGCTTTTATCTTGTTAGGTCGGCACGCAAACATATTGCACACAAGCCGAGTGTAACTCGGCAGGACACAAGTTGCAAGAAAACCATACCTGTCACCAAGGATTTAATTTAATGTGTCATCTCACGCTCCTTAGACAATTCTCGCATCACTAGTGACATTCCAAACGTTTCTATTAACGTTTTGGCATTACGGAGTTTAAACGACTAACGTGCCCGTATTTAACCCCGTTGTCCCGTTACTTAACTTTACTCATGTGGTCTTAAGTTCTCAACTTTCACCTTCACTCTTACACTTGTTTATACTTCTAATGACCTTTACATGTCACCAAACAAGTCCTAAACATCGTCTAATATCATCACCATCCAATTCCCCATCATTAGATTGCATTAAAACACACACGGTTGTATTTTGGTGAGGTCCGGGACTTGGTCCGGCCCTTAAGTCCCGGACCAACACAATGCAGTAATTCTCGGGACGTTTTTTACACTGGTCCGGGACTTGTACGTGAGGTAAGTCCCGGACCAACCACTGAAATGCACTCTCGGCTATTTTTTTAACCTTGTCCGAGACTTTGTCCAGGACTTAAGTCCCGGACCAATACTCCAGTAATGTTCTCGGGGCGTTTTTTTGTGTGGTCCGAGACCTTATCCAAGGACTAGGTCCTGGACCCTGCTACAAACTATCAAATTTGACAGTTTTCAATTTCATTCCAACCCTATTTCTTATCCCTTTCTTTTCTAACCTTTCCACATGCTTCCAAACATGTTCTAGCCCCATAATGACACTTTATACCTCCTTAATTCATTGATTAAACCATTAATCAATTCTTGCTCAGTTAGACAAATTCACATTTCTCCTTTTTGCACATTATGCACACTAGTGCATCTCCAAACACTCTCATGACAGTTTACACCTTATTCTCAGCCATTTTGACCATACAAAATCCTCCTTAAGCAAATTCATCTCTATTTCCCAAGTTCATTCTTTACATTCCAAGCTCTATACCTTAGTTCATCTCCAGCAAATCCAAGACACTCATACTCCCTTTTGCTACAGATTTTTGCATAAATCTATTTCATTCTTCTACCAACACTTCAAGGTTGATTAACTACCCAAATTAATCCCCATTTATCCCTAGTTAACCTTAGGTTCTCCAATACTCATAACATCACCTAAACCTCTTAATTTCTACAGTTATTTTGCCATAGTTCCTCTACAATCTTAGCATGCCCAAATGCATCACTTTTCATTTCCTAATCAATTCAACTAACCATATCCATAATGGATTCTACCAGTACACAAAGTTCATTCAAATCTTCACAATCACCATATAATGCAAAAACTTAAATCACTTGGCTCCAAGGCCCTTAAATCAAACACATATCACTATGGCATTTAAGCTTAATCACAATTCTCTCTCATCTCATCAAAGCAAATCTTCCAGCACATAATTTGATTCATTTCTTTAATTACCCAACCTAAAATTTCAAATGCATTAAGGGTAACATTAAGGTAGTTTATTTACCTTAAATTCACAAGTGTTTCCTTCTCACTCCTCCTCCTTTCTTCTCGTGATTGCTACCGGTCAAGATGGAATTTATTTGCCAACTAAATACCAATGCCCAAGGAATAATAATGAGCATTAAGAGAGTGCTTAAATTCTAGGATTAACCCTAGAATGCAAAGGAGAGTTTAAAGCTCTAAAAGAGATATTACCTTCCCACTTCTAGAGGAAGTTTTTGGCAACAACCAAAGCAAGGTTCCAGCACTTTTCTTGAGGATAAAATCGGCTATCACAAGGAGAAAGATGGGAGCTCAAGCCATGGAATTTTCAGTCACTATAAAAGAGCTAGGAAAGAGATATTTTGAGTTTCTTTCTTACCTTAACATACAAGGAGATGTTCTAGCTCACAATGGCCTTCTTCTTCCGTCAAAAGGAGCTCCACCCATGGAGTTCAACTTCAAGGTTTGGGAGTTTTGAAAAGAGGAAAAGGATCTCCAAGATGAGAGGAGTAAAATGGTGTAATTTTTTTTGGTGTTTCAACTTTGTTGAAGCCTTCACCAATGGGAGAGAAGTTCAAGCTGGTTGGGAGCTCCAGAAAAGCACCATTAGCAAGAAGAAGAAGAAGAAGAAGAAGAGAGAAGTCTGAGAAGGAGGGGAAAAATGTGAGAGAGTGTGGGAATGGGAGGAGAGAGACTAAAAAAGTAACTTTTGTACTCTCTCTTTTTTTGCTTTATTATTTTGTCTTTTACTAACTAATAGAGTCTAGAGATTAATTAATTGGAAGAGAGGATAGCTGAATCATCTACAAAACTGGCCCACTTATAATATCCCGAGAGGGTGTTTTCGTCTTTTCGCAAGAAACGCTACTAAATCTCCCAGTTTGACACCATTCATCAACCGGGCCCGTTTTCTGGATTTTTCTTGTTTCTTTTATTTTAATGGTTCTCAAACCTTCATTAATGTTTTGTTATAGTTATATGATCAACTATAATTTTTACGAGTCCATTTAACCAATTAAAGTCACGTTTCTGGGTTTTCTCGAAAAACGTGCTTTAGGACTTTGTTTGCGTTTTTAACCCACTATATGGATCCATTTTTCTTCGGAAATGTTCCCACATGTTCTTAGTATCTTACTAAGTCTTAGGAATCCATCTAGGACCCTAGTGAGGTCACCTACCTCCTATGGTTGCGTAACACACGTTTTTACGTTTTGTGCTTTTTACGTGTTTTCCCTTTTCTTTTGGTTTTACTTTCTTCACCAATATTATTTAGGTATCATTAGGCCTATAAATATCATATTAAAATAATTTAATCACCATATTTAAGTCTGGGGTATTTCAGGTATTCATACTACATTACACCATACCTCGTTCACGTGATCCAAGCAAGTGCCCTAGCCAGTGCAATGCAAGTGATTCAATCATTGTCCTAGCCCGTGTAGTTGGCTATCCCAATCCTAGTTTTGGAGAGGATAGTCAAATTATTAATTTTCATTACTCTTGGTTCAAGACATTTATTCTCTTTTTTGTCTGCTCCACTAAATTGAATTTAAGGTCCACTGCTATCACTAACGAGTTTCCCCTATAAATATTTTGCTTTTAGGTTGAGCTAGTTAAACACGATCATTTTTCTATTAATTTATAAGATGAACTTTTTTCCGGTACGAAAGATCGGTTAGCTTCCCCGTACTTCCTATCTCGATCTGATACTTGGCCATTCTATCCTTACTTGTGATATAATCTCTTAAATCCTTCCTAAATTACTTGGTTTCTTGAGTAAAAATCAGAGGGGAAGTTTCAAGAGGGAAAGAGAGTTTAAGAAGAAAAAGAATTCGAGGTTTGAAGTAATTGAGTCTAGATTGCATGTTTATTGCTTTGGGGCGAACCCCTATTTATAGTTTTTACCTTACAGTCTCCTTGTATTGCCAGCCTGACAGTCTATTACTGTTAGAATGTCATTAAGTTAGTGCCAGGCTGTTTAACCAAGCCAACGCCTAATCTTCATTTTCCCCAACGCCCAGGCATATTCGCCCGGTCATTGCTATGGATGTGCCTAAGCATGAATGCCAGTGTATTTTACGGATGCGCCCAGTCGCTTTACATACTCATTTATCAGCCGACCTAGCACAGGCACCCGATCGTTACTTATACACTACTTTACACATTCTGGGTTTAAATAACAATTCCCTAGTCATCTTATAATTACTTGGCCTTCCCTAGATCTTTGGTGTCTTTGATCTCTTTGTTTATCTCGTTTTCCCCCTCTTAACTATAAATTTATGTAAATTGGGCTATAATTTAATCCTCTGTTAAACAATTGTAATCACTCCTATAAAAGTTTATCCAAAAGTCATAACTCGAGTTATTTAACTTCATATTGACCTTTAAATCACATGTGTTCTAGGCCTAATCCAAATGCCCAATCCTTCCTTTTTAATACCACCGGCATAACCCAAATAATAGAGACTTCATACCCAAATTGACATTACATTTCATTCCTTCAATCAAACTTAATCCTATTTCTCACTCCATCTTCTTATATCCATAAAATTTCCCTTTCAACTAACATTATCCTTAACACTAAGTCTATTAGCTCACATTTGTAAAACATTAATTCTTACCTTTATTTCACTAAAGTATAATACCCTTGTACAAGACCTTTATTTTAACCTAAGGATATTAATTTAGCAATGCATCCTTAACTTAGTGATATATAATTAAATTCTATCGTTACCATTTGAATTCATATTTGCCACTAGTGAACCTACAACCCATTAGCTTATATCTAATTAATCTATGTAATACTATATCAGCACATCTTATATTCATCTCCTTAATCCACTTTTAAGTCTAACCACACATAATAGTCCATTAGTACTTTAAGTCTCCAAATAATATATTCACCATCCAACCACCAATCTTTTCTTAGTTTCCAATCGGTACCCTTGTTTACCAAAAATTACCAAGTTGACCCTTGGCCTTCAAAGATCACCAATTTCACCTTCAACTTAGTCATACACATCTAGGACCCATATTTCCAAATTAATCCCAAACTTTTACTCTTAAGTTTTAAAACTATTACGACCACTAACCTTTTCTTCCCATAATTACCTAACGACACCCATAGATTTTGAAAATTACCAATTCGGCTCTCAACATATACATAACTATCAAAACCCATTTTCTCCAAAGTTAACTTGAACCTTTACCCTTACTTTTGGTTTACTACATCCTCCAACCAACCATAGACTGATTAAAGTTTTTGGATCTAATCACCGTTACCAAGTAGCTAGAATTCTCCATAAGTGTAACACATCATTATGGACCGGAGTTACTCACTAAACTACCCAGACACAAAAATGCAATAGGTTTTAATGGGGTATTCAAAAAATCATTATAGACCAGAGTACACACCTTTAGGTACAACACTTTCATAAAGCATTTGAACATATATACTTAACATAGTAAAGTTGTTTAGGACTTGATTAAAGGATAATTTCACAATACATTTAAGCCCTATTATTAAATATAAGGTAAGTTAAGTCTTTAGTGCTAAAGCTCTCAAATTTAAGAGGATATGTAGATCCTCGTACACCACTTACCCCTTTGTTTAGGCTAAGTTCTCTTGGCCTCTTCTCTTGAAATTTAGGACCTTGGACCCAAGATAAGGCTTCAAGAGGTTCCTAGTGGTGCATGGAGGAATGGATGAGCAGAATAAGGGTTGGAAAAATAAAGAAGAAAACTTCCGAAGGAAGGTAGGGAAGGAACATAGATCTACCTCTTTGGTGTTAGTTTGGGCAAGAATAACCCCAACACCTAATCTCCTCTTGAGTTAGGTTGTTCTACCCTCTTACATGGAAGGAAAGAAGAGAAGTAAGGCTAGGTTTAACCCACTTATAATGTGCAAAAGAGGAGTCACAAAGCTTAGAGCACCAAAACAACAAGACCTTACCAAAATATGCTCTAACTACACTCGTCACTTCTTTGTGTTCACCCAGAATTGAAACTGCCATGTAAATACGAATTATTCATATGAATGGAAATATATTTCAAAGAGCAAAAACTTTATTTTTGAACAAATTTTTAGAAACCTTACCAAAAATGCAGAATTCCTTGCGAAACTGAGACTACTTAGAAAGATAGGCTAAATATGTTATAACTGTAATTGTTACTTCCTTGATTTGCCCAGAACTAAAACTGCCATGGAAATACAAGTTCTTTATATGAATGGAAATATCTTTCAGATAGGAACAACTTTCATGCTGAAGAAATTTTTAGAAAGCTTACCGAGACTTAGGAATTCCTTTCCGAATTGACACTAGTTATAAAATCGGCTATCAGAACACCTTTCCTTCCTTGGTTTACCCAGATTGGAATATGTAATGAAAATGGACAAGGTTATAGTCTAATTAAAGCTCACTGAAAGATATACACAATATATGACTCACGAGTTTTGGTGGAGAAATGAAGAAGTTATCGTGGCTAGAGGTAGAGGTTTGTTTCAGATTTTCAAAGGTAGAAAATAGAGGAGTGTTTTCCTTGTTTGAGCTGCATGTAATATGGGAGTGAGTGAAAAAAGAAGAAGAATGAGGAGAGGTGTCATCTATGCATGTATGAAAAGAGACAAGAAGACAAGTGTAAGAGGAGAAAAAACAAGAAGAGAATGAGTGTGCCTCTTCTTGTTGCATGCTACCGGTAGAAGCTTAAAAAATAAATGTGAGGACAAGATACACCTTAAATTAAGGAAGGAAAAGTACAACAATGTAGCAAGGAGGGTGAGGTGGCGTAAGAGTGACTTATTTTATGAGTGTAGTAGGTGAGTCAACCCATAAAATAAGGAATGTCTAGTGTAGAGAATAAGATTTTATTATAGTGGTGCATGTGTTACGGGATAGAGAAAGAAATGAAGTGGGTGTAGAAGGTGAAAATCATCCCACAAAATAAGGAACTTGTCTTCTAGACAATAAACCTTTTTTAAGGAATTGGTAAAAAGAAGATGAAAAAAATATACATGTCCACGTGAGGGGAAGAGAGGTATGGGTTTTCTTACTCTTTATCATATTATCCCATGTTGTTAATTCATATTTTGATGTATTTAGATATTACAACTTTTAGTTACTTCTATTTTATCATGGTTCAATCTCCCTTCCTCTAAATCTTAGGTATAGTAACCCTTAATTACCCATTCTAATTGTTAGGAATATTTCACTTAGTTTTGTGCTGGATTCTAAAGTAGGGATATTGACTGAAACAAAAATAATTTAGAGAGTATATAGGTATTTTTCACAAAATCTCACTTACTATTGAGTTTTAACAGCTGTCTTAGACTAGATATTCAATACTAAAAATTTAATAGTTGTCTTACTCAACTTTTTTTTACTTAACTTGCACATTTTGTACCAAAAACTATTAATCTTGTATGATTGATTACCACAAGCCTTTTATTTTTCATCCCCAGTGCACTCATCTTGCATGAGGACATATACAGATCTTATAGTCATGAAACTCAAAAGCATTCATTTTTCACGAGAAAGTATTATGGTCTTATATCTTGCACGAGATAGTATAATCATTAACCTCAAGCACACCATCTTGCACGAGGTAATATTATAATTTACAATATCCGTTTATGTGATTACATAAGAGATTTCTTAACCTCTAGTGCAACATCTTGCACGAGGTAATAACACATTTTTTTTAATACAATCTCGAATTGTATATGGTAATTCAAACCCGTTCTTGTGGAAATACTATTTTTCCATCATAAAATAAAAATTCAACGGGATAAATCATACCATGTACAATTGTTCACTACTTAAAAACGAAATATATAACAATAGATAATACTTTGAGAAAGTGATAATGCATAAATCATTATACTACTTAAAATATAGTTTTTTAGCGACTAAATTGATAATTATTTAAAACTATAACAATATAATGTTATCAAAGATTCGGCTTTTCTTTTAACGCGGTTTCCACTTTTCGACATAGCTTCTTTTATTTAGTAAAATAAAGGTGAAGCTCCATAAATATGGATTAGATTTCCCACTTTTTTAGTAACATATCCCTTCTTCTGTATTCCACCAATCAAAGATTTTCACTTTCTTTCATAATATAACAACTAGTGCAATTTATACATATCATATAACAAAAATAAAAGAAAGATAAGGTTTTATTAAAATCTCATATATACAAATATATAAAATATTTTGAGTTGAGTCTGACTACATGCTTGTATATATGATTATGCCGGTAAATTGATTAAACCTACTTACACCTTTTGCATTCAGTAGAGTATACATCAAATGCGGCTTCAACATATAAACTCTTTGGCTGCACAAATTCTTGACAAAGAACTACAATTCAGATAGGATTAAAGATAAAGGAAAGTGACTTAATATCTTTGTTCATGATGTATGGCAGGGTGAAGAATATATTTTGTAGAGTCTGTCGTGCTGATAACGTGTTATAAAATTGAGAGAGTATAGAACACAAGGAGGAAATATGCACACCCTCTTGCATTCCATTATTCGGTATAAGTACACGATATCAACCTTTGAGTAGTAGGAACACAAAATATCAATGGTCTCTAGTTTGAGGAGGTTTCGACAGTTACACAGACAAGGGTTTAAGGTAGACCAAAAGACGTGCAGATGTACATCCATTAAATAGTGTGATTTATAACAACTAGAACTTATTAAAAACCTCATATTCCAATTAGCGCTGAAAGTCTCTGGCCAGTTTGGACCGGTTCCATAAGTAGCACCAGAGCTAGAACTTATTGTATTGAAAACCAGGGGTGTTCACAGAAAACTAGAACCACCGAACCGAAACCAGTGAAACTAAAACCCGATTAATCAAAGTGGTTAGCCGGTTCGGTTAACGAACTACTTAATTATCCAGTTACGATTATTGATTTTACGAAACCCGGTTAATTCAAAAAAACAGTTTAAGCCTTCTAATTTTTAGTTTTTTTTATTATTTTAAGTATGAGTTAAAAGTAGATGGCTAGTTATTAGATTTACAAAAAATAAGTAACAAATGTATAGTTAACTATTAATAATATACTAGAAGTGATAAAATGTTACCAAATCGACTATTAACCGATTTAAAACCGCACTAAACTGGTACAACCATTACTGTTTACTAATTATTAAAACATAAATTTACATCATATCGGTTGACATAAAATTGGTAAAGCTGAATCAAAACCAAACATTAATTATCGAATTCAACCAACCGTTACGGACATAGTGCAATCGGATATCGAGATTGCTGAAAGCTTTTAAGCAGGATCCTTTTAATACAAGCACTATTAAAAACCTCCCTAACCTAACGGTGCCACCCGCGCACTTGACCACGTTGCTCTTCTCTCCAGTCTCCACTCAATCCCACGGCACACCAACTGCGACTTCTTATTCTTTCCTTCCCTTCCCAACTATCGCCTCCCTGAGATCGGTCCACGGCGTCTTTCTTCAACCACAAATGAAATAATAAACTATAAATGCCCGCTATCGCTTCTTCAAGATCTCCGTTGACAATCATTTGCCCGGGATCTTCGTTGGCCCCACCATCCTCTTCCTTCTCATCTCTCTCGACCAGTTCTCTTTCTCGCCTTTTCTTCCTCCACCGACAGCCGACCGATCCTCATTTATTTCGGTGGTGCTTCCTCTTCGATTACTACGGGGACAATTGATTGATTTGGGTTCCCTAACGTCTTTATTCTTTCCTCATTACTGTTAGCTGTGTGCTTTATAGGAGGAGAAGCTCCAAGATATCGGCAATGCCGCCGCCGATTTTGTCAATAGCTTTGCCTTCGGAGACTGGCCGTGTCCTGAGTATACAGTCTCACACTGTCCAGGTAGCTTTGGCTGAGCTAAAGTTAGTATTTTTGTCGATGATTGCTTCATAGTATCTCAGTAATTCTCATTGGTCTGCTTAAGTAGCCCGGATAGCTGCTCTATTAAATCGCGATATATTTTTCCCGGGAGAATCATGTGGCCTCTATACCCCGCTTCGTTATTTGTTGTGGTAATATTAGTTCTGTGTTGGCTAAGGTAGTCTGGAGTAATTTTACTGAACTATATTATTTGCAGGATAAAACCAATCAGGCTCTTAACTCAGCTGCATGTCCTGATATGTCTCTGATTTATTGTAGTTAACACAGTTTGTCGTCGTTGACATAGGGGTATGTTGGCAATAAGTCAGCTGTATTTCCTCTGCAATTGCTTGGATATGACGTAGACCCAATCAACTCAGTTCAGTTCTCCAATCATACAGGCAAGTTGTTAGCTTCATGACCAAGGGACAGAACTTTCTGACATATGAGTTGCGGTGCCTTTTGATCTGATGCATGATTACTAGAATAAGATTTCACATAAATGGTATCTTTGTGTAATTCAGCGTGAAATATCTGCAGGGTATCCGACATTTAAAGGCCAGGTTTTGAATGGAAAAGAACTGTGGGAGTTAATAGAAGGTCTTGAGGGTAACGAATTGTTGCACTATACCCATTTGTTGACAGGTGCGGGATGAATGGCATTTTCACTATTTAACGAAAAGGGTTTAATAGTGCTTTTAATTCAGTTCTCTTTTGTACCTAGGAAATTAACTCTGGCCTCTCTTAGTGATACGCGTTTAATTGCCACTTTGCAGGTTATATTGGCTCGGTGTCATTTTTAAATACCGTTTTGGAAGTAATTCGCAAACTGCGTTCAGTTAATCCTGGGCTCATCTATGGTGGGTTTTTCTTGGACACTTTTTGAGCGTGAGCACTATTAAAGCACCTGTCATATTACTGTGTTTCATTTTAATATTTTCTTTTTTGTGTCACGTACCTTCTTCCAGTTTGTGATCCAGTGATGGGTGACGAAGGAAAGCTATATGTTCCACCTGAGTTAGTGTCAGTTTACCGGGAAAAGGTATGTTTCTTAACCGAATCTTTTTTTCTAGGCTAGGTGAAGAGGTGAAAACAGATATCCAGGATAAGACTTAGACATGAATAATTGACGTGAGAGAACAATGAGGTTCATTAGTAAATGGTATATCTCTTCCTGCATGAATTTCACGCGTGCAAAGTGTCAACATCTAGGAAGAATCAGTAATGATTCACGTAAAAAGAGTAGATAAATTGCTGTTGCCTTATTGACCAATTGCGGGGTGATATTTTAATGGAGGTAGATGGATGACAGAGCAATGGTACTCTGTCTCTAAAGTGACCAATTGCTCAAAATTCTTAGTTCATTGAACAATTTCCTTATATCATCGTTTCATTTTTACCTCATTTCAGAATCTCATATGTGAAATTCCTATGGAAATATACGTTTTTGATAGTATTTGCTTTTTTGTGCGGCTGCTTAAGTTTTTTCTTCTTTCTGTTGATATAAATATCTACAAATCTTTGGTCATTTATGATCAGGTCGTGCCTATAGCTTCTATGTTAACACCTAATCACTTTGAAGCAGAACAGTTGACTCAAACCAGGTATATTCATTTTTTGTGGTAATCTGTGAACATAAATGAAGTAACCTATCGAGGCTCTGCTGTGAAGCTTGAACATTATCTTGCATAGATACTCTTATTTACTATTAATGGGATATTAACATGGGAGGATTTACTGGTCTTCAAATTTTATGCTGTATTGCATAGATATGTGTGATAGATTATTTACTTAAATCTTTCCTTGCGATAATCTATGTAAGACAAGAGATAATTTATCTGCTGTCCTTGGATGAAAGAAATGTTTGTGATGGACTATAATGCATGGCTGTTACTAACTTTTTGTGCCATCAACTCGATATGCATAGAAATTGCATTCACTGCCCGTTTCCTACTTTCTTGACAATACTTGATGTTTTCATGGCCACAGGATTGTGTCAGAACAGGATGGTCGGCAAGCTTGTAATATCTTGCATTCCGCTGGACCTGCAAAGGTTATAAAATTTTCTTTGCCTTGAATATTCAATATGTCGAAATGCCCATGATTTTGTTATACTAGAGGATAATATGAGCTAAAGAAGGGTGGTTGGATTCAGTATTTTCTAAATGACACTAAACCAGTTTCATTAGTGTAGTGAAGCGAATGCTGTATGCTGGCATATATATCATGTAATTCTTATGTTGAACAAGTTTCAGAAATACTGTATCTGAACTATCTAGCGAAGACAATTTGTCCAAATAACAAGCAGAGTAAGTAGATACCAAAGACACATTTGACCTGAATAAAAACTTGGATGAGACATTAATTTGTAAGCTTTTAGTGTCAATTTCCTTCCAGAACTTCATTATCAATGTCATGGTGTCGGCTGTATTTTTTGTATATGATAGGATCAAACCCTATTTTGCTAAGTAACTCCACCAAAGTGGTCAAGTAACTCCACTGAAGTGGCCAATATCCTCAAAGAGGCCAAAATACTTTCAATTTCTGGATGTCTTTGCTTACAACCCCCAACCCTTATATATACTCACATACTAGTCAAAATCCTAATCCTATTCAAACTATCAATAAATGCTATTCAAACTTACAATAAATACTAACAGCAATATCTATCCTAATAAATGCTAAGATCCAAATCCTATTTAAACTAATAATAAATGCTAAGATCCTAATCTATTCAAACTAATAATAGAAGCTATTCCAACTTACAATAAATACTAATAGTAAAAATCCCTAGAACTTCCTAAACTACCCTAACTACTATGACTTATCATTACTCCCCCCCTCAAACAACCTTGTCCTCAAGGTTGAGAAAGAAAAAGGGAAAAATTTCCACCCTCTTGTATCCTTTGGCCCTGTAGTGAATGATAACTGATCCGAACGACCCTCTATCCTCATGTTTTTGAGTTGTGTGTAGTTGGTAGTCTACTGTGCTCCGCTTCTCATCCTCTTCTTGACACCGATGTTGCTGTCCCGAGGTTCTAGGCTTTCGTGGGTGCACGATCTTCCTTCTCAAGAGCTATCTCCTCTTCCGTCTAACATCTCTTCTGCCTTTCATGTGGGGCTTCGGCCTGGATCGGTGCTCCATCATCCTACACAAGTTTCCAGTTGCACATATACCTATTTTTGTTCTTCTGTCTCGAAGTATTATCCTCCTTTTCCTTTTCCTTTTATGTTGTTGCCTCTTCACCCTTCTCTTTCTTTTAATCTTATTTTGCCTTATTTCCTTCTTAAATCCCCCCACTCTCTTTCTTAGATTAGAATGTTGAGACAGAATTACCTCTGGGCTTCCTTGCGTTTGATGTGCGGCGGGTCTAGCCAATTTCTTGTCCCTCCTTCTATTGTTCCTTCTTTTTTCTTTCTTCTTCCTTTTCCTCTTCTCTTTCTTTTGATCAATTTTTCTCTGCATCGACCGTTTTGCGGATTCCATCAACCTTACTTGACAAGGCTGACATTGATGAGGTATTTTCTTCTCTTGTTGCAATGACCTTCCTTCCCTCATCTCTTCTTGTCCCGTCTTCCTTCTTTTGCTCTCTTTCTTTCTCGCTGGTCTTCTTCTTGCCTTCGTTTTTGGAACCCTCACATGTCCCAAAGTGTTAGGGAATTTTTTCTCCTCCCATTCCAATTCACTGGTTTTTGCTTCCTTTTTTTCTTCTAAGGCTTCTAGTGGGACTCTCCCGACATGCTTCCCCATCGTCACAACTTCGTGTTCCTTTAAGGCAATTGGAATTATCAGTGCAACCACCCCTGGTTCCTTTGTTTCCACTGCCATCGTATCTGAGTGAACATACTTCAAATCAGAATCAGCATGGTTTGGATTCAGATGATTACTCTTCGCGTCCAGGAATGAGCCATGACCAAATTTCGCGATCGTCTCTCCCAGCCTCCTCTCCACACGTTTAAGAATTTCAATTCTCAACGCCCTATTTTTCATTTTTTTAAAATTTTCCCACTGCCCAAGAACAGGCACGCCCTATCGATGTCTTTGCTTACTACCCCCAACCCTTATTTATGGCAAATTCTTGGCTACATGTGTATGTAGCCATCTTTGGCTACATTTACTATACAACCAACAATGAAAACATGTACAATGAATAAGGAAAACCTGTACATTAAACAATTAGACTGAAAGTAATATTTTGTACAATATTTGTTATATAAGTAATGTACATGTTTTATAGGTGTAATGTACATGTTTCATCTACTACATTTACATGTAATGTAGCTATCTTTGGCTACATATTGTAGCCAAGGCATGTTATTTATACTCACTTACTAGCCAAAATCCTAATCCTATTCAAACTATCAATAAATGCTATTCAAACTTACAACAAACACTAATTAACAGCAATATCTATCCTAATAAATGCTAAGATCCAAATCTTATTTAAACTAATAATAAATGCTAAGATCCTAATCTATTCAAACTAATAACAAAAACTATTTAAAACTTACAATAAATACTAATAGTAAAAACCCTAGAACTTCCTAAACTACCCTAACTACTATGACTTATCAGTATATCTTATAATTGTATTTGGCATGGTGGTGCATGATTTGATCCACTGATCATCTCTAAATTACATTATGTAAACCTTGTATTGATGTATGATGTATTTGCCAGGTTGTGATAACTAGCATAAACATGGAAGGGACTCTTCTGCTAATCGGAAGCCATATGAAAGGAAAGGTATGGTTCCTGAGGAATAGAATTGTTCTTTCCTGATAGTTTTCCACCTTGAATTGAGCACCTTATGATTTAGAAAGCTGTGTTAGGTTTATAGGACCTAAGATATTGAATGTGTTCTGTTGTCAAAATTTTGTAGCTTATTTCTACTCTTTTGGCATGTGGTCCTCACATGTCAATACATCTGTTTTAGTTTTTGCATTTGTTTAGTTTGGAGATTTTCAAGAGGGCTCTACTGTACTATG
Source organism: Limonium bicolor (assembly GCA_023374045.1). Classification (NCBI taxonomy): domain Eukaryota; kingdom Viridiplantae; phylum Streptophyta; class Magnoliopsida; order Caryophyllales; family Plumbaginaceae; genus Limonium; species Limonium bicolor. The sequence goes on along the minus strand of CM041781.1, from coordinate 11,274,630 downwards.
AAAAGAAATTTAAGCATTGGAATCTCTCGCTGTCGCTAGTATACGGTGGCATGATTAGCGTTTCATCGTATGCTTTGAGTGACATGGTATCTGGTATAAAAAGACTCTACTTTCTTATATTAGTAGGATTTTTACTAGGAAATCTCTCCTTTGGCTGAAAAAAGTTTGTTGCTGCCCTTTTCAGTATGTCAACTGTAATGTTCTTTGGCTTACTGCACTTCTACTTTCTCTCCTTTGTGACAGGACAAGCAGCCTGAGCAGTTCAAGATTGTGATACCAAAAATTCCTGCCTATTTTACGGTACACATATATATCTTCCCTCACTTTTCCGGATGTATAATTAGTTTTACATCCACCATACCGTTTATCCAAAAATTGGATATGTTCACCTGCTATTGGATACACAGTTGAGACTTTTCAAGTATTCCACTTCCCTGATCTGAGTATGGTTACAGGGAACGGGAGATCTAACAACTGCACTTCTACTTGGATGGAGCAATGTGAGGCTTTGCTTCTTCATTTACCTAGATTCTGTAGTTCCCTTCCTCCATTTATGTAATAAAGAATCTGTCTGTTTTAATAAAGACGGAATGCTTTGCCCACTTGTAGAAATATCCTGATAACCTTGAGAGGGCAGCTGAGCTTGCGGTTTCAAGCTTGCAGGTAAGTAACAGTATTGGATCAATTTTACTCATTACATCCCTCTCCACCCCCCTTCTATTCATCTGGCAGTGGAAAGCTCTTACATTTTCATATGTTCTTCCAAGAAAAAGTGATACAAGATTTTGATTCTTGTATTGCAGGCAGTTCTACAGAGGACGACAAATGACTACAAGAGTGCGGGATTTGATCCAGAATCTAGCAGTTTAGAAATTCGGTTGATTCAAAGCCAAGATGATATTAGAAACCCGGAAGTTAAGTTCAAAGCTGAGAAGTATGTGTAGTGCATGCATTAGTTTGAAAACCTAATAAAATATTTATTCTGTATCTTATCCATGCTCCCTTTCCAGCCCTAGTTTATAAAACATCATGGCTAGGAAGGGATGAGCTGAAACGGAAAAGGAAAACTTGTTTAGAAAAAAGGGGAACGAAGAAAAAATATACGTGTTTGACAATGGCAATGATAAGCTTTATAGGTTGTACCCCGAACTTTCCATTCAATTCAACTGGAGCTCGATTTGGGCTTTAGTATTGCTACATTTGCGTGGGTAAGAACTCAATTGTAAAAAGGGACCGGTAGCGACCATCTCTGGAGATCCCCAGTGACTATGTCCAGAGCGATTTTATCCCGAGCGATTATGTTCAGAGTGGTAGTGATCATGTCTAGAGTGATAGCAATCATGTCCATAGCGACACCGACCGTGTCTAGAGCACCTTTGACTATGTTCAGAGCTTTCACTCTTTTATAGAGTTGATCAAACCCGACCCAGCAGTCAAATCGTCTTTAGTAGACTGTGGGAAAGAAAAAAAGATAGTGAGATGAGAACGTGGAAACACGCGCCTCTTCTATCCCACTATGAGAGTTCTCCGGACCGTAAAGAGATCGAGCTCCCCTCTCCTAGCTCCTCTAGAAGCTTGAAAACCTCATATTTATATCCCCATCCGAGTCTGTGTGTCGAGAGGCAGGCTGGCCTGCCCTCCATCTTCAGGCTACTGCATGCAATCGATGGTGCTAGAAATCCCAGCCAGGGAGAAGTTCCCCTCCCGAGGCCTCTCTTTACATCCCATCTCCAACAGTTGGTGTCTACTCCCTCTTCAATGGTGAGCAGTTGCGTGAGTAGAAGCAAAGGAAGTCTCCGCCATGCGCCCTTAGAAGATGATTCGTCTGTCAGGAGCATTAATGCTGGTGGTTGTCCAGAAGATCTCGCCCCGGATTCTGCCTGCAAGACGGTAATGTCTCCAAATATCTTGCTAGTTCCTCCAGATAGTTTAATCTGTGCTCTATCGAAATTAAAGTTAGACGTATTAGGTAGTAAAAAAGTCAAACTCGCAAAGCTTACTCCAATTTCTCCGAGTTCTAAAATCCTGATTCACAAAATTCCCCCAAAACTAGCCTCAGCTCCCCCGATGGATTCCATTATAGCAAATTGTTCCAGAATGCAACTCCACCCAGCTGAAATGGCAGTAATAGAGGTAGAAGGATTGCCAAAATTCCCTGTTTCTTTCGACACAAAAAAGGCCAATTTTGAAAAAATTTGGAACCCTAATCGAGTCCACCTAAAGCTCCTTCAGAAAGTTCTAGGTCAAATCTGGCACACCCACTCAAATTTTAGAGTTCTTGAGATAGACTGCAATAGGTTTACCATCCAGTTTGATTCGGAAAGGGATGTCTACAATATTTTGGGGAACGGCCCGTGGCATTTTCAAAACAGGCTGTTTGTCTTAATGCCGATTAACCCGCGCTCAACCTGGTAGAGCACCACCCTCAGTTCATCAACATCTGGGTAGGTATTCATAAGCTCCCCCTAGGATTTTTTAACAAACAGTACACCCCTCTATTGGGAAACAAGATTGGTAGGTTTGTGACCGCATTAATTCCCTGGCTAGCAACATTTTAAGAATCAAGGTGGAGATTAAGATAGAGGGACCTCTGTGCCGTCTGTTGATTATCAAAACAAACAATGGAAATAGGGATTGCAGGGTGTCTTATGAGAATCTTCCTAGTATGTGATATCGATGTGGATGGATTACTCACATTATCTCGGAATGTCTACTGAAAAACCCTCTTCCAAACAGTACGGAGAAATTTGGTCCATGGATCAGAGCTGAGTACACAGGTTCGATGGCTGCTACTACGGATGCGTACCTTCTGGATCAATGGAGAAGAGAAGGAGTTCTAGACAACCTTACTGCGATGGTCTCCCAAGCTGGCCTTAACCCAAATCTTCTTCCCCCTGTTGTAAATGTGGATCTGTCGTTGGCTACAAACCCAAGCTTTACTCCCCTGACTTCAGCCAATCCAAACAATATCCCAGATAGAGGATTCCCACCTCTATTAAATCAAGAAAAGACCCAAAATTCTATGTGCCCTTCGACTCAGCCCAGACCACTCTTTATTGCTGATCCCAATCCAGCTCCTATTCCGAGTTTCAATCCTTCTAATTCAATTAACCCTTCTTACCAGACCCAGACTACCCTCAGACTTTCTTACAAAAATAGTCCCAAACCTAACCCCAAGTGCCATCTCCAACAATAACTCAGCTCTTCCCTTTGGTGGAGTCCCTAAGACTAACCTTGGTTTTTTTTGTCAAACCCAAATTCTCCCCTTTCAAATTTCACTCGCCCAGACCCCCCAGACAAAAGAAAATCTATTAACGATATTGACTGGGATACTGCTGTCTCAAATTTCAAATCAGACTTCAATATGAAACAAAAAAGTGTGGAAGGCCTCAGTCAAGGGGTTAACTCTGAGGTGGATAGGATTCTTCTTGAGCTGAGACCAGAACTTCCAAAAACCTCTCCATTTCTCCTCACTCTCCTAATGCTTCTATCCCCACCAAAGACTTTTCATCAGGAAAAGGGAAAGAGAAACTATTCCCAGACTCTTCCTTTAGTCTCAACTACCCGGTCAAATTCAAAACAAAGAAGCGGAAAACAGCTAACCTCAGACCTCTGATGATTAATCCTTCTGCTATGAGAGAAGAATTAGAGGAGTCTGATTACTACTGTTGGATCCGTAAGATGGCAGACCCTGCTGAGGAGCAGGGCTGTCAGCCTAAATGAGTTGTTTATCCCTCAACTGCCGGGGGTTGGGTCGCCCCTGGGCAGTAGCTTGGGTTACGAGCTTAATTAAAATCTACAAACCTGAGCTTATCTTTTTTATGGAGACCCATAGAAACAAGGCTGAGATGGAAAAAGTTTTGCAGAAATGGGATGATTATGATGGTATTCCTATTGCTAGTGTTGGCAGAAGTGGGGGTCTGGTGTTGTTGTGGCGAAAACAAGTCAAAGTCAAGTTGATTAATTTCTCCAACCACCATATTGCGGCCGAGGTTCTGATCTCAAGTATAACTCTTTTCCATTTTACTAGATTTTATGGATGGGCTGACTGGAGAGTGAAATATTTGTCCTGGCAATTGCTAAAAACCCTTAGAAATCAAGTGAATCTTCCATGGTTAGTAGCAGGAGATTTTAATTAGATATGCATTGAGAGTGAAAAAAGTGGAGGGAAAATTATAGGGGAAAAAGAAATGTTTCCATTTAGAGAGGCTATTGCCAGTTCTGGTTTGATTGATATGGGATTTAGTGGCCATCAATTCACCTTCACAAACTGTCAAGCTGATCCTTTTCATAGTGAGAGTATACTGGATAGAGCTTTATGTTCAACTGAGTTTCTGAGTGCTTTCCCAGTAAGTTCAGTTTTACATCTTCCAAAACTCCATTCAGACCATTGCCCTGTCCTTATCAAACTTGTAGGAAACCATAAGAAACCGGGTAAAATTTTTAGATTCGAGAACATCTGGCTTGATGAGAGGAAGTGCAGAGATATAGATATTTCCATATGGGGTGGGGAGGATCTCAATCTTGTTGAAAACATTAAAAGGTGCAGAAAGAAACTTATTGAGTGGAATGGTTGGAATATATATAAGATCTCTTCCAAAATCAAAAACAAGAAAAAGGAACTTGAGGATATTAGGAAGGGTCTCAATCACCCTAGGCAATTGCTAATAGCAAAATAATTCTGCTGGAGATCCAACTCTTGCAAGTGAAAGAAGAATGTTGGTGGAAACAAAGAGCGAGAGACAGTTGGATTAAGGAGGGAGATAAAAATGCCAGTTTCTTCCATGGGAAAGCTTCTAATAGTCGGAGGAGAAAAGATATCTTGGGTCTTGAGGACCCTAGTGGGTGTATTAAATCGAAGTGGAGTGAGCTAGATGTCATTTCAAAGACTTTCTTCCAAAACTTATTCACCTCTTCCGAGCCGCCTCTGGTGCATCAATTTTCTCCAACAATCACCAAAATTCTTCCTGAAGACCAAATCCTTAAACTCAAAGTTTCCTATTCCCAAGAAGAAGTTTTTATAGCCACAAAACAACTGAGATCCAACAAAGCTCTGGGGCCGGATGGCTTTAATGGAGATTTCTACAAAAAATTCTGGCCAGAGCTAGGTCCCCAAGTAATCTCTGAAGTGTTGAAAATTCTTAATGGGAACCCTATTCCTCCTACCCTCAATGATTATTATATTGCCCTCATCCCAAAAGTCCCAGGTGCCAATTCCCTTCAGAATTTTAGACTGATTGCTCTTTGCAATTTTGTTTACAAAATTGTGACAAAAGTCCTAGCTAACTGTATCCAAGAGATTCTTCACTGTATTATTTCTCAGAATCAGTTTGGTTTTGTTAAGAACAGATTAATTATGGACAATATTATTCTTGCGGGAGAGCTTCACCACCATATTGCTAAATCCAAACCAAAGAATAAAGGTCACTTCTCTTGTAAGATCGATCTTAATAAAGCTTATGATAGGCTAGAGTGGGATTTCCTCAATAATATTATTAAGAATATGGGCTTCCCTAACTATTGGAGAATTCCGGTTATGAACTGTATTTCCTCCCCAAGGGGAGCAGTTATTATTAATGGAAATCCAGGATAGTGGTTTACACAATGTAGAGAGCTTAGGCAAGGTGACCCAATATCTCCTTTTCTCTTCATTCTAGCCCAAGAAGCCCTCTCCCGATTCATGAATGAAGCCATTTGAAAGAGTGCTTACACTGGTATTACCTTAGCTAAGAGTTCCCTTCTATTTCCCACCTGGCCTTTGCTGATGACATCATTTTCTATGGCCAAGCCACTCAAAATAATGCCCAGTTCCTGGCTAACACCCTTGATTCTTTTATGAAAGCATCGGGCCACAATATTAACTATCAGAAATCTGACATTGTTTTCAGCTCTAAAATCCATTAGAATCTTAAAGAATCCATAGCCTCCACTCTCAAAGTTAAATAAGTTCCCTTCTTCAGCAAATATTTGGGGCTCCCCATCAAGATTGGGAGAAACAGAAGTGAGACTTTCAAATTTCTGCTGGATAACCTTAGGAGGAGGATCTCAGGATGGAAGAAACCAATGTCACATGCTGCTAGACTAGTCCTAGTGCAGAGTGTTCTGCAAGCCCTCCCAAACTTCACTATGTCCCTTTTCCTACTTCCTAAAAATATCTCTTCTAAAATGAACTCCATCTTGGACCATTTTTTGTGGGGAGGAAACGACCACAAAAAGCACGTGATCTGGAAAAAATGGCAAGACATCTGCAAACACTCCGAGGATGGAGGGCTGGGATTTAGAAGTATGGAGGCTTTCAACCAAGCCCTGCTTGCTAAACAAGTCTGAAGAATTATCAAATACCCGAACACCCTTGTTAGTACCAACCTCAAGGCTCTGTATTTTCCATATGATGATATCTTAACTATCAAAACTAAACCTCAAGATAGCCCTATTTGGAGATCTATCATTAGCAGCGTCAAGGTCATCAATAGAGCAGCTTCCATTAGGATAGGAAATGGGAAGGAGACTAGCATTAGGGATCAACCTTGGCTATCAAAGACCCACCCTGTAAAGATCTTATCAAAAAGCTTTATCAGCCAAAACCTACAAAAAGCTAACCAGTTGATGCTCCCTAACTCCAACTAGTGGAATAAGAAGATGATCTAGAATAAATTCCTCCCGATTGATCAAGATTGAATCTTAAGCATACCGATCAATTATGACACCCAGGACTCTTGGTTTTGGATTGATTCACCTACGGGTGAGTATACCGTCAAGTCAGGCTACCATTTGCAAAACAAATCCCAAGACACAGCTTCTTCTTACAGATCCCCACCTAGGCCACTCATGAAACTCAATACAAAATTAGTTCCCCCAAGAGCTAAGCTTTTATGCTGGAAATTCCTAAACAAAATCACCCCCTCCATGGCCAACATTGCTAGGAGAGTGGGAGGATCAGACAAATGCTGCCTTTGTGGGAGGATTGATACTGACTTTCATAGTATCTTCCTCTACTGGGCGTCTAAGAAGTATTGGGTTAATGTAATCAGGATTTATCAGTTACCAAAGAAGGAAGATGGAGCAATTCAAGATTGGCTCTACAACAATAGCAGTAATTGGTAAAAAAAACCTAGTTAAGGTGGTTAATTTAATATGGGCTATCTACGATGCAAAGAATAGAGTTAGGCACAACCCAATATGTCTATTCTAGAGTGTATTGATTCCAATCTTGCTTTCATTAAAGTCTACCAAGACTTAGCTCAAAAACATGAGGAGCATGAATTAGCTACCAACTCCCCTCGTCATCTTCAAAATGAAGCCTTATTAGTAAATCACTGTCTCTGCAAAAGAGGCTCCTTTATGATTTGTAGTGGTGTTCTAACTTCTCATTCTGGAAACTTTATCATGGCTTACAACAGGAAAGAGCAAGGATGCAGAGATCCAGTCAAGGCGGAAATCAGAACTATCTCTTTTGGAATTGTTGAAGCCTGTAAGAGAAGAATCCCCAATTTGGTGATTGTGATTAATCCAAAGGAGACTTTAAAGATTTTCAAGCAAATTATAAGCGGACATCACTAGAACAATGTCGAATCAGTGGAAATATCGAATGGGATTGGATCCTTTTGTAATTTTAGACTTCTGTTATGTAATCAATTTGTTTCTAATTACCCTGCAGTGCTAGCTTGTGGTCTGTTTAATGGTACAAACAAGTGGAAAGAATGGTTGATGTCTCTAGTTATTTCCCTCATGCGATTACTATGGAAGGAAAGGTTCGTAATCTGGATATCTACTAATGCTCTTGGTAATATAATGTAGCACAACAACTTTTATAAAAAAAAACCCGACCCAGCAGTCTAATCCGGCCCGGCCTGAAAATAAAGTCTGAAAAGTCCATCCGAAAAAAAATTCCATGTGGGTTTAGACAACAAATCAGGCCCGAATGAAAAACTGGACCGGGTTTCGGCAAAATTTTAGACCCATAACTAAGCCCGACCCGACCTGATTTATTATCTTATATAATTTTATAAATATAATATTATATTCCCTCTTGTTCTCAATATATGTTTTTTTGGGTTTTTTCACTATTTTCAAAATATAACGTATTCTAGTCTTTTTTGTCATCTACTATTCAATTCTATCCCTCATCTTTTATTTCATAACTCTACTTTTCAAATTATTTCAATTTCTAATGCAAAAATTAAGGGCAAAATAGTGTAATTTTTTCGTCTTTAATTCTTGTGCATATAACTAGAAAATCAAGTATTGATAACAAAAGGGAGTATATATTTAATTTAACTTTATATAATACTCTTTACTATTTATTTAAGTTATATATATAATATCTATTAATATTACATACAACATATATACATATTATAATTAATATATATTAATATTATACATAATCTATATATTTTTTCAAAAAAATTAATAATAATATTTAAAAAATTATAAAACCTGGTCGGACGGGCCGGGTAATGGTAACGATTAAAATAAATCCGGACCTAGCCCGGCCTGGCCTGAAAAAATTAAAACGAACTTGGACAAATATATAGACCCGTTCGGACCTAAAATTTAATGTTGGCCCGGCCCGAACCTGGCCCGCCCGTTTGATCAGCTCTACTCTTTTATCATCGGAGATTCAAAGTACGACTGGAGACGTCATAGTCATAAAGCTCTTCTAGTTAGGGGAATAATATAAATAATGCAGTTGTGCGGTATGTCTTTAAAAAGGACAGGTTGACATGTTGATAGACTATCATATGAAGGACACATTATGCCTAAAAGTAGGGGAATTATCCCGCATCATAGAGGGTTATACAATTTTAATTCTTGGATTAGAATCATGCTCTTTTGTTTTCTGTTTCCACAAATTAGACAATCATTGCACTAGGTAAAGGGACTTATCCTTCTAGGTTGAACATGACAAGGGATAGTAAGTCTGAACATAATGAAAGGAACACACGAAGAATACACCATCATATTTTGGTGCCGTCTGTGAGAAATGAATGATCTGATGAGTAACCACGATATCATCGATTAACAGAGGAAGATGAAATTTGTAACTAATCTTAAAACTTCATTTGTGCAGAAATTGTTGAAGAAAAGAGATAGTATAACATGGCACTAAAAACCACGAAAGCAACGGAAGAAGTAGTACATGAATCAAGCTTGGGTTCAAAGGGTGCTATTTAAAAAATATAAGAAACACTTGGAGAGCTAGCTAGAGTAGTCAATGGAAGAATCGTAGAAAGCAACGAGCAACTTTAACAAGAGCTGATGTGGAGGGACGAAGATTACCAAACAAGATTGGAGGAGATGGCTAAAACAATCAAAGCCTTGAAAGGAGGAGAATCCTTTGGAAGCAATGATGAAAGGAAAGAAGAGTTAAAAGCGACTCTAGAAATTTTTTCCAAGTTGATCCATGGAAGAAGAAGATATCCTTTCTCTATAAAATTGGAAAAGCAAGGCTTCAACCACATTTTGTGGCCCCAACAGTTGAAAAGTATGATGGTACTAGGTATCTAACACAACATGTTCAAAAGTTCATATTCGCTATGAATACTTAAGGCATAAGTTCTTTAGCCTTGTGCAATATTCCCCGACATTTTGTCAAAAGAGCTCTAAGTTGGATCTTCACAAGACCTCCACATTCCATCTTAAGCTTTAAGCAGCTAACGAAGGAATTCCAACAATACTTTACAGCTAGTAAAAAAGTCTAGAAGGAAATAATAGAGCTAATGGACGTCAAATAAAGAAAAGAGGAAACTATCAAATAATACAACAAACGATTCCATAAGAAATTAGCATAGGTAGATGATGTGGATGAAAAATCTTCATCCAGGCTTTTCCTAATGGATTGGCCCATCCAAGGTTCACAAAGAGAATTGCAACAACAACACCAAAGACGCTTGAAGAGCTCTCAGAAATGTTGCATGAGTTCCTTAAGTCAGAAGTTGCAGAGAACAAGGCTAATGAACTAATAGCAAGATTCAAGGCTCCTTCAGCGGTGGAAAAGAAATGAGGCATGTGAGTAAGTTACTCCAAAGGAGGATCAACGTTTGGGGGATCGGCTGAGCAGAAGAGGAAGGGAAAGCCACCATCCGGACCACAACACAACAACACCTAAGTTCCCTATATAAAAAAAAAGACAACCAAGAAGAGGAAGTTCATCCTGATCTAAAGTAAGATTTATTTCCCCTAGGGGTAATCACAGGTTCGTACCATAGCAACTAGGGTTGTAAAGCAAAAATAAAAGATAAAAAATAAAAAAAATTCTTAAAGTTGTTACCGGTGTAGTACCCAATTTGGGCCCACTGACTCCTAATGAAAGGAAAAGGCACGTCCATGAAGTTCTAAATAACTTATATAGCCCAAAGATTCTAAAGAAGAAACATTACCCCCGATTTACTTTACCGAGGATGATGAAGATGGTAATGTATATCCACATGATCTATTGGTAATCAGGGTGCAAATCAACGCATGATAATGGAGAAAATACTGATGGACAGTGGTGCAGGTGCCAATGTCTAATCTTTTGATGCCTTAAAAAAAATTAGAAATTCCGGAATAAAAAGTAAAGCCTTATTCAGTTGTCCTTTATGGATTTGTGGGAGGTATTTATGCAAAATCAATAGGGTGTGTCAACATAACAATGACTCTAGGAGAAGGGGATGAAAGAAGAACAAAAAATTGTTAGTCCATAAAATGGTCGGACTATCTGGATACAACATGTATCCAGGTAGAATGGGGATAAATGTCTTCAGAAGCATATGTTGCACATGCTATTGAAACTTTGATAGCCAGATCGGGGAAAATGGTTACAGTAAGAGGAAGTCAAAAGAAATCTAGGGTCTGTGAAGTGTGCATAATGGATAATCTTTAAAAAGACAGTAGGCCTGGACCACGCCTTTAAAGGAAAAGAGTTGTAGTTTCCAGAGGGGCAGGGAGAAACCATGCAATATGAGACTCAAGCTAATAGGTTATAAGAGGTACCCCTAAAAAATGACGCTTCATAATATTACAAAATTGGAAATGATTTTGGCAGGGGAGAACAAACTACCTTAATGAGATTTTGGAAAAGAGAAGGGAACATTTGCATGGGCTTCGGAGGAAATACCAAGGGTAGACACAAGCATTATCCAACATAATTTGAATGTCAATCCAAAGCATCCTGCGGTGAGAGAAAGAAAGATAGCTATTGGGCAGGCTAGGGACCAGGCATCTCGAGTGAAAGTTGACACGCTACTCAAAGCTAAGTTCATTTGAAAAGTCGACTATCCACTATGGTTAGAAAAAGTTATGTTAGTAATAAAAGCAAATGGCAAGTGGCCGTTGTGTGTAGATTTCACATATCTAAATAAAGCAAGTCCAAAAGACTTTTTTCTTCTTTCATCCATAGATCGGCTTGTTACTACTACATCTCAAAGTTAAGTTTTAAGCTTTCTGGATGCATTTTCATGGTATAATTAGATAAGAATGAATGAACATGTACATGATGCTGAAAAAACAACATTCATAACTTCCTATGGAACATTGTGCTATACTATCATGCCTTTTGGGCTAAAAAATGCAGGGGTAACCTTCTAGAGAATGATTGATAAAGTCTTCAAGGAATAATTGACGACATAGTAGTCAGAATTGATTATGTGGAACAACATATGGAAGATTTGCGGGAAAAACATTTGATACAATGGACATACAAAATAAAGCTCAATCCTGAAAAATGTGTTTCAGAGGTTACCAAAACAAAAATTCTTAGGTTTCATTGTAGGACAATGAGGAATTGAGTTGGATCTAGCCAAATCTAAAGTTGTGCTCAATCTTTCTGCTTCAAGAACATAAAGGATGTACATGAATTGAACGCGAGACAAACTACGCTAAGCAGATTTTGTTCAAAACTACAAGAAAGTTTATCCCATTTTTAATGCTCTTCGGAAGAACAGTAAATTCCAATGGGACGAGATTGTGTGGAAGCTTTTGAAAAAAAAATCAAAGAGATGATCAGGAATTTGCTCAAATTATAAGTGTCAAGGCCAGGACAAGACTTGTACTTATACATATCAACTTTTGAATGGGCAGTGGAAGCAATGCTAATAATGGAGGAGGGGACAAAGGAGATTTCGGTGTATGTTGAGCAAAATATATATAGGGATATATATGCAAAGAGTAGGCAATTGCACCTAAACGATGTAGTACAACAAGTTTGCATCCACAGGGATATTGCTTCTATCTCCCTAGTCTCGGTACTTAGTTAATTAAAGTAATGAAGTAGAGGGTTAGCTGAAGGATTTCGAGTTAACAAAATAAAAGCAATAAACAAGTAAGTAAAGATGATGTCCTAATGGGTTGGATGAGATGCACCTTAGGATTATGGAAATCACCTTAATCGCCTAAACATGCTCCAAATCTTACTCAACTCTAGTTGTCTGATAGAAGAACGGTAATGAATCTCTAAACCAAAGATTAGCTAAATCCTACTTGGTTAATTTTAACCGTCAAACCAATTTTGGTTAACCTCACTAAGTAGCATTAATCACAAGTTCTAGATAATAGTGTAACACCCCTGCTGCTAATCAAACCATTATCTCCTAACCCGTCTCAATTAACCATCGCTAAGCAGCGGAAATCTTACTCCAACGGTGGGTGATACAATGTCGTTAGTCACCCACGTGACTAACAAGGCCGCATCCAATCCAAACAAACAATACAAATACAATATCGGTCTGATGGGTTATTATACCGAGTACTCGACAATTACAAATACCTTCCATTTCTTAATCAATCCCAAATACAATACAAATACAACCTCAAGCAAATCTATACCGAGTTTCTACAACCATCACGTTACCAATACAATTCGGACTTACAAATTAATCCTTACAAATATATAAGTTCTTAATCAACTACCCATGCTATACAACAACCCCGTCCTACTCTCGAACGGTAACAGCTCCAATGTACTTGGAAAATAAAAACGATGCCCCTAGGGGCTCAGCAAATTGCTGCATATGAAATTCGCATACCCCGCGTGCTAACGGGGGTACGCCGACTACTTTGGTCGAGAACATGCGATTCATTTTTATTCAATCAACATGAAGACAGCATACATTATATATGTAAATTAACACAAGCAATCCACATCCAACCAAGGAATACAATCCCTAACTAACATATCAAGGTTGTTAGTTCAAATTAATTTACTCTTAGGCCTTGAGGGTTTCTACCTCACTAATGCCTTAGTCAATTCCTCATTACCTTACCCATTCTCTTGGGTTACACTTACTCAAGTTAGCCGGATCCTCTCATTGTGGGTTGACTATTTTACTAAGGGGTTTGGTAAGAACTAATCCCGTACACTCTCTCACCTTCTAGTGAGTTCATAGGTTTGCGTTATCGTTTCTTGGTTCGATAGTTTTAGTGTGTTTCCACGTTTTCAATAATTCGCATCACGACTCTTTCTACGAGTCACTAATCAAACAAGACTCAACAGTGAGCCGAACTATAGTGCAGATCCTACACTCAAGCAGTTCATCCATAATCACACATTTCATGAATTATACAAACTTCAGAAATCAAAATACAGTCCAACAAGAAACAATACCACACAAGCACAAGAAGGTGCAACCAATCCGATTTGTGCATTTAACTTGTTTAGATGATCACATAAATCATACAAGCACACAAATCAGAGTAACACCGTTAGCATACGGGGCATGAGAAAATCATACCTTTCACCCGGGGTTAGCTTTACCGTGTCACCTCACGTTCCTCGAGTCTTACTCTCGAATCACTGATTACATGTCAAATGGTTTATTAACATTAGGATGTTACGGTATGTAAATAATTACTACTCCCTTTCTTACCCCGTTGTCCCGTTACTCTTAGTTTTACTCTTGTCAATTTATGTTCTTACTTTTCACTCATTTCCAACACATGTTTATGCTTCTTAGGACCTTTACATATCACCAAACAAGGCCTAAACAAGTCCTAAAACCAATACCAATCAATCCCCCATCATTTGGACACTTTAAAACACTCACGGTTGATTTATGGGGGTGGTCCGGGACTTGGTCCGGGTTGGTCCGGACCCAAAGTCCCGGACCAATACATTCTGGTACTCTCAACTACTTTTTCTACCTAGTCCAGGACTTGGTCCTGAACTTAAGTCCCGGACCACTTCCTATTTTCACTCTCGGGCCTTTTTTTGATGCAGTCCGGGACCTTGTTCCTAACCTAGGTCCAGCACCCTGCTAAAAACTGCTACTTAGCTAATTTTTCAACCCCAAATCAACCCTTAATCCACACCTAATCATTCCCTAATCTTTCCACATGTTTTCTACACATTTAAACACCTCAAAGCATACTCTAAACCTCCTCAAACCATTGGTCAAATCCCTGCCTCAATTCTTTCTTAAATTCTACAATTTCACTTCTCTCATTTTTGCATTTTGCACATTTGTGCATTTCTACTTCTTCTTGATAGTTTACAATCTTCTACCACCTTACCAAATCATTTATTGACCATCACCACACCCTCCTAGACATTTGCATTAGCTATACCCAAATTCATCCTCCCCTCACAAGATCATTCACACTAACTCTTTTCTAGCATTTCTAAGATCCTCATATGCTATTTGCTACAGATTTTTACACCTCTCAAACCCATTCTCCATTTACCATTTCAAGGTTATTAATCCACTCTACTCAACACTATAAAAACCTAACCTTACCAATTCATTAAGTCACCTAAGAACACCCAATTTCTACACAAATTTTGCCATAACCTCCCCATAAACCTAACATATCCACATTAATCAATTCTCACCTTTTCCATCCTAAACTAGAAACACCCTTAAAGGGTCCTACCAGCACACAAGCTCATCAAAATTCTATCAAACAACAACATAAACACAAATCTCAAATCACTTGGCTCTAAGGCCCTCATTTCAACAACAAGTTCACAAATTCTCTCAAATTTTCACCAAACACATTCCTAGTACAAACTTTTGGGTTCATTCATTAATTTACCCCATCCCAAATCCTAAAGTATTCAAAATAACATTAGGGTAGCTTAATTACCTTAATCCTTCATTCTTTTTCTCCAAGCTTCTTCTCTCCTCTTTCTTGGTCAAAATCGGCCAAGTTGGCCAACCACTTGCCAACCTCAAATTCAACACCCAAATGGGGAATTAGGCGCTAATTAGTACACCTATGCTTATTAATCAAGCTAGGAGGCAAGAGAAAGTGTGTAGAGTATAAGAATGAAGATTTACCTTGAAACCCTAAAATGGGCTTTTGGTCAAGAATCAAAGGAGGACTCCCCATGAGCTTTTGAAGCTTGCACAAGACTCATTCAAGGAAGGAAAATAAGGGAAAATGGGGAGTCAAAAACCGGCCACCAAGAAATGAAGGAAAGGATGAAAGTTTGTGGTTTTTCTTACCTTAAAACAATAAGGAGACTCCAAGCTCCAAGAACATGTAGTTTTCTCTTCCAATGGCCAACACCCATGGAGGAAACTTCCTCCATTTGAAATTTTGAAAAGAGGGAATGGAAGAGCTTGGTGAGAGGAACAAGAATATGTAGTTATTTTTGTGTTTGGAGTTTTAATGGAGCTTGAACAAGAGAGGAAATGGCAAGAAGCCATTGGAGAAGAGAAGAAGAAAATGTTCAGTAGGGAGGAGGAAAAACGGCAGAGAAGAAAGAAAGAGAGGAAAGAGAAGAGGAAAGGAGAAATGAGGGAGGAGAGAGAGGATGACTACCTTTTCTACTTTTTCTTTCTTTCTTTTCTTTTCTTTCTTTTCTTTATTGCTTACTAATAAAAGAGAGGGGGAGGATGATTTAATTAAGAAAACCGGCGCCCACTGTATACCCATTCTGGAGTGTTTTTCGTCTTTTACAGAAAACGCTCGTTAATTTACCCAGTTTTAGCACTATTCACTAACTGGGCCCTTTTTCCGGATTTTTCTCGTTTCTTTAATTTTAATGGTTCTTAAGCTTCGATTAATGTTTAATTATAGTTATTTGATTGACTATAATTTTTACGGGTTCATTTGACCACTCAAAGTCATGTTTTTGGGTTTTCTCGAAAAACGTGCGCTAAAGCTTTATTAGCATTTTTAATTCATTTAATGGATCCGTTTGATTCAGGATTTGTTCATGTATATTAATTAGGAATTATTAAGCCTTGGAAATCCATATAAGGCCCTTTTCGAGGTCGTATTCCTCCTACGGACTTAATGCTCATTTTAGCGTTTTTCGCTTTTTAAGCGTTTTCTCTTTTCTTTTGGATTTATTTTCTTTACCAAAACTCCTTAGGCACTAATAGGCCTCCAAATATCATATTAGAGTAATTTAATTACCCTAATTAAGTTCGGGGTATTTCAATCTACCCCCCTTAAAGAACTTTGCCCTCAAAGTTGGTGAATCTAAGATAGTTAGTCACCCAAGTACTCAATGCTAAGGTTATAATCTCTCTATAACCTGTCAGACTCCAAAAGCCTAACTCTGTTATAACCCAAGATTTGGTTATATTTTATTTCGTTACTATGGTTCATTAAGTTGGTCCATTCTGAATTTAGGACACGGAAGTCCTTATTAAAGAAGATGAGGCCGAAGGAGTCTTTTCCCTTCCTTATTTTATTTCTGGTGAGGTTAATCCCTTAATCATTTTATTTCCTTTTCCTCTTATTATTTCAATTCCTTCCTTCTTAATTACTCTCACTTCTAAACACGTTCTCACGATCATCTACGCTCCTCTTCTCGCTCAGTTGGAAACCCTCAACCCTTCTCTCTTCTCTCTCTTGTTCTTCAGAGTTTTTCCTCTCCTGCGTTGTGTTTTCTGATCGTTCGTTCGTTGTGCTACGCATTGGGGATTCTGCGTTTGCTTCTTCTCCTCCATTGCAATCAGGTTTGCGAATTGTATATGGTTTATACAACTCAGTTTCAGTTTTGAGGTTTTAGGTTTTGAGAACTTTCTCTTTCTGATTTTACCTCTGCAATCTGATTGTGAATCAGCGTTGGCTTCTCTGTCCCGATCGATTTCTCCTGCTGTTGGCTTCGTCTGTGATTCCATATCAGAATCAGGTGAGGTTCTGTATTGCGTTTGTCAATGGTAGTCCAGGGTTGTGAAGTTCTATTTTCTGAGTTGGGTTGTCTCTGCATTTGTTATTGGTTCAGTGTTTTGATATTGCGTTTCGGTCTGCGTTGGCTGAGTTCTGCTGCTTCGGACTGTGAGGTTTTCGTCTCTGCATCAGATTTGGGTTTCGTCTGCTAATTGCGAGGTAGGTGGCTTATGGATTTGGCTTGTGTGTTCAGCCTTGGGGAGTTGCGCTCCGGTTCTGAGTTTAAATGTGTTTTTGCCTTGCAATTGTGGTTGCGAATTGTCTGTTTGATGGTGTTTTAATGCTTACAAACCCCCAAGGTTGTTTTCTGAAAACCTATATTGTTTTGACATGTTTTGATGCTTCGGTTCTGTGTGAAAATCGCCTCTGTTCTCTGTATTTTTCGGCGTGTCCGAACTTCTGTCCGACCGTTGAAGTTCGGACATGCCCTTCTGCGCTTAAACTTTCTGAAGTTTTCGCTGTGTCCGAACTTCTGTCCGAGCTTTGAAGTTCGGACACAGCCTTCTGCATTCTCTGATTTTGGCTTCGACTTGTGTCCGAACATCTGATGTCCGGACACAAGTTCGGACTCTACACGTTCTGATTTCCGAAGAACGTCCGAACATCCGTCCGAACTTGGATGTTCGGACACCTCTGGCTCTTCTACTGTTTTAAAGTTCGACCTGTGTCCGAACTTCGTAGTTCGGACACATGTTCGGACATCTGTCTGATTTCATCTTCTGAGTCTCGACTTGTGTCCGAACATTGATGTCCGGACACAAGTTCGGACATACCTCTGTTTTGACAATAACTTGCTCGTTTGAGCTCCGTTTTGACTTCCGTTTGCGGGGTTGGATTCCCCATCTGATTTCCAAGCCATCTATGTGCTTTCTGGTGCCTTTGGTGCACATATGCTTATCTGTATTTAAGCTTCTGTTTTGGGACCTAGTTATCTCTGTGTCTGAGCCTTTGGATGGCTGGTTACGCTGTCTCGTAGCGCGCTATGTAGGATCCTTCTGTTCACGGGTGATGTTCCCCGTTCTGTTCACGGGTGTTTACACCTGTTCTGTTTACGAGTGAGGTTTCCTCGTTCTGTTCACGAGCTGGTTGCTCGTTCTGTCTGCATGCTGTGATCACTAGTGTCCCACTCTGTTTTCTGTTTCTGTCTGCTTCTGCTCTGTTTAGTCCCTTGATGAAGGGACTTCTGTTTCTGATTTCTGACATGTGTATGGATTCTTTGACTCCTTCTGATTTGTCATTATTCTGTAAAATGTTTTGAGCATGCGGGTTGATGAAGTTGGTCATCTACTGGGCATAGTTGTGTGCTCATTCCCCTACTTCTAACGTTTTTGCAGATTGATTAGCGAGGATCGTCTACCCTCAGCTTCTGGAGTTTAGTTGCTTTGTTATTTAGCTTCTTTTGAGACCTTTGTATTGAATTTGAGCCTTTGGACATATTTTGTTAGCTTCCGCTTTTGACATTTGTTTGGTGGGTTTTGTAATGACTTTTGGGGATGTTTTAACATCTCTTTGATTATACTTTGTTTAAGTATTCCGTTTGGGCCTTATTTGTTATCTGTTTAAGTTTGCTTATTAGAGCCTTGCGTTATTATGTAATAATACGCGGCGTGTAATACCCCTAACTCCTAGGCCAGTGTTTGGGGGTGTTACAAACTCGATGTATACCACACATCCAAACAACATGTCACTGCATGCATAGCAATCAAAAATATCCGTTTCCAAACTCTTCATGGGGTCCATCCGTAGATAAAGAAGGCACCACAGTCCTCTCCCATATCGAGTGATCCCTCAGGTACCGGTCATGTTTGAACACTTACGCTTTCTAGTTCACGAGTGTCATGACTTCGGGCACTTACGCTCTCTGGCCCTACGGTCCTTTGGTTCTGATCAAATTCATTTGCACATCTAGAGATCCTCAGGCTACAAATTGGGTACTCTTCCCTGACCAGACTACTCATATCCAGCTGCCCTTGGAAAAATACAAAACACACACTACAAACGTCCTACCAGTCACTTAGTACTGTTGCTCGTCTGTTGTAATGGTTTCAAAACTAATCATCACTCCCACCGGCTCACAACTAGCCTTACTCCCCGGGTTCGACCCGATACCAGTGCCTAACCATGAGAAGGTCCAACTAGCACTGTAACACCCCAACTCAATCCAGATGTGGTCTCGCAACTTAACAGTATATATATAAACATGTCACAGCGGAATTCTTTACAATCCAGGACCTTGCCACGGTCTGACTACAGAATATACCGAACATTAGTCTAACACCTTAACCATTTACTAACCTTCTTACAATCCACTCCCAACCTATACATCTTACTAACTCAATTGCCATACGAGTGTACAGGCACAACTCGTAGGTCATACTTAATCCTTAACACTTGCACTCCTTCTTACTCTCGCGATGGCCGCCTCCTGATGTTCACCTGTGTAGTAAAAAGAAGCCCCCGAGGGGGTCAGCACGAATGCTGGTACGATCCTCTCATGGCCCCCAAGCTAACGTGGCTACGACGACTAATTGTCGATAGCATGGAGGTTGATTAGATGCACAACATATAGAAAGTGCAGTAAACAACAACTCAGATATGAACAATCAAAGTTCACACACAATGAACGACTTAAATGCGTTCCCTTAATTAGAGAGTTAGTTATTCAACTCTTTAAGTAATGTTCCCTCTTAAACTTAGTCCATCCTTATCTCACCTCAATCTTAGTCTTATCTTAATCTTAGAAACAACCATCCTTTAATGAGGAGTGGATGTAACTTATCTTAATCTTAATATTACAAACCATCCTTTAATGAGGAATGGTTGCAACTTACCTTAACCTCTCCTTAATCTTAATCTTAATAATACAAATCATCCTTTAAAAAGGAATGATTGTAACTTAACTTAATCTTACCTTAATCTTAATCTTAATCTCAATCTTAATCTCTATATACAAACCTTTCCTGGAAGGGATTGGCCGTATCTAATTCAAACCTGGGATTTAGGTGATCCCACCGCACCATCTTAATGCCACCTACTCTGGACGGGAGTCCAGCATAGCTGAGCCGGCAACCGGCCTAGGCAACAAGTCCGAAGACAAGTCCTTAATCGGAGGTCGAATCTACTATAGATAACGACCCCTTTCCTTAGCATGCATGACCGGAGATCGGTCCCGGGTTTCCTCACTCAAGTTCTAGTTAGTAGTTATCTCAAGACCCTGTTGTTGGTTAACCTCTTTCGGTTCATATCGTCCCTCATTAGGGGGCGTTC
The DNA here is from genome assembly GCA_023374045.1 of Limonium bicolor. NCBI lineage: Eukaryota > Viridiplantae > Streptophyta > Magnoliopsida > Caryophyllales > Plumbaginaceae > Limonium > Limonium bicolor. Next base: position 11,254,257 of record CM041781.1, on the reverse strand, counting down.
CTTAGTCTCACTCAATTCCTTACTAAGCATTGGTTAGTAAGTTCTCACGGTATGTTGTGTTAGTTTTCAAACATCACACAACAATACAATATATATAATATGTTCCGGTTGCATGCTTTATCTTGTTTAGTGAGCACACAAAACAAATAGCACACAAGCCGAGGGACACCTCGTTAGCAAGCAGGTCACAAGAAGAAACAACTGTACCGTTCACCGTCGATCGTTGTTTGTTTAACCTTCTTCGGGGTCCCAATTCACAAACCTAAAACATTCATTCAGTTTTAGGTTGTTAATCACTTAACTTAATATGACTTACTTAACTTGTCTAACTTACTTAATTCCTTAATGATCCCCACCTAACACCTCTTAGGTCTTACACTTAATCTTACAAACTTAATCTTAAACTTTCAAGTTTATACTTAACTTAACTTAATCTCTTAAGTTCTTAGGGTCTCAATCATTACTACCCTACCAAAGGCATACCTTATTACCCATTGCCATTCTTAGAATTCAAAATTTCTCTTTTTTTTTTGTTTTTAGGCTCGACCGGACTTACCGACCGACCTTACCTAAGGTCGGTCCATTCCAGAACACTTCACCGTTTGAAAATTCTACCCCGACCGACCTTGCAAGTCCGGTCCCAAGGTCGGTCCATTCCCGAGAGTTTCCCGAGGGAAATTTAAGCTCGACCGAACTTGACAAGTCCGGTCCTATGTTCGGTCGATTCCAGAGACTTAATTCCTTCACAAAATACAGGTCCGACCGAACTTGTAAGTCCGGTCCCCAAGTTCGGTCGATTCCAGAAACATTTTCCGGTAGTGTAAACTGAGCCCGACCGACCTTGCAAGTCCGGTCCCTAAGGTCGGTCGACTCCAGAACCTTGTTTCTACATTCCCATTCAACACCAAACTTCTCCATATATCCTAATATGTTATAACCTCATTTGGGCACCTCAAATACACCTTAAGCCCTCCTTTAAACACGTTAATCATTCACCAAGATCCACCTTAGTCATTATGCATTTTCCTTGCAATAATGCTAACACTTGTAATGTTTCCTCTAGGTTTCTAGGTGGTGGTTCATACCTAATGTAAACCACTATGCCAAATGTTTTCCTCACCACTATAACATCATCTCCCATCATCTTTCACCATCGAAAATCCTTTATGCACTTACTTAAAGTTCCTTACTAAGCTTAAGCTTCCATCCACCAACACCTTGTTTCCTTCCTAGTTGTTGCCAACATTTGCCTAAGCCCTACATGCTCAATTACATTCTCTTGATTCCTAAATCCTCCAAGGTAACACCTAGATCATTACCACTCATTACAACATTTATCTTACCCCTTTTCATCAAGACAACCTCAAAGACTTCCTAGTACTTCCTTTGTCATTAATTTCCCTTAGAACATATTCAAATCACCTTAATCATTACACCTTCTCCTTAAACTTATGCACACTTCTTATATATCTCATCTTATGATTTTGGTGTGCTCAAAACACTCACCATTCCTCTAACTCCTCCTAGACATCTCTAGGTCATCCTAAACCTCAAGAACTCCTTAATTAACTAATCTCCACTCAAATCCCTTATAATGATTCCTAAAATCCTAGGTCACATTAACTCACCACTACCACCACACACATGTTTTCTACTCAAATTTCGCCATAGCTCCTTTAGTATTTATCATGCCCATAAGCATTGTTTTCTACAAATAATCTCACACACACCAAGTCCTTTCTCATCTTATTTCTCACAAAAAATCAACTCATTCATAATAACTCAATATAGTGCAATAATCTTAAATTGCATAGCACTAAGGCTCTTAAATGACATGGCTCTTAGGCCCTTAATTGACATGGCTCTGTAGGCCCTTAAATGACATGAATTTAAGCACTGAATTCCCACAATAACAGCTTTCAACCTGCAAATACCCATCAATCTCATAGTAGTTATAATGCTCTTAAGATCCATCTTAAACTTATATACTAACTCATTCTCATTAGCTCCTTAGTCACAAGTTCATAAGCTTGTTTAAGTTCTTTTAGGTTACATAACCCATTACCTAATGTAAGCCCTAGGCTACATTGGTACTCATCTAAACACTCATTCCTTAAAACTTAAACCACCATTAGGTAAGCATTTTACCTTGTTTTCTCAAGCTTATCTTAACTTCCTCCTTAGACCTTCTTCTTGAATGAATATCGGCCACCACTCAAACTTCCCTTGCCAATGTTCTAATCAATAACCAATGACTCATATGAGCACTAACAATACACTAACCTTAAGGAATGAAAACCTAGGTTAGAAATGTTCTAAGGCATAAAAGGGATGATTACCTTTGAAGTCTCAAGGTAGACTTTGCATTGAATGAAAGAATAGGACCTCCACTAGCCTTGGTGAATAAATCAAGCTAGAACAAGGCATAAAAAAATAGCCCCATGAGAAGGAATTTTCGGCCATGTACAAGAAATGATGGAAACATGGTTTTTCTTACATTTTCTTTACCTTAAGAGAATGGAGAAGCTAATGAGCTCTTCAAACTTGATTTTCCTCCATCAATGGCGATTTCCCTTGGCTCCAAAATGAGGCTTTTCAAATTTTGAAAAGATAGGAAGCAAGGCCTTGGTCTAACTAAGAGAAATCTATGCTTAGTTTTTGATTTGGAGCTAAAATGAGCAAGTTATGGACAAAGCAAGGTGGAGCAAGTATGGAGCTGGTTGGGAACGGTTTAGAACAGAGAAGAAGAAGAGGAAACCGTGGGTGAAGGAGAGAAATGGATAATAAAGGAGAGAAGTAAGCTAATATAAGATATTTTGCTTTAATAAAGCAAATAGTAACTTCTTTACTTATCTCTTCTTTTCCTTTCTCATTTGATGACTCATGTGGTGACTCCCCACATTAAAAACCAGCCACCCTCTTAATATAAGGCTAACATGGTCTTTGTTGACCAATTAATTGACTTATATTGATTAAAACTTAAACTAGTCACTAAATAGTTACTATTCACTAATCAAGGCACATAATCGGGAAATTTTTGATTTCCCATTGATTTAGACCTCCTAATGTGATACTAATTAGTACACATGTTGATTAAAGAGTAATGATGGACATTTAGCCACTCAAAACTCAATTCTAAGACAATTTCTCAAAAATGTGCTTTAAGACTTCTTAAGGCACATTTTGTGTTTTAACTTGTTTTCAAGCTTGGTTTTCTTTGCTAATTGATTTAAAATGACCATTAGGATATTACTAAGGTCTTACCAAGATATTTGGGTACTCACCCAAGTCTCTCCAAGCTTAGAGCACGTTTTTGCCCTAATTGCCCTTAAGGCATTTTCTTGTGTTTTCCTTGGTTTAAATTGTCTACCAATCTTTCTAAGGCATATTTTAGCCTTACTACATCATGATTTGATGTTTACTTAGCATACTTAGGTTTGGGGTATTTCAAGCACCCGTGGAAGCGGTTTCAAAACCGGTCCTCATTCCCAAGTTTGAAGAAAATCATTTGTGTCAAAATCAGTTTGGGAAATTCATTTTGAAAACTCAATACAACTCCAAATTCCAATTTATGTTAATTTCACCTATTACTAGTGTTATTACTGTGACCACTTATAGGGAGCTTCAAGAGTCATTCAACCCCAATGTGATCAGCATTGGTGTTGAACTATCCTTCCACCCCAATTTGTGTTCGGTTTCCCTTGATCGCTAGCAAATCAAGTTCCACCTCCCACCTCAATTCACCCAATCAGATAGTCAAACATTATTTCATTTTCTATCTTCTTAATCTTGCTAGTCATAATCATACAACAATACATTTTCAATTTCTATAATTCATATACTCACTTACTACTCATCTCATTAATTGTTACTCCATTTATCTCCAAATACTTAAGAAATTCAATACATATTATAATTCCAATTCATTTTTCTATCCTCTAATTATTCACATGTGAAATCAATCAAGTCACCTAGGGGAATCAATTCCCACTAGGCTCAACATCAGTTTCATACCGATTTATACTCATCAAATCTCCCAAACATACCCATTTCTCAACACCGGTTCCATACCAGCTCATATCCAATACTTTTACCAATCGGGGTTCTCATTCCCCCGGAGTTTCTCTACTCCTTTCCACTTCTAATTCTCATAAATAGCCAAAAATTACACAATGAGTGAGTACAAATGTTGATGTAACATAAGTACCAATCATCAAAACAAATTCTTTGCGCTATGCGCATTGTAGTTTACGCACTTATCACGTAAAACTTACACTTCACGGTTTCGCTCTACCCCCCTCGAAAGGGATTACACCCACGTAATCTACCATGTGTCAATGTTAGACATTAGTCTAGGCGTTCATTCGTCATGGAGTGGTTCAGCTTCCATGCGGTCTGTGATACAATGTTCCTTGGTCAAAGGGTCTTACCCGTATTGTTGGTAGTCCCTGCACCAAGAATTTTCATCGGAGTTGTCCAACTCTTAACCGGGTTCGGTTCTAGCCTTATAGGCTTCAAGGCGTTGATAATTAGCCATTCATTCACTAGGTATATTAAACCTTAGAATTATGGGCCCACTAGCTTCTATTGCGCGACCCTGATAACTTAGGGTTAGTTCACCCTTCTCGTTATTCTTAATGTGTTACACATTACCTTTTTATCCCTCTTTTCTTGGAATGAAGGCTTATCAATCATGCGTGGTATTTCTTACCGTACGTGAATTCAATGAGCTTCAGATTTTCTATCCAGCTCTTGGAAATCTATATACATACTGTTGTGTATTATAGTGATCATTCACTTGATTCCTCTGACCAGTTGTCGGTTGAGGTTGAGCCACTACTTAGCATGTAGTGCTTCCTCTGTTGTCAGTGGTTTCTAAATTATGCCCACTTATCCAGTTCTGTACAAGTGTTGTTTACTTGTATGACCTTGCATTTTCTATGCATCGGTCTTCTAAATGTTCATGGGTTTCCTATCGCTTTTATTCCGGTGGAATTCACCTCGTGCTACTTTAGCCTTAGGCCGCACAGTTTATTTCAAAGCTTCCGCTTAACTGGCTTGTGCCATGTTCGTTGGTGAAAGGAAGGATTTACCACGATTGACATTTTCCCATATTCCTAGCTATCCCACTAGATCATTAACTGCTCAAGTGCAATACCAAAACACTCAGTCCTACAGAGTGCAGAGGCGTAAACCCTTGGCAGTAAATCTCTTATGCGATCGTAATAGGAATGAACATTACTTGCTTTGTGAGGTACTTTATCATTTGGTACAGACTCCTGGCTTGTTGCCCGGTCTGTCTGCCATCTCGTATTTAACAACTCCATGTTATTGTGTGATTACTAAGGTACATTGGTCGCTTACTGCGCACCATGTTCGTATTCGCTTACGACCTTGGTTTCCATGACATCCGCTCATGTGTTTCTACCATGCAGACAATGGTTCGCCATTTACTTGGCTTATTATAGAATATGACATTCTTTTATATCTCTGAGCTCCTTGAGCGTTATTGATTTTACGCTTCAGGTTATACCCATACAATGTTTATTCTAAACCGGTTACTCTTCGGTTTTCAACAATTGCTATAACAGCTTATTCCCACATTGCTTGGCAACCATTGTATGCTCAAGCTTCACTACTTTAGTAGTTCTGAAAGAGATGTGTTTCCAGATATTTATTGATGGTATCCTCTTCTTTGGGATCTGTATGTTCACCGCTCTTGCGGTACCCCAATAATGAGGGGTATCTTTGCTCGTTAGTTATTAAACAATCTTACTTGTGCCATTACTGGCAATTCTCCTCATGATTTCAGTTAGGTTTTGCCAACTTGTATCTACATCTCGTAGTTGTTGGACAGCTTACATGCCGCATTGCCTAGAGCTCTGCTCATCTTAGGTTGTTCACAAGTGGTTACTTCTCCGTATACCATCAAAAGGTTTGGAGGTAATATCGGGCTCCATGATGAGGTCATCGCATCACGCTTCCATTTATGGGAGGCCCTTTAAGTATCTTGGTATTGATCAGTACCATTTGTCAATTTAGGGTATACCCTGTCAAGTGGGATCCCTTCGGTGTTCTAACCGAGTGTTCGTTCCAATTCTGGTGTTCTTATCACGAAATTTAGTTCGACACCCTTCAAGGATTTCTCCTGGGTGTTATTAAGTTATGCCGTTACCTTTGGCTAACTTTTGAGTATGTTCAGTTTACTCCGCGTCGCGGTTCTGGATTTCGAATTGTCCTGTTTAGGGTTGTAATGTCTCCCATCCTTAGGGTAGACCATGAATACTTTCCCCATGTTCTTGATCGGTTTGATATCCTCTTCGGTGGTGACTGGTATTCTCCGGTACCTTATATGATCACTCTGGGTATTTTATCTTGTCCATTGAACACTGGCGTGTTAATGTTAGGCATTTGCCTTATCGGGTTTAGACCGGTTATTCATTCCAGTTATTTCATGCATTTATTTCAAGATTTTTGAGTCTTTATTTAGTTGCTAGTGCTTCTCCCACTTCTTGACTCTTAATCATCCTTCTGGAGTGAGTTCTTGACTCCTTTTGCTTGTGAGCTTATCTGAGCTCTTCGATCGTTCAAGGTGTGAATTTACTTATGGTCCATAGAACGGAGTTGACTACTTCCCGTGTTTCACACACCACTTGTATACATACGTGGGGTACCTTATTGGCACGTCACCACTTACCTAACTAACTCACAAAAGGGTCTGTCAGGCCGCAAGCTCCTTTGGAGTGCGGTCGTCCCACATCCCGTATTTGGGTACACTCGTAGTGCTCGTCACACGCTTAGGTGAAGTATTCTATTGTCAACTCCTCTTTTATCATTCCATGATACTCACCGTGATTCTTCTAGCTTGGTTTTAAAAATATGAGGTTTAAAAAGAAATGTTTAGGTTTTAAAAGAAGGTTTGTGTCTGAAAGAAAGATCTTAGGTTTGAAAGAAAATTTTCATGGTGTTGCCATGTCTGAGGTCTTGACCAAGTCTAGCTTCTCGCTGACTGGTATGTTCGTTAATTTGATGGTCGGGCCGTCGGGCCCTTCCAAGGTTTGGTTCTTCAAATTCTTAGGGTTAGTGATCCTATATTTGCTTCAATCTTCATGGTGGTACTTTAGTAAGTACTCGTTGGTTATCAAAAGTTTTCCAAATGATCCTGCTATTGCTGCACTTGCCTTGGCAAGTGCGCGGGTAGGTCGGTTTTCAGGTTAACGTATACCGGTTACGGTATCGTTTCTATCTGCATTTGGTGGTTTTATTAGTTCTTCCTTTGATCTTTTGATCTTAGTGATCATTCTCCTGAGTAGCTTCTCAGTGTTCTTGACAAGGTTGTTGATAATTCGGGTGCTTTCCCGATCCTTGATATACTCCGTGTACCCTGGTTGTTGCTCGTTCCCACACCCTTACGGTGGTTACTGAGGTTTGACTAATCCTTAGGAGCTACGTCGTAGTCTTGTTGGTGTATGTTCTATAAGTGCTCCTGTAGTTGTCTGAACTAAGTTATTCGGGTATTATTGCCTTTTGGCGTTGTAGGTTTGAAGTGATACAGCCTTGACTAATTCCGTAGTCAGTTTGTATACCATTGTTGGTATTATCAAGCGTTGCAGTCCACAGACTCTCTTGTCTCGGGTTTGCTACTCCGTCTTTTTCGCTTCATTACGCGGTTGTGCTTTCCTTCTTGCCGGCTGCGCATGGTTCTCGCAACTGCGAAGCACGTCGCCCCATGATGCCTCAAATTTAGTTATCCTATGGTTAGGATTCTCAATCTACTGCTATTAAGTGCGGTTGTTGTCGTTCAAATGGGAACCGTCTTTGGGATTTCCAGTTCTTGGAATCTACCGTATGACTGGTTCCTTCTTTTACAAACTTTATTCTTGCAACTGACAGATCGGGTTACCCGAGTATGAGAGGTCTTTCCATCTCTCCGGTGTTCTTGTCCCAACTTAATACCGGGGTTGCGGAGGGTGGGATTGGTTATGTAGGTATCCAGATCACATTGGAAGTTCATATCTAGCGTACCTCACACGCTAACACTCAACCCTTAGCCCTAAGTCACTAATTCCAAACTCGGTATTCTCCTAAACTCAGTATTTCAATCATTAGAGCGACACTTCGCTCTGATACCACTTTTTGTAACACCCCTACCATTAATCAAACCATTATCTCCTAACCCATCTCAATTAACCATCGCAAAGCAGCGGAAATCTTACTCCAACGGTGGGTGATACAATGCCGTTAGTCACCCACGTGACTAACAAGGCCGCATCCAATCCAAACAAACAATACAAATACAATATCAGTCTGATGGGTTATTATACCGAGTACTCGACAATTACAAATACCTTTCATTTCTTAATCAATCCCAAATACAATACAACCTCAAGCAAATCTATACCTACAACCATCACGTTACCAATACAATTCGGACTTACAAATCAATCCTTACAAATATGCAAGTTCTTAATCAACTACCCATGCTATACAACAACCCCGTCCTACTCTCGAATGGTAACGGCTCCAATGTACCTGGAAAATAAAAACGGTGCCCCTAGGGGCTTAGCAAATTGCTGATATGAAATTCGCATACCCCGCGTGCTAACGGGGGTACGCCGACTACTTTGGTTGAGAAATCAACATGCAGACAACATACATTATATATGTACATTAACACAAGCAATCCACATCCAACCAAGGAATACAATCCCTAACTAACACATCAAGGTTGTTAGTTCAAATTAATGTACTCTAGGCCTTGAGGGTTTCAACCTCACTAATGCCTTAGTCAATTCCTCATTACCTTACCCATTCTCTTGGGTTACACTTACTCAAGTTCTCTCATTCTCAATCTCAGCTCAACTTCTCAAGTTCTCAATCTCAAACTCAATTTCAAACTCAAATACTCAACTCAACTCAAATCTCAATCTCAACCTCAATTCTCAAATTCTCAAATCAAGTTCTCAAATACTCAAAGGCATCTTTTAAGTCATTGCCCATGACCTCCGGGAAGAGTCATACACAAGACTCACCACCGGGCTTACAAATACAAACGGAGCTATACAATTAGCTCCTCAAATTCTCAAATGTCCGGTTCTCTACCGGACTACTCAAATTCCCAAAACTCCTCTCTCGGAGTTATTTCATAATCCCATAGATTAGCCTAGAAGTATCTCTCTCGATATCCTCCATTAGCTTAGGGAGTTCTCAATGTCAAGTATTCTTAGATTTAAGGTTTTACCCAACTTATCGAATACTCTCATGTTCGGGACATTGATCATATTAGCCGGATCCTCTCATCGTGGGTCGACTATTTTACTAAGGGGTTTGGTGATCCCTTACCATTCTTTACTTCTCTTAAGGTTCATGTTTGAACAATCATCAATCCTCTAAACAGAGGTTACTTATATACTTCCACTATTAATTGTTTTGTGGATTAAATCAATTTGGTTCTCTAACCGTTATCAAGAGTTTACTAATCCCGTACACTCTCACCTTCTAGTGAGTTCATAGGTTTGCGTATCGTTTCTTGGTTCGATAGTTTTAGTTTGTTTTACGTTTTCAATAATTCGCATCATGACTCTTTCTACGAGTCACTAATCAAACAAGACTCAACTATGAGCCGAACTATAGTGCACATCCCACACTCAAGCAGTTCATCCACAATCACACATTTCATGAATTATACAAACTTCAGAAATCAAAATACAGTCCAACAAGAAACAATACCACACAAGCACAAGAAGGTGCAACCAATCCGATTCGTGCATTTATCTTGTTTAGGTGATCACACAAATCATACAAGCACACAAATCAGAGTAACACCGTTAGCATATAGAGCATGAGAAAATCATACCTTTCACCCGGGGTTAGCTTTACCGTGTCACCTCATGTTCCTCGAGTCTTACTCTCGAATCACTGATTACATGTCAAATGGTTTATTAACATTAGGACGTTACGGTATGTAAATAATTACTACTCCCTTTCTTACCCCGTTGTCCCGTTACTCATAGTTTTACTCTTGTCAATTTATATTCTTACTTCTCACTCATTTCCAACACTTGTTTATGCTTTTTAGGACCTTTACATATCACCAAACAAGGCTTAAACAACTCCTAAAACCAATAACAATCAATCCCCCATCATTTGGACACTTTAAAACACTCACGGTTGATTTCTGGGGGTGGTATGGGACTTGGTCCAGACCCAAAGTCCCGGACCAATACATTTTGGTACTCTCGGCCACTTTTTCTACCTGGTCAGGGACTTGGTCCTGGATTTAAGTCCCGGACCATTTCCTGTTTTCACTCTTGGGCCTTTTTTTTTATGCGGTTCGGGACCTTGTTCCTAACCTAGGTCCCGAACCCTGCTAAAAACTGCTACTTAGGTAATTTTTCAACCCCAAATCAACCCTTAATCCACACCTAATCATTCCCTAATATTTCCACATATTTTCTACACATTTAAACACCTCAAAGCATACTCTAAACCTCTTCAAACCATTGGTCAAATCCTTGCCTCAATTCATGCTTAAATTCTACAATTTCACTTCTCACATTTTTGCATTTTGTACACTTGTGCATTTCTACTTCTTCTTGATAGTTTACAATCTTCTACCATCTTACCAAATCATTTATTGACCATCACCACACCCTCCTAGACATTTGCATTAGCTATACCCAAATTCATCCTCCATTCACAAGATCATTCACACTAACTCTTTTCTAGCATTTCTAAGATCCTCATATGCTATTTGCTACAGATTTTTACACCTCTAAAACCCATTCTCCATTTACCATTTCAAGGTTATTAATCCACTCCACTCAACACTATAAACACCTAACCTCTCCAATTCATTAAGTCACCTAAGAACACCAATTTTCTACACAAATTTTGCCATAACCTCCCCATAAACCTAACATATCCATATCCATCAATTCTCACCTTTTTCCATCCTAAACTAGCCACACCCTTAAAGGGTCCTACCAGCACACAAGCTCATCAAAATTCCATCAAACAACAACATAAACACAAATCTCAAATCACTTGGCTCTAAGGCCCTCATTTCAACAACAAGTTCACAAATTCTCTCAAATTTTCACCAAACACATTCCTAGTACAAACTTTTGGGTTCATTCATTAATTTACCCCATCCCAAATCCTAAAGTATTCAAAATAACATTAGGGTAGCTTAATTACATTAATCCTCCATTCTTTTTCTCCAAGCTTCTTCTCTCCTCTTTCTTGGTCAAAATCGGCCAAATTGACCAACCACTTGCCAACCTCAAATTCAACACCCAAATGGGGAATTAGGTGCAATTTAGTACACCTATGCTTATTAATCAAGCTAGGAGGCAAGAGAAAGTGTTTAGAGCACAAGAATGAAGATTTACCTTGAAACCCTAAAATGGGATTTTGGTCAAGAATCAAAGGAGGACTCCCCATGAGATTTTGAAGCTTGCACAAGACTCATTCAAGGAAGGAAAATTAGGGAAAATGGGGAGTCAAAAACCAGCCATTAAGAAATGAAGGAAAGGATGAAATTTTGTGGTTTTTCTTACCTTAAAGCAATAAGGCGACTCCAAGCTCCAAGAACATGTAGTTTTCTCTTACAATGGCCAACACCCATGGAGGAAACTTCCTCCATTTAAATTTTGAAAAGAGGGAATGGAAGAGCTTGGTGAGAGGAACAAGAATATGTAGTTATTTTTGTGTTTGGAGTTTTAATGGAGCTTGTACAAGAGAGGAAATGGCAAGAAGCCATTGGAGAAGAGAAGAAGAAAAACATTCAGTAGGAGGGAGGAGGAGAAAAAACGGGAGTAGAGATAGAGAAGAAAGAAAGAGAGGAAAGAGATGAGGAAAGGAGAAATGAGGGGGAGGAGTGAGAGTTGACTACCTTTTCTAATTTTCTTTCTTTCTTTTCTTTTCATTCTTTTCTTTTTTGCTTACTAATAAAAGAGGGGGGAGGCTGATTTAATTAAGAAAACCGGCCCACTGTATAACATGGCTGGAGTGTTGTTTCGTCTATTAAAGAAAAAACTCGTTAATTTACCCGGTTTTAGCACTATTCACTAACTGGGCCCATTTTCCGGATTTTTCTCGTTTCTTTAATTTTAATGGTTCTTAAGCTTCCATTAATGTTTAATTATAGTTATTTAGTTGACTATAATTTTTACGGGTTCGTTTGACCACTCAAAGTCATGTTTTCGGGTTTTCTCGAAAAACGTGCGCTAAAGCTTTATTAGCGTTTTTAATTCATTTAATGGATCCGTTTTATTCGGGAATTGTTCCCGTATATTAATTAGTCATTATTAAGCCTTGGAAATCCATATAAGACACTTTCCGAGGTCGTATTCCTCTTACGGTCACGTAACACTCATTTTGGCGTTTTTCGCTTTTTATGTGTTTTCTCTTTTCTTTTGCATTTATTTTCTTTACCAAAATTCCTTAGGCACTAATAGGCCTCCAAATATCATATTAGAGTAATTTAATCACCCTAATTAAGTTCGGGGTATTTCAAATAGTCATAGAATTCACCAACTAGCCTAGAAGGCGAAACCTAGGGCTCCTCTCTCAATTTGGTCACAACCTCTAACTTAAAACCAAATGTTGATAGGAACCCCCATAATGCAATAGAGGATCAAGTCTAAAGCATTAATTGACATATAAGAGAGGAAACAACTATATTAAATGATAGTAGGTGTTACAAGCACATTTAGGGATTTAGGGTCAAACACCCTTCCTAAGGCACAAATGAAGTCTACTCAAACATTAGGAAGTGTAAAAGAATATAAGAGTAATAAATAGCCATGGGAGGAGCTTGGGAGCTTCAATAGAGGTGGAATCTTCCTCCCTTTCTTCTCTTCTTCTTCTCCTCCTTTGTATCTTCTTTTTTTCCCTTCTATTTTTGTTTCCTACGTTCCGGAAGAGCTGTGGAATTGTGGGTTGGACGTTAATGAAAAGAGAGTCCTAAATTTCACTTTTGAAAACACAGGTTTGGGCAGATTTTTCTTCTGACCGATGATAGGAATTCGAAGTATCATCCACACATCGTGCAAGGTACTTATCATCTCACCAAATAGCATGTGATAATTTTTATCAGGCCGCCACCTCTCTACTAAAGCATAGTCACTGACATATTGTTGTGATGTCATATGATCTCTGGCAGGTGCTACAACCCAAAATATTCAATCATATTCCTTTCCGTTCTTCAAGGAATCCCCTCCTTCATCATCGCCACTTATTAAGTGTACTCTTACGGGATTTGAAGCTCAAATCCACAATCCTAAGTGTTGAACAACACTTTTTACATTTATAAGTGGTAAAGATATATAAATGAACAAGTACAAGAGGTGAAAAACGAACCTTAGTAATAGACCAGAGGTCAACTGCAACATATCGCCCAAATCTAATGATAACACTAGTCAGTAGTGGGCCGGCTGGAACTGGTAATACCATCAACTTCCATTCAGTGGGAACAATTGGGACCACGCTCCGCGTTGCTTCATCGTCTGTTTCACTCTCATGATCATCATCATCATCATCATCATCATCATCATCATCATCATCATCATCATCATCATCATCATCATCATCATCATCATCATCATCATCATCATCATCATCATCATCATCATCATCATCATCATCATCATCATCATCATCATCATCATCATCATCATCATCATCATCATCATCCATTTTTCAACCCCAATTCCCACCTTAATCCACACCAAATCATTTCCTAATCTTTCCACAAGTTTCCACACATGTTAAAACACCATAAACATGCACTAAACCTTCTTAAATCATCACCAAATTCATTGTTCAATTTTTGTTCAATCCTACACATTTCTACTCCCATTTTCAACACTTATGCACACTAGTGCATTACCAAACTCCTCTTGACAGTTTTTGCCACACTCCTATCTCTTTTGACCATTTCAACTTCTTCCAAGACAAGTGCATACCCACAATCCTAGTTCACACCCCATTTCCAATGCTAACACCCTAGTTCTTCTCTAACAAGTCCAAGGCACTTATACCCCATTCTTGCTACATATTTTGTATAACTCCACTCCATTCTCCAACTACCATTTCAAGGTGATTAATACACCAAATAAATCCTTATAAACACTTAGTCAACACTCAAGCTCTTATCACCATCTAAACCACCATATTTCCACCGAATTTTGCCATAACTTCGTTACTATCTTAGCACACCCAAACCTCATCATCTTCATCACCTAGTCCAACATATCCATAATTCAACTAACCAAACCCTTTGTGGGTTCTAACAGTACACAATCTCAACCTATACTCAACAATAATCCCAAGGCACATTAATCATAATTAACTTGGCTCTAAGGCCCTTAAACAACATAATTTAAACAATGCATCAAACAAAAATCACAATGCTCTCTTATAGAGAACCAGCACATTTTCAACATAAGTTTTGGTTCATTCTTTTATTTACCCATCCCAAAACTTCTAAAACATTGAGGGTATATGTTAAGGTAGATTATCTTACCTCAAGTTTTCAAATTCCTTTTTCCATTCTTCTCTTCTCCTCTTCTTGATCCAAAATCGGCCAAGGGCCAATGTGGTTGAACAATTCTAAATCAATACCCAAGTTTTGGATAATTAGGCACTAACAATACACCTAGACTTATTTACTTAAGCTAGGATTCAAGAGGAGGATTTTAAAACACAAGGATTTAGGGCTCACCTTTGGAGCTCTAGAATGAATCCTTTGACATGAATTGGAGGAGGATTCCCACTAAGCTTTTGTAGCTTGGTTCCATGCTCAGACAAGGAAAGGAAATGGAGCATTAAAGAAGCCAAAATTGGCCATGATAAGAAGGAAGGAAACATGAGTTTTTCTTGGGGTTTTTCTTACCTTAAATGAGAGAGGGGACTCCAAGCTTCAAGGAGATGTAATTTACTCATCAAATGGCCAAAATCCATGGAGATTAACTTCATCATTTTGGGATTTTGAAAAGAGAGGAATGAAGGGCTTGATGAGAGGAGTTCAAATACGTAATTATTTTCGAGTTTGGGGCATGAATGAAGCTTGAGCAAGTGGAAGATGGTGGAGTAGCCATGGGAGCTTCTTTGTGGAGCTCAAAAACATGACCAAGGAAGAAGAAAGGGAGGATGGGGTCTGGGCACAAGAAAAAAAGAGAGAGAGAAAATAATGGGAGAGAGAAGAGGCAAAAGTGAAATAAAGGAGGAGAGAGGGAAAAATGTGGTACTTTTGCTTTTTACTTTTTGGATTTAGTTGACTAGCTTATTAAGAGCTAGTTTAATAGTGAGTGGGGTTAATTTATCCCCTTAGAAAACCGGTCCCCACTATAATATGTAACTGGAGTGTTTTTCGTCTTTTACAGAAAACGCTCGTTATTTACCCGGTTTTAGCACTATTCACTAACCGGGCCCGTTTTCCGGAATTTTCTCGTTCCTTTAATTTTAATGGTTCTTAAGATCCCATTACTGTGTAATTATAGTTATATAATCATCTGTAATTTTTACGAGGTCATTTAGCTGTTTAAAGTCATGTTTTCGGGTTTCCTCGAAAAACGCACTTTAAGACTCCGTTAGCGTTTTAACGCATTATTTGGATCCGTTTTCTTCGGGAATTTTTTCCACTTGTTCTTAGTGTGTAGTTAGGGTATATACAAATATATTTATAACCCTAGTTGAGGTTATATACCTCCTAAGATAATTTAATACGCGTTTTTACGTTCTATTACTTTTACGCGTTTTCCTTTTTCTTATGGTTTTACTTTCTTCACCAATATTCCTAAGGACTTAATGAGCCTTAGAAAATCATAATTACATAATTAATTAACACATTAAGGTTTGTGGCATTTCAGTCATCATCGTCGTCATCATCATCATCATTGTCGGTGTCATCATCAGCGTCGTCGGCGTCATGGTCATCATGGTCATGGTCATGGTCATGGTCATGGTCATGGTCATGGTCATGGTCATGGTCATGGTCATGGTCATGGTCATGGTCATGGTCATGGTCATGGTCATGGTCATGGTCATGGTCATGGTGAAATACCCCGTAATTAGAAACAGTGATTAATTAGGCTACTAAATATTTTAGAAGCTTAATTAAGCATAAATAATCATGAGGGAACAAATCCCGAAGAAAACGGATCCTTAAAATGGATTAAAAACACTAACGAACCTTAAAGCGTGTTTTTCGAGGAAACCGGGAAAACTTGACTTTAAGCGGGTCAAATAGACTTGTAACAATTTTGGTCAACTAAATAGTCATTAATAAATATTAGTGAAGCTTTAGTACCAATAAAATCGATAAAACGAGAAATTAGTAAAAACTGTCAAAAACGGGAAGTTGTGGGGTAGAAACATAAATAACTCAAACTTATGTGTCCATTTTGAAAATAAAAATGTAGAGTGTGTGTGTGTGTGTTGTGTGCCAGCCGCCCCCCATCCCTCTCTCTCACACACTCACTTACCCCTTCTTATTTACAAAACAACAAAAACAATAAAAAGCAATAAAGTAAACTTACTTAACTTACCTATCTCACACTCTCTCTCCTACCCTCATTCTCTTCATTCACGTACAGCACCCCCCCTTCCTCCTCTCTATCTTCCTTCTCCAACCGATGACAATGGAGTTTTGAGAACCCACACAAAAACCTCTACTTCTCTCATCTTGTTAGGTGTCCAAACCTTCTCCAAAAATTACAAAAATACTCCGATTGTGTTCCTCTCGCCAAGGAGAGCATATTCCTCTTTTCAAAACTCGAAAACAAGCATTTTCGTTTTCATGGGTATGCTACATTTGGAGCTTCAAGACCACCATTAGAACCACCTTCTTCTCTCTATCATTTTGAGGTAAAAATCTTCTTGAAACCTCACCTTTTTCTAGCCCTTGTGAGCAAAACGAAATTTGGACTAAACCCTTGTTTGGTTCCTTGTACCCTAGCCGATTTTGGAATTCTTGGAGGAGTTGAAATCTTGTTCTTGAGCCATTCCAAGCTTCACTTACACCCTTGCAAGGTAATGAAACTTCTAAACCCTAAAACTTACATTAAAGCTTAAAGAATGGTTAGGGTTAGTTTTTGGTATTGAAATGTGTATGTCAATGGGTTGTAGTGTTAGAGGATTTGAATTACCAAAACCGGTGGGAGGAGAAAAGAAAGAAGAAGGAAGGAAGAAGAGAGGAGAAGCTAGTAAAGAAACAAGGTAAATTACATCCTTTTGTGTAGTTTAGTAATGTACTATGTAACAGATTTTTAGTAGTGTAAATGAGTATTGAATATAGTATTGAGTAGTAGTGTAATGTGCAGGAATTTATTGAGTGCTTAATGTGTAGTATCTGTGTATGAGAGTTTGGTATATTGATATTGGTTATGAACAGGTGGTGTGAATCATAAATGTGAGTTAGAACAATGTGGTGAGTGTGTAAAAATATAGGGGAGACTATGGCAAAATTTACCTAGAACTAGAACACTTAAGAAACTAGAAACTAGGTGAAAAACATATGCTTGTAACAGATTTTGGTTTGGGTTAGTTAGTGGGTAAGTTATGAGAGATGTCTAATGCATTAGAAGCTTTAGAAATGACATTAGAAGAGGGAGCTATAGATGGGGAGAGTTAGAGTAAAAATCTGTAGCAAATGCAATTAGGAAAAACTAGTGTAAGTGTAGAAAGGAAACTTAGGAAAAACAAGTGTGTAGATTAGTATAGAAATGGGTGAGGAGTTAATGGATGAACTAAGGTGTATTAGGAGGCTTAATTAGTGTTAAAACATGTGGGAATAAGTGCAGGAACAATGGGGAAGTAATGTGTGAAAGATAGAACTGAAAATAGAAATAAAAATGCAAATACTGGGCCGGACCGACCTTGGGACCGGACTTGCAAGGTCGGTCGAGCCCAGATTTACAAAGGACAGAAACCTTCTGGAATGGACCGACCTTGGGACCGGACATGCAAGGTCGGTCGGCTAGAAGAATTTCCCATAATGTAACCTACTGGAATGGACCGACCTTGCGACCGGACTTGCAAGGTCAGTTGACTCAAAGTTTTCCCGTCATGTAACTTACTGGAATGGACCGACCTTGCGACCGGACTTGCAAGGTCGGTCGGGCAAAAAAAAATTTTCCGTCAGGTAACTCACTGGAATGGACCGACCTTGGGACCGGACTTGCAAGGTCGGTCGGCCCTGAAATTTTCCAGCGTATTTCCCTACTGACTTCGACCGACCTTGGAACCGACCTTGGGTAAGGTCAGTCGAGTCACAAAAAAAAATAAAAATAAAATAATAATAATTACAATAAGTATATATATATATATGTATACCTACATATATATATGTACATATATAAGTATACCATTATTAAGTAAATGAACTTGAAGTAATAAAGAGTAAGTAAACAATGTGTAAGTATAAGAATTGTAGGGACTTAGTAAGTATGAGTTAGGAAACATAAAAATGTATACGAGTTAAGTTAATTGTAGATAATTAATCACTCGATCACATGTATATTATAGGACTTGATTTGTGAACACCGGAGGAAAGTCAGATACAAGTACAACGGTGAACGGTATGAATTCCTCATGCCCCGTATGCTACCTTGGTTACTCTGATTTGTGTGTTTTGTGCTAATTGATCACCAAATAAGATAAATGCACGAATCGGAGTTATTATGCTTACTTGTGAATATGTAGTGTTGTATCTTGATGAATATTGCCTTTAAATCATAGTTTGTATAATTCATGAAATGTATGGATGATAATGAATGAGTGTATGCTTGTCGTATTGTACCGTGACCAAATATTATTTGTGATTGGACTTGCTAACTGATTCCTAACAAGCTAACCAATCTAACTTAATAAATTGGTAATTAAATTGGAATGAGTAGAAGTCCGATATAGTTTCGGCCACGCATGAGGATGAGGAGACACAAGAGGTTGGATCCGAATCCTGACTCTTAAACTGGTCCATGGCCCAAACCCCTTAAATGGGTAGCATCCCGGATTGGTGAGTCAAGTAAATCCCGGTGGTGGGACGGTGTAGTCCCCGGGCCGGAGGTCATACCGACTTAACATGAGTAAGAGTAAGTAAGTAAGAATGAGTAAACAAGTATGGAGAGTAAGTAAGTAAAGTAAGAGTTAGTAATGTGAATGAGTAAAAGAGTAAATTGCATTCTGATTAACCCGGATGCGTAACTTGGCTAACCTTTGTGAAGGTAAGTATGGTGTGTGCTATTGAACTGTTACCTTGGATTGTATAATGTATCGTATATGAATGTATGTTGTATGCAAAGCATGTATGTATGAAATAAATGAACCGCATGCCTATTCGACCTTAAATAGTCGGCGTGCCCTTGTTAGCACTCGGTATATGCGGAGTTTTTGTGCAGCTTTTGCTGAGCCCCTTGGGGCACCGTTTTTAATATGAATGCAGGTACAAGAGAAGGGTGAAGATGATGAAGACTTAGCTTGAATTCTTTTTGTCTGTAAACAATGAATGGTGAAAGGTGTACTATGTTGTACACGGTTGTAGATTTTGTTAGCCGGTGTACCATGGGGTACACCCTTTTTGGATAATGAAAGAATGGAACATTGGTATAGATGAGTAGTTGGTAGAAACTCATTCTTTTGGGAAGATTGAAAGGGGATGTAATTAAATACGTTAAATACTCGGTAATCCAGTAATGCAAGTATGTTATCTTTTGTAATCGGTAAGAAATGTAGTAGCTCGGTATACATAGGCATCAGACCGTCACTGTAAGTAGTAATAGCCTTGCTAGCCGTATGGGCGGTTAGCGGCGTTGTTACACCCGCCGTAGTAGTAGTAGTATTTCCGCTGCGAGTAACTTTGATTATTGGGATGATTGGACGATAAACATAGGATTAGCGGTAGGGGTGTTACACATGGTCATGGTCATGGTCATGGTCATGGTCATGGTCATGGTCATGGTCATGGTCATGGTCATGGTCATGGTCATGGTCATGGTCATGGTCATGGTCATGGTGGTCATGGTCATGGTCATGGTCATGGTCATGGTCATGGTCATGGTCATGGTCATGGTCATGGGGTCATGGGGTGGGTCATGGTCATGGTCATGGTCATGGTCATGGTCATGGTCATGGTCAGTGGTCATGGTGTCATGGTGGCGTGGTCGCATGGTCAGGTCATGGTCATGGTCATGGTCATGGTCATGGTCATGGTCATGGTCATGGTCATGGTCATGGTCATGGTCATGGTCATGGTCATGGTCATGGTCATGGTCATGGTCATGGTCATGGTCATGGTCATGGTCATGGTCATGGTCATGGTCATGGTCATGGTCATGGTCATGGTCATGGTCATGGTCAGGTCATGGTCATGGTGTCATGGTCATGGTCATGGTCATGGTCATGGTCATGGTCATGGTCATGGTCATGGTCATGGTCATGGTCATGGTCATGGTCATGGTCATGGTCATGGTCATGGTCATGGTCATGGTCATGGTCATGGTCATGGTCATGGTCATGGTCATGGTCATGGTCATGGTCATGGTCATGGTCATGGTCATGGTCATGGTCATGGTCATGGTCATGGTCATGGTCATGGTCATGGTCATGGTCATGGTCATGGTCATGGTCATGGTCATGGTCATGGTCATGGTCATGGTCATGGTCATCGTCATCGTCATCATCATCATCATATATCGAAGTGGGCTATGCAGGGCTGCATGAGGAGGATGTAAGATTGTGAATGTGCGTCAATGATCGAGGCATTTGCAGACCGGGTCAGGCACGTAGTCATGTTCTGCGTCAAATGAAGGCAGATCCGGGGTAGGCATGTCTAAGTAGGCTCGGGATTTCTTGGCTCTTAATTTGGTGCACATGTTCTACGGTATGACGCCATCATGGGTTGCTCTTTCGTGCGGTCTTTCGGCTTCACTGCTAGACAAAGAGAATAAAGAATGCACTTTTAAAACGGTTATATTGTAAATCGTGTTTTTTTGTCATATGCCAGACATTTTAAACAATGCTTCACTTAAGAAGCGTTCTTTATTGTAACGCGCCCAGATACAAAAAAACGCTTTGTAAAATAAGCGTTCTTTTAAAGTTAGCGCGATGACATAAAAAAGCTTCCTTGGAAAAGCGCTCTTTATACGTTACATATAAAGAACGCTTCTCCAAGGAAGCGTTTTTTATACTTATGAACGCTCAGCATAAAGAACGCTTCCTAAAGAAGCATTGTTTTATGTTAGAATAAAGAATGCTTCTTAAGTGAAGCGTGCTTTATGTTACTTAAATTAATTGCTTCTTTCGCTCGAAAAAATTTAATCGCTCCCGTGCTAGCTCTCTGTACCTTGATCTCTCTTCTCTCGACACCGTCTACTACGCCATCGCCACCACTGCCCACTGCCGTCGCTGCCCGCGCCTCTCTTCTTCTTCGTTCACAAATTGCAACCCAAATGGTGAAGGAACATGCATGCCTGTCGCCTCTCTTAATTTGCAAGTATGCGTCTGGGTTACTCGATCGATCGAGATAGGTCGGTTTAATTTCATTAATTCGCTGTCGCTTGTCAGTTTCGATCATCTGTTTAATTTGTTTCAATCCATTTATTAGTTGCTGGTTGCAGAAATTAAACTGTTTTTTGTTCATATGTACTGGGACGATAAGTTGTGAAACCGACGGGGAATTTGATCACGGCTGCAAGCTACGCGCGATCGAACAGGAACATAATATACATGCCTGACCAGTAATTTTACAACCCCAACTGGCCAAAGCAACATCCACGCTCTATCGCCTCTCCTCTTCATTCTGCAAGAGGTAATTTTGCAAACCAAACTGTCGATCAGGAACATACATGCTCTGTCAGTTTCTCCTCTGTAATTTTTGCAACTTGGCTAACTAATAGGAACATACTTGTTCTGTCTGAAAGTATGGGTGTTTGAGGGAATGATTAAGATGATTTAATTGTTTCTGATTTTTTTTAGTTTAGGATTTGATCGATTGGAAACGGGTGTTTTGGCGATGAATGTGTATGCTGATTTTTACTTGCTAGTAGTGTCCAAATGGACTTGGGATTAATGTGTTTGATTAGGCGAGAAATATAATGCGCTTGGGCATACAAATATAGCCACGAAGTTATGGCGAAATTTAGTTAGAACTTAAATGAGGATTAAGTGTTCTGAGGCTTTTATGTTTTTGAAAGGTTATATTTATTATAGTATATATTGTGACATGTGTATATATTGTGGTTGATTATTTCTATTGTGGTGAAACCCTATATTTTTAGGGGGGATTCTATCGGATTTCCTAGAAATTTTTTTGTCAAACTATTGAATTATTGGGTTCGTAATTTAATTATTGTTGTGTACAAACTATCTCTAGGCATTGGTAGTACTTTTCATTGTCTCACACCTGATACGGACCGGTTGAAGTCTAGCTCTTTCACATCAGGACTAATCAAACTACTACTCACCAGATTAGGTTGGTTTATAATTTTTCTCTAATTACTTCTTAATTGTTTATAGTGTTTCTTTGAATATCTATTAAATATACTCGAACATAGTCACCCGTCCGAGATATACCTACTAGAGGTATATCTTGGATAGTCCCCGTCGGGACTGTCGAATCACGTTTGATCTCACCTCCTAGGTAGTGAACAAGTTTATAAAAATAGTTCATTTAAAATTTCGGTAGCATTTCACTTTTGTTCTTCGAGTGTATACATTCATATATACACTAGAAGAATGGAAGAGAAATACTGCCAAAATTTTCAATGAATTGTTTTTTATAAACTTGTTCGCATGTGAGATTGAACGTGATTGGATGGGTTTAGGCTGTAAAATTTTAAAAAGTAACTAGACTAATATATGCCAACATATGAACGATATCAATCAGCTGTAAAGTAATACATCAATCTTACAGAAAGAGATGGAACCATTACCTACAAGGGGTCGATAGGTTCTGTAAGATCCTTGTCAACAATCTTCAACCGAGGGATAAGGGATATATTTTGTGTCCATGCATCGACTGCAAAAATGACTTCAAGTACAGAGATATTGATAAAATTAAGGATCATTTGATTTGTCGTGGGTTTACGAAAGATTACGAAGACATAGCATTATGGCATGGTCAGCATGCAGTGGATGTGTTTGACTATGCTGCAGAAGCTTCAGTAGAACAATCAGAACTGGACGACACTGGAAACTCTGTTGATGACACAGAAACCTTTGGGGATGATGACAACTTCTAGATTAACGACGAGACAGAAGATGCGAACCTTGACACACTGGAAGATGTAGAACAATACTTTACCAACAAACTGAATACACATGAAAACTTTATGCAGTCATGTAAATAACCACTGTACACTGGATGTGATGCACTGACGCTGAACAAATTAAGTGTGACCCTGAAACTATTTAATGTCAAATCGAAAAACAGATGGAGTGATGTAAGTTTCACATAACTATTGCAAATTATTAAGGAGATACTACCAGCGGAGAATGTCATACCTACAACTACTTATGAGGCGAAGAAGTTAATGTGTCCATTGGGTATGGAGTACAAGAAAATACATGCTTGTCCATCAAAAAAAATTTTGTTCTGGAAGGAGCATGAGCTAGATGATTGTTGTCCTAAATGTGGTGAATCACGCTATGTAAAGAAAGATCATCAGGACGGCAACAAGCCGAATGTTCGTTCCCCAACGAAGGTGTTATGGTATTTGCCAATAATCCCAAGGTTTAGGCGGTTATTTACAGTTCCGAAGGATGCTGAAAACCTTAGGTGGCATGCAACACATAGGGTGGATGATGGTAAATTAAGACATCCTACTGATTCACCGCAATGGAGAAACATTGACAGAATGTTTCCTGAGTTTGGTACAGAATCAAGAAATTTAGGACTTGGCTTATGCACGGATGGAACGAACCCGTACAACACTTTGAGTAGTGTACACAGTACTTGGCCTGTTCTGTTGACTGTATACCACCTCCCACCATGGTTGTGCATAAAGCCTAGGCATATTATTCTATCAATGTTGATATCAGGTCCAAAACAACCGGGGAATAATGTAATTATTGTGTTTCTGCAGCCGCTTATTGATGACTTGAAACTCTTATGGAATAAGGGAGCAACAGTATATGATTCTTATGCAAAGGAAAACTTCACATTGTGTGTTATGCTGTTTGTACGATAAACGAATTTTCAGCATACGGAAACCTATCTGGATATACAATCAAAGGAGAATTAGCGTGTCCTGTATGCGGTGAACACATGCAATATCTGATTGAAACATAATGGAAAAAATGTGTATATGGGTCATCAAAAATTCCTTCCAAGACATCATAAGTACCGAAAGATGACAGATGAATTTGACGGGACAACTGATCATGTTGTAGCTCGGCAACCTTTATTAGGTGTCGACGTTTATAACCGGGTGGTGTGAAAGATATTGTGAACAACTTTGGTAACATCTACAAGTAAGGCATTGTATTGATGCCATGCACGTCGAGAAAAATGTGGTAGAAAGTCTTGGTGGAACATTCTAAACATTAAAGGGAAAACAAAAGATCATTTTAAGGGGAGAAAAGATCTAGTAGAGTTGGGCTTACAAAAAGAACTCCACCCGTAACAAAGAGGAACCCGTATCTTCCTGCCTCCCGCATGTCACACTTTATCCAAAGAGGAGAAAAAGAGTTTGTGCAGTGCCCTTTCTGACATC
This sequence comes from Limonium bicolor, assembly GCA_023374045.1. Classification (NCBI taxonomy): domain Eukaryota; kingdom Viridiplantae; phylum Streptophyta; class Magnoliopsida; order Caryophyllales; family Plumbaginaceae; genus Limonium; species Limonium bicolor. The sequence continues at coordinate 11,229,541 of CM041781.1, read as the reverse complement.
AAAGTACCATCAAGGTACTCTTCCAACGTAAGAAGTTGGGTGTCCATGTCTGAACTCAAGTTAGTAGGGGATGAAATCTCATGACTACCATGTTTTGATGCAACATTTGCTTCCCATTGCAATTTGTGGGATTCTCCCACATGATGTCAGGAAAACCATTACAAATTTGTCCGTGTTTTTCAATGGAGTTTCTGCCAAAGTTCTAGATGTGCAGACACTGGACAAGTTGCAAGCTGAACTAATTGTCACCATGTGCCAGTTGGAGATGTATTTACCACCTTCATTTTTCGATATTATGGTGCATCTACTTGTTCATTTAGTAAGGGAGATCAAGGAGTGTGGCCCATCATATATCAGGTATATGTATCCATTCGAAAGATACATGGGTGTGCTTAAAAAAAATGAAAAAACCGCAGACATCCAGAGGGAAGCATTGTTGAAGGATATGTAACTGAGGAAGTGATTGACTTTTGCACCCACTACTTAGAAGGTGTGGACCACATAGGACTTCAGAGATCAAGGCATGAGGGCAAGTTACTGGGTGTAGGTACAATCGGGAAAAAAATGGAAAAAGCCTGATTTTGGTGCATTGTGTAAAGCACATCTAACCGTGTTGAGCCATGTTGAAGATGTTGAACCATACTTCGCGTCACACTTAAGTGCTCTCAGAGCACAACATCCGTCAATGAGTGATGTGAGATTAAAGAAGGAGCAGAATGCTACATTTGTTACATGGTTTAAAGAAAAAGTTATGCATGAAGATTCAGACAATGTGACTGAAATGGTTAAGTTATTAGAGCTCGGTCCGAATCTTGATGTTTTATCATACAAGGATTTCGATGTGAATGGGTTAACTTTTTATACTGAACGCCAAGACCGTAAGTCAACAAATCAAAACAGTGGTGTTCATCTAACTGCTTCACAGGAAATATATCAAGATGCAGGTAGTAAGGGAGGACAATGAGGAAAGAGTATTATGGTGTGATTCAGGAGATTTGGATCCTTAACTACACCTGTTACGAAACTTGTGTCTTTAAATGCAAATGGGTAGACAATAAGCGCAGTTATGTTAGGTGGAACACGGTATGAAGTTGGTTGACCTAAACGCATTGACATACATAGAAGAACGTTTATAGTTGCTTCTAAAGCTAGACAAGTGTTCTACTGTCGTGATCAATCTAATCCAAGATGGTCAGTTGTATTGCAAAGTAAGCGACGGATAGTTGGTGTTGATGGTGTTGTGTACGAGGAATATTATGACAATGAAATGGACAATTTTCCCCTCCAAATACCAATGGAAGTTGATAATGTGACCAACTTTCAGTGCACAAGATCAGATCATGGAGAAGGGTTGTGGGTGGAAAATGAATAAAAAGTATGCTTGGCCTAAAAGTGAATGCTCAACACATGCATGTACAATTTATGTATTACGACTCTATTTATGTCACTGACTATATTTATGTAGTGATATTGTGCAGATTATGGATATCGACGATGAGATGCTCCTACAGTGTGATGGGGAGATAGAGATAGATGCAAAGATGCAGTTAGCGGAGCGTACACAGACCACTGTTGCTGCTGATGCTCCTGCGACCTCTCAGGACCCTCCTACGACCTCTTAGGACCCTCCATGAAAGACACGAGGACCGTCACGTGGTCTAAATGAGAAGAAGGAGAGTGTAATGATTGATCTGGTGTGGGATAGGTATATTTACACCTATATGTTATTCTGTTTTATTTTTTCATATACATATTTATACATTTATATATAGTACTATATATTACGTATGACTAACATATATATGTATATATTACAGGTATCTTAGACCCACTGGCAGGTCTAAGCAGAAGTTTGCCAGCGCCATGGGTCGATTGGTTAAGACCATTGCAGTATCAACAAAAATGGAATGACTAAGATCCGGAAATAAAGAAGACCATGTAGGAGAGCTTGAAGAAGAAGTACCAGATCCCAGATGAAGCACATGATAAGGTGTTGTCACTGCTTGCGTTGTATGCGATCGTTCAAAAATAGCTGGTGGCTGGTTGGATCAATACGAACAACCCGAAGAAGGTGTCTCCCTGTGAGTTGTACGCTGGCATGATCACTGAGGAGGAGTGGAAGGAATTATATGAATTCCATATCACCCCTGAGTTCAAGGTAAGTAATTGCTTTCATGGATTAACTTTTAAGTTTATGTTGTTAATCTAACAATATAAAGTTAAAATGAATTGTATTCTTTCCACAGGCAATTCAGGAAAAAGCTCGAGAGAATCGCTTGAAAGATCAGAACCCACACTACATGGGCCGAGCTGGGTATGCGGGACGTATACCAGGCTGGATTGAAAAGGGGTATCTGAAGCGTATGCGTGAGGACATCACAGTTGAGCCTATTCAAAGTCTGGATGAGGTGAATCGGGCACAAGCATACATGCTTGGCCGGCAATTAGAGAAGGACGGCAAATTATTATCCGCGGAAGGAGACTACAGACTTAGCTGCAAAAATTGCGAGTGTCCTGAGTAATAGTTAATAGTTTATAAATTTTCTTAATTTATTTATGTTTTACTTATTTGATCTAATTCATAATTTACATGTTTTTTTGCATGTACAAGACTGCAGAGGGTGTGAATCTTTTCTTGGCCAGCCTTATAGTCAGGATGATCCATTGAACAAAGCGCTTGGCAAAAGGATTACTCTGGGAGAGTTCGAGGATTTGGATCCGCAGTGCATCAAGAGATGTTTTTCCTCGCTCCCAACGGATGGGGAAGGAGGAAGCATTGAGGGAGATGGAAGCAAGGTTGAGAGATTGATGTAACAAATGGAAGCGAGATTGATGCAACAGTTGTGTCAGGGGCATCAATCTTCTAGCTCATCAGTGTCCGCCCCTACACCCGCTTCCGCCCCTGCACTCGCTACCGCCCTTGTACCCGCTCCCACCCCTGCGCCCTCTCAGGTTTCGGTTCCTTACACCGTACCTGCACCTTCTGATCCGTTCCCATATGCCAAGCTTCAGGTATGTGAATTTTAGTATTTTGTCGTTATTCATTTTTTCAATTAATCAAAAGTATGTATGTTGCAATGTATGAATCTAATTGTTTGTCTTCATTTATTAGGGAACCAAAAAGTGTCGTCTTCTGCAGGTCAGTGAACATGGCACCTCGCAGGTTGCATTAGGCACAATTCTACAGACTGATTCGACGTCATAGTGTCATTTTAGGCGGGTTCCGGCCTGGTACGTCCGTGTGTTCGTAGATAGTGTCGTTCAAGGTTGTGATCACATTCCACAACCGATAGAGTGGAATGATTGGAGCCTGTCGTTGAAGCACGTGGCTCACAAGTACCATGGTCTTGCCATCTGGTGGATTTATCTGATACAGTAAGCAAAAGAACTTAAATTTATTTACTAATTACCATTTCATTAAATGTAGTTTTTGGGATAGTTTTCTAACGTATACTAACTTGTCATTTCTTAGACCCCTATTCCTATGGCTGACAAAGGTAAGCAAGTCAGTGCGCCGAAAGGAAAGGGACCATCGAGTGAGCAGGATGACTACATCAGTCCAATTCGGCGCAATTTCAATATTCACGAAAATGTGGTGAAGTCACTGGGAAGGCGTCACCAGCTCTTATATAACTCGATACTCGGGGAGGGTGATGGTTTCATTGACTTCATCCTTAAGGTTCCGACGTATTTGTTCCACAATGAAGATATCACGGACTTGCTGATCAGTCTTGGCGATGTCAAGGAGCTGCTTGGTGATATGCTGAACATCTCAAGGATTCAAGCCTACTGCTTGTAAGTATCACATTTTTTCTCTCTCAAAGTTAATAGTAAGTTTTATGTATAATTTTAATTTAATGCCTTTGTCATCAAAGGCCCTTACTATCGAGGCTGATGTCAAAGAAAATGGGACATTTGGTCACCTTCCTATGTCCACAAATCATGTCTGCTGATGAAGCTATGAGAGACGGTGTTGCGTGTCAGAACCACATGCGCACTGCCATAATTGCGGCGGTTAGAAGGGGTAGCCGATTTGTGTTCATACCATATCATCAGATGTAAGCGTGCTTGACCAACCTTATGCTTTTGTCTTTATTGTTTTATGTTAACTCATATTTCAAAGCTGAAGTTGATTTGTTGTTGTTTGAACTTGTAGCAATCACTGGTTGTTGTTAGTGGTGTGTACTTACACATCAACCTGTTTAGTGATTGACCCTATTGAAGGATATAGGAGAAACATCTTCATTTCTATGCTGCTAATAAAGTAAGTAAATTGTGCATATTTTAATTTCAAAAATAAAATTGTATACTTGTTTTATTACTTTACACATAAATGCTTGTTTAATTAATTTCAGTGGTTATAGAGATGGTATGACCAGTATCCGTGCTATGAATTTTCCTTTGGATATGAAGTATAATCCAAAGGTAAAAAACATTCCATATTTACTCATGCATACTTAAATATATTTTGTATATTAGTGTGTATATATTGATAATTTTGCTAGCAGATAATTTGTAAGGGTAAAGTATGTACAAAGAATAAAATAATAAAAGAATGAAAAGAATAGAAAGAATAAAATAAACCCTACAACTCTATACAGGTAGCAAAAATCCCGGTAGGAGTATAGCGTGAGTAAATTACAACCGAGAGTATCGAACCCAAGGGACTTAATAGAAAATCAGTTCTAATCCTGGTAATAGCCTATGCTAAGAACAGAGGGGGAAATGTAAATAACAATCAAACTAAAAAGCCTAACTAATAAAAATTTGTCCTAGATTCGGGATTGCAACAACCAAGTAACAATATGATCACGCAATCAAACTTCAAGACTCGAATTTAACCAAAGAAATGAATGTGCCGGATGTCCTGCCGGACACCAGATGCACGGCACATTCAAAGACTTTGAATGTGCCGGACACAAAACATCCGGCAGTACACCCGGCACGTTCAAATTGTGAATACCATTTTCCCACTTCGGATCTGATAACAAGAAACTCACTACCCATTATCAAATCGAGCATATATCATGCCACGAAATGAACAAGATAGTGGGGGGAGATGGGTTAATTCTCAATCTTTTATGTTAACTCTAAATCATAGATGAAAACATTAAAGACCATTAAGACTTCTCAACCAGTCCTACTCTTGGGCTTTTCTTCCTCAAGTAGACTTTGCAAAAGAAGAACAAAGTGGCCAACACCATTCTCTTGCAAGAAGAACAAAGACTTAATGAACGCTTGGAAATTATATTAAATTATCATAGTGTTTACAAAGAAGAAATTCATCCCTAACCAAGAACAAGCAAGGAGTTCTACATCACCATCCACACAAATACAAGAAGAGAATACAAGAGGAGAAGGAAATGGTCATAGCCTTAACCCGACAAGATCTTCTTCTTCTTCTTCGCATGGATGGATCTGTAGAAACTTCCTTGGACACCAACAATGGAGTGGATGCGGAAATGGAGATATGAGTGGAGTGTATATGGGTGTTGAAGTGTATCAAATGATGCAGGCTCTCGGCCTATATATAGGCAACAAAATCTCCATGTGCCGGGTGGCATGCCGGGTCCAGGGCATCCGACACCACGTGTTAAATATGTGTAACCGTTAACGGTCAAAAATGCCAAGAGAAACGTTGCTTGTGCCGGACAGGGAATGTCCGGCACCGTACCCGGCATCATTTGGATCCGTCAACTGTAAATAACTGCCACCGTTTGGTCAACCGGGGAGACTTTTCACATATGCCGGATGGGAAGTATCCGACACTATACCCGGCAGAGCTCCTTTTCTGCTCTATGCTTGTGCCGTGCAGAAGGCATTCGGCATCACGTCCGGCATCACCTGAGCTTTTGCCTAGGATTTCTAAAATAACACTCCCGGGAGAAATCTTCTCTTCAAATGACGATTTCACAAATTGTTGAAATTGAAATCGTCTTTTGAAAAGACGATTTCACCTATTACCCAACACTTCAGAAAATTTCAAGTGTTGAAACGTTGCGATGGTTCAGTTTGACTCAGAGAGAAATTGTCTTTTCAAAAGATGATTTCTAAAGTTGTCTTTTGAAAAGACGATTTCTCAGTTTCTCAGAAATAAGTGAAATCGTCTTTTGAAGAGACGATTTCAGCTTCTACAATTAATGAAATCGTCTTTTGAAGAGACGATTCCGTTTCTGGGATAGACCCAAATAACTAGGAAAATTCAGGGGAATTCTATCTAGGGGTGAGCAAACGGGCGGTTAAAATGGATAACCGAAATAATCGTTTTTTTCTAGATTCGATCACCGTTTTTTTAACTGTTTTACAAAAGTTCGGTTATTTCGGTTAAAAAGGATATCCGTACTTTAAAACGGGGCGGTTAACGGATATTAAACCTAAAACTTCGGTTATCCGTAATAACCGAAGTTTTTTTATAAAAAAATATATTTTTTTATCCTTATTTTTTAACCTGTAAGTTTTAGTTTGATTATTTCATTTATGTTATAAAATACGGTTATTTCGGTTATGATAGAAAATACGGTTATTTCGGTTATGATAGAAAAAACAGTTATTTCGGTTATGTTCAAATATTTGGTTATTTCGATTAAAAGTTCGGTTACGGGGCGGTTAGCGGATATCAGTATAGTTTGTAAAACGGTCAACGGTTAAACAGTTATCGGTTAAAACAGAAATTGTTACTAATTTCGGTTAAAACGGTTATAACCGAACACCGTATTTTTTTCCAAACTTCGGTTAACGGATATCCGTTCTAACCGTTTGCACACCCCTAATTCTATCCTATTCCCCTACATTCCGCTTCATGATTCTATTCCGTTTCTCCTACACGATCCAAACATCCCCTAAAAGGTTTGGTAATGGATCCTGATTTTTTTTTTTTTGATAATTTAGGCATTCGCCATTTATTAAGATAAACGTTTAAACCCGGTATAAACCAGACGGGTGAGGCTATTACGGGCCTCGTTAAACCTTACTAAGCAAAACCCAGTGTGAAAAAACATAGGAAGGAAAAATAGTACCCAGCCTACGTCCTTAGTACAATGAATTCGACCTTAATGGATTACAAAAGCACCCGTAAAAGAAAAACACCTTAAGACTCCCAGTCATCTCCTCGCTACTCCTCTTGGTGAACATGGTAATATCAACAGGTTTCTTGTGTCCTGAC